>OX030950.1:131051082-131583582 GCA_943735915.1 Pherbina coryleti
AACACTTCTCAGTTGTCGAAAAACCAAGACGGAGTCGGGAGCCTTCCAACAAAAGCTGCTTGGAAGAAGCTAAAAAAATTTGCGATGACAACAAAAGCGAAATAATGGGTGCGCTTAAGCAAATAATCAAATTGATTGAGGTTAAAAATAATGCTCTTGGGCAAATATTGCAATGTTTTCAAAATGAGAAGTAAAAAGTTTATATTTAAGGGGGCCAGTCTGGAACATCTGAGGAAAAAAAAACTAAATTAATCCATGTTTAACCCTAGAATACTAAACATATTTTTTAGTCCTCTAATGCTAAACTTCGCCTGGGAGGCGATTTTTATATAAAATCCATATTTTACTTTAAAAAAATAAAAATATATTAAAACAAAGACAAAAACATGTTTATTACATATTAAGTAAAAAAAATTAACAAAAACAATTCATTTTTTAAAATACATTACATATACTAAAGGCTCTTTTGCAGGCCACATATTTGGAAGATATCACAAAAACAAAAAATTGCTTCGCCTCACAGGCTATGTTTAGTATTCTAGGGTTAAGTGGCTAACGCCTGAACTAGGATATTTGGCGGTCATTTGGAAAAAAAGTCGATTTTCGAAATTACAAATTCGGCCGCCACTTTGTTTCCTTTTGGCGGAAAAAAATTATCCTGGTTCAGGTGATAGCCATTTAAACAAGAATTAATTTAGCTTTTTTTTCTCAGATGTTCCAGACTGGTGATATCCTGCACACCGTCAATTTTTGGCATTTTTTTAAAAAAATCAAATAACGTCAAAAACTACTTCTATTTAAAAAAAAATTCAAATAACGTCAAAAACCGCTTAAAAAATTCTTAAAAAATATTTTATGTATTTTTTAAACGTTAATAAATATATGTGCAAAATTTGAAAACGATATCTCTTTTCCTTCTATGAAAAATGATTCCCGAAAATTTTTTCTTAAATTGTAACCTATATGCCCCCTTAAGCATTTAAAAAAATTGATTTAATTATTTTCTAATGTGAATTTTATGATTTTTAGTTATTCTCTTTTGCTTTAAATATTTTCTGAAACCGCTATACTGTTAAATATAATATAAAAAAAAACTAACTTAAAAGTACAAATGAATTTAATTCAAAGACTGTTAAATATAAGTTTATGAAAGATGTACTTAAGTTATTAATAATAAGTATTTACTTAAAAGTACAAAAATAATCAATTTAATAAAAAACTGATATTAAAATGATTTCTTAGTTCTTTTTTTGGATGTTATCAATAAGATGTTTTTGAGGATTATGTTTGATTCACTTCTTAAGTTATTGGATGCCTATGTTCGTTTTGCTGATTTTGTTTCATTACATTTTCTAAATTTGGTGAGTTGCTTGTTAGATAGTATTTGTTGATTTCTTATTTATGTTTTTTCATGCAATGTTTTTATTTATTTTACCCATTTCACGCCGCTATTCGATTACTCGAACAGTAAAATTGCTTATTTTCAATAATTTTTTACTTCATGATATTAAACAATGTGGGAAAGATAACTGACTATATTAATAACTTCGGTCTTTTGTCTATTTGATAAAATTTGTTTGCACCCACCACCCCCTCCTGTAGCGTTGGTGGGGATGGGTTAAAAAATACCTTCAAAATAAATATTTTTGTAAATTATTTTAAAAATATCTAACTAGAAAAAAAAGATAAACAAATGATAAGGTTTTGCAGATGGACCAACCCAAGTAGTACAAAGAACTTTATAAGCTAATTTTTTTATAGGTTATCTTGTATATTTGTTGTATTTTTTTTTTTTTCATACAACCGAATTTTGGAAGTAGTTTCTGGTGATTGAGTCACGAATTGCTCTTCCTTCACTTAAAATAGAATTTGAGTTTAATGAGTCAACTGCATCTTCAGTGATTAAACCGTTGTTACTTGTTATGCTTATTTCTGGCATTGGTAAATTGTATTTCCTCCGAAAGTTATGCAGGATACAACATGCATTTATAATGACACCAGCAAAAATCGGCGAAACCATTAAACCGCGATCCGCAGATAGGCAGGCAAACACTTTTTTTAGAACGCCATTAAGTCGTTCCACACAGTTTCTGGCTTGAATATGTATTTTGTTGTACTGCTCCTGGCTTGCATTTTCAATATTATTGTATGGTGTCATCATCCATGGCTGTAATGGGTATCCGGAATCACCAATAAGCCAACCACTCCCTTCCCCATTTTGAATGTACTGATTGTGTAGAAATGCTTTGAGCCTGCTGCTCTCCCAAATAAAAGCATCGTGGGTACTTCCTCCAAATCTAGCATAACATCCTAATATTCGGAGGTCAAAATCGCACACTAATTGCACATTTTTGGAAAAAAACCTCTTGCGATTAATGTAACAGTATTCTATTTCCGTTGGAGGCTTTTTAATTTTAACATGGGTACAATCAATAGCCCCTAGTACACCAGGAAATCCAGTAGTTGTAAAAAATCTAAAAATATGTTCATGTATTATTTGCAATACAATGAAGTAAATTATATATATTTTTTAATACCCTACACACGAAGTGCAATGTATTTCTTAAATAGGCCCAAGGATGTGCACTTTTAAGAAATACATTAAATTCGGTGTAGCGAATTTCAGTCTTTCCACTATAACTATGCACTATGTTTTAAAGTTACCTTTCTTTTACTAAATGTTGACCTTCCGACGTGGTTGGGAAAACGATGTATTTTTGCATTAAGTGATTTTGAATAATCAAAGAAACTTGGTGAATAATGCGGCTTATCATTGTCTTGCTAATTGCACACACAAAGTCCTGTCCAATATCACGCAAAAAGGATCCAGTAGCATAGAAATGCAAGGCTGCGCATATCCTTAGTGGCTTTGGAATAAATGTACTTCTTACTCCTGTTTTCATAAACGGACTAATTTCTGCTATTAAATCTAATGCTGCATCCTTGGAAAATCTAAATAATTCCATAAATCTAGCCTCAGGAATATTAAACGGATCCGTGGAGTCCCTGAGGTGGCGACGATGAATTCGCAACATATTGCGTTGATCGTGCCTTATTGCAAACATAACAAGAAACATATCATTCATTTTGTCTAGAAACCAAGATAAACAATTTATTGTTACCACAAACTTAAAAATTAATACTTACTTACTTAATATACTTACTTACTTAATATACTTACTTAATATTCAAAGAAAACAATTTATTTGCAGACAACAAAAGAAATTCAAATAAATAGATGATTGTCATTAGAGTGACTGTCACTTGTTTCAATTCTTCGCGTTTCTTCTCGACTTGTGTTTCTTTTCATCACAGACCGAATTTTTACCGATTTTCACTTACAGAAACATCAGTACTCACGAAATCGGTATTTTTGGATCGAAACAGTGTGACGTCACGAAAATCGGTAACTTGTCGATTTTGTTGCAGAAACGAGCTACAGGTGTTTATATGGAAGTGAATATTTTAACGACGGCATGGCCACATGACTGCAGGTTGTTGTCTATGCTACTTGTGAATATTTTAACGATGGCAAGGCGACATGACTGCAGGTTGTTGTGTATGCTACTTTTGTAGCTGTGGCTAAATCATATATGTAATACTTCTATATTGGCAGCAACCCACATTTTCAATGAATTTCAACTACGAAATCAAAGAGAGACAGCCTACATGAGGTTTTGTTGTTTGTATTAGTATATTTGAATAAATGAAAATTACTACATACAAGAAAACATCAAATCGTCACAGAGGCGGTTGATATGAAAAACAAAACAAATCACATCTGTTTCACATAAATCACAGGTACGCACCATTATAAAACAATTATAACAAAAACGCGTGAAATATAATAAGATTTAAGCAAGAAAAATTGAAGCAAGCAAAATTTTAACCATAAAAATTCAAACAACAAAATTTTAAACTGAAATTTTTGACAATGGAAGCACCGCTCCTGACTTTTTTTATTTTCAAATTTAATTTCGGGTACATTCTTTTATATATTTTCTCGCTCATATTACAATATATCTGCACTCTAATGTTGGCGAATGTACCTTGAGTGTACTGCCAATATAGAAGTATTACATATATGGGCTAAATTAATGTTATTTCTTGCCTTTGTCTAATCCCGCCAATATTTGAAGTATAGCTGAGAATATTTACACCAAACGGACACACCAAATTGTTAAAATGTCGTTAACAGGTTAATAAATAATTAATTTGTAAATTTGTAATTTGTATGGGAGGTACCAGGCCCCATTGTCCAATCCCGCCCATATTTGGAGTAAAGCTTGGAACGCATACATTAAACGGATGTACCAAATTTTGTTCAAATACGTATAAGAGGAGCAGATATAATGGAATTTAAATTCGTAATTTGTATGGGAGGTACCACGTCCATTTGTCCAATTGCGTCCATATTTGTAGTTGAACTTAGAAACTATACACTAAACCGTTCATATTAAATTGTATTCCGATACCAACAACAGTAGGAGAAATAGTGGATTTTGAATTTGTAATTTGTATGGGAGGTAACACGCCCCTTTTTCCAATCCCGCCCATATTTTGAGTAAAGCTTGGAACGCATACATTAAACGGATGTACCAAATTTTGTTCAAATACCTGTAATAGGAGCAGAAATATCGGATTTTTAACCTGCGATTTGTATGGGAGGTACCACGCCCCTTTGTCCAATTAATTTTTTTTTCTATATAAACCATCTCGTGAAAATTTAGAATCGAATAAAAAAAAAATCATCCAAATCGCTCCAGCCGTTCTGACGTGATGCCATTACACAGATGGACCGTTTCATTTTTATATATATATATATTATATATATATTAGAGTGGCCCTTAATTTTTTTTTTTAGAAACTGAACATGTGCGGTGCTCTCGTTTATTTCTTATCATATCAAAAGTATATTGTGAAAATTTCAAGAAAAAATATTAATATTTAGACGTGCCGCAAAGCGAAACTTCATTCAAAATATGCCTTTATATTAGAAAAAACTGTTTTTGTCCAACAATAATTAAAATTAAGACAATTTAATGTACTTTTCTAGTCTACTCAACATAATATCGTATTTAACATAACATTATCTCACAAACGATCTATCATCCGTTGAAATTGGCTACAAAGTGAGAAAACTACAACTATTTTGTCGAGCGAAAAAAAAAATTTAATTTTTTTCGAAAATTATTTTAACTAGCGTTCTACAATTATGTTTTACCGATCAACTTATTACATTTAAAACAAAAAATATATGTAATTGAATCTATTAAAAGTGAAAACACTGGTTACCTTCTAACATATATGTCCTTCAAGTATTATTTTTTAAAATAAAAACAGTGAAATTATCTTTGAATTCAAGTGCAAGTCTTACTGTAGAAGGATGCAAATTAATTAAACACTTGTACTTTCTGTGTTTTTAAAAAAGTTTATTATTTTTTATTCACTTCACTTAAACACTCTATGAACTCAAGTGGCTGAGCTGGACTAAAAACCTATCTGTAAAAATCAGTTCTTCTCTTATTTAAAGGCTTTTAATATAAACAAAAGTGAGGATGGCTTGATTGCTTTATTATAAACAAAAGTATTTCATGACAAGATGAAATATTGCATCAGCCAGAATATTTGCTGACATAACAAATTTTAAGCTTAAAAAAAGAATCTTAAGACAAAACCATTCTTGAATCTTTAAGATACAATTTTGTTTACATTTACAATTTACTTATTGAATAAAAGGTGATCTTAACTTGCATAGATTTTTGGAAAAAGGCAAGCATACCTGCGAGTTCCCCCATCGATGTGTTCAAAAGTTGTTAGATTTGCACAAATGTTCGAAAAATTTACAAAGAAGTCAGAAATGCACAACAGAAAAAACTTTATTCTGCGATGAATTGGACAATCTATTTGATATTTCACACAGGGACGTTCTGCACCTAATCCGAATAGAGGAAGACAGCCAGTTCTTACTACTCCATAGAGAAAATGGAAGACCCGGTTGCATGATTGACGTTGGTGACGTCTGAAGAGCATGGCAGAAGCTCAAACGTAATCGGGAAAAAAAAAGAAAAACATAGGAAGCGCAAACTCGAGGAGAAGAAGCGGGAAAGAAGTATGATTTGTATAATAATTAAAAATTGGTTTAGCTTTGTTATTTGAGATCTTACGAGTATTATAATGTAGAAAGAGCACAGGAAAAATATCATATGAATTACAGTTTCCATGAGTATTAGTACTACCCAGATAGACAAATGTACCTTTTCTCCTCCTTTTGTGTTGTTCGACGAAACAACAGAAATTAAAGTTGACATGGCTAAAAAAATCCAGGAAGATGACCAGTTTGAAAGTGATAGCAGAAAGAAAGTATTTTTATCCAAAGAAGATATACAATCATTTATTAATAAAAATATCGTCGACTTTTTATCACCACCATCGATGAAACTTTCCCAACGTTTCAAAATTGGAACAGATTTTCTTTAAGTACATTCGGAAGATTGGAAATCTCAAAATGACTACACTGATGTTCTGAAAATCGTTAATTCTCTAATAGTACTGAACGACACAGCTTAACATGCGGTTAAATTAATAACTGATTTTAATAGCCTCCCAACTAAAAACACTAACTAACGGGATTATCTCCTAAAAGTATATATGTATTTCTGATTGTTTGATTGAGAATTTAAAGATTTTACTTTTTTAAATGTAGATTATTCGGGACTATCGTAAGAAATATCCAGGATACAGTCGTGAAATTTTATTTCGGCCCTACGAGCAATAACTAAAGTAAAAACAATTATGAATAATAAACGGTGTTAAATTTAAATAAAAAAAAAAAAAAAATAAAAAAAAAACAAATCTATTGATTAAGATTTTATTTTTTGTTGCTATTGTTGTGTTAGGAACGTACAAACTTTATACAATTTATAATTGGAAACATAAACTTTTTCAAAATAATTAATTTTACATATGTATTTTCGAAAAAAGTATTTTTTTAAAAAAGGTTTTTTGCTCCACAAAAAATTTTGAGTTTCCGCATTTTTTACCCGATTTCGACACATAATATCTCCTTGGAAAGAAATGATTACATTAATTTCATTTGTTTTCGGAAAAAAAATATTCCTAAAAAACAATAAAAATGTTGTAATTTTCGTATTAGTCAACCGTTTTCGACGAATGATAGCACGTTGGAAAAAGAAATTATATGCCTAATGCGATATTATGTTTCGTTGATTAAAAAATCACACAAAATTGTCTTTTTGAAAAAACAATTTTAATTATTGTTGAAAAAAAAACAATTTTTTCCTATATGAATGTGTATTTCGAATGAAGTTTCGTTTTGCGGCACGTCTAAATATTAATATTTTTTCCTGAAATTTTCAGAATATAATTTTGGCATGATAAAAAACAAACGAGGGCACCGCACATATTCAATTTATAAAAAAAAAAATTGCGCATACAGTTAAGGGCCACCCTAATATATATAGATAAATCAACATTTCAACAAAATTAAATATGTCTTAGATTTTTACCCTTGACGACTATTGGGACATATAGTTCCCGCCAGAATTGATGGTCGCGTAGAGAGCCCAAGATAGTCCTTTTTTTGCTATTTTTTGTTAAAAAGTGGAAAGTTGCCCGCAACTTCCCCAAAAATGTTTTACCTATAGCTACCCTACCTACCTACCTACTATCCTACCGCCAAAATATTGCAGCAAGGAGAAAGGGGAGAAAAAGTAAAAATTTTCGACTTTGGGGTGGTCTGGTAGGCAAAGGGATGAATCTACCCTTGAAAATTAAGTACTTTCTGAAAGCCACATTTATTCCCTGTTGAATGATACCTTGTAAAGAAAAATAGTTTGCATAGTTTTTCCAGGAAAAATTCGAAAGTAAAAGGGTCACCGGTGTCCCAATGGTCGTCAAAGGGTTAAATCCATGGAATGATATTAGACGAGAATGAACGTGCGTGAGATGGCTGAGTCTAAAGGCATCACAACTCAGCGGGAACATCACATTTTACAAAAATATTTGGACGTGAAAAAGCTATCTGCGCAATGGGTGCCACGATTGCTCACACTCGACCAAAAGCGCAGCCGTGTGACCACTTTAAAAGAGTATTTGGCTATATTCAACCACAATCCGAAGCAGTTTTTGTGCCGTTTCATAGCCGTAGACGAAATATGGATTGATCACAACACACTAGAGACCAAGGAACAGTCAAAACAGTGGACTTCTCCGGGTGAACGTGCACCAAAGAAGCCCAACGTGTGTCTATCGGCAAACAAGGTCATGACAACAGTTTTTTTGGGATGCATGCGGAGTCATTCACATGGACTATCTTGAAAAGTGTAAAACTATCACCGACGAATTTTATTCACAGCTTTTGAACACAAGCTAAAAACATGTTCTTCCACCATGACAACGACCGACGCACACGTATGAATCCGCAATAGCAAAAATCCATAAATTGATCTATGAACTGCTTTCCCATCTACCATATTCTCCAGATTAAGCCACCTGTGACTATTTACTATCTACAAATCTGAAAAAATGGCTCGGCGGTAGGAAATTTGGTTCGAATTAAGAGGTCAACATTAAAACAAACGCCTATTTTAAGGACCTTGATAAAACGCTGGACTACATATATCGATTTATAAGGGAACTTTGTTCAGAAATATAACGTTTTTTTTGCCCAAAAATAATATTATTTAAAGATATTTTACCTTTTACACAAAAAGTCACAGACTTATCAAATTGCACTCGTACTTAAGAGATCTTCAGGAAGTAATGTAGCTTTTACAAAAAGCTTCTGTAAAGCTAATTGGAAGCTCAATAGAAGCTTATATGCTAGTTTGGTGTAATCTAAATTGGTTGATTATACTTAAAAAGGGTGATGATTTGCGTATTTCGGTAAGTGCGGCCCTTTTGCCATCAGTCAAATGTTTATGTCATCCAAACTGGTTTTTGTATAGCTAAAGGTTTGCCATTTTATGATATGAAAGTTTTATCCTCGATCAACGCGTCAATTACTGTAAAATTCTTGATTTTTGTTAAATTTTTCGAAGCAAATTTTCTTCAACGATGAAGCCCATTTCGCGCTAGGTGGGTACTTGGATAAGCAAAATTACAGTATTTTGAATCCATTTTGAATTCTGAAAATCAACAAGCGATTGTGGAGAATCCAAAGCATTTTCAAAAGTGACTGTCTGGTGTGTATTATGGTCTGGTGGGGTCATTGACCCGTATTTTTTTTTTTTTTGTAACGGACAACCATATGTTAACCGATTTTTCTTTTGCCTGAAATTGAAGACATGGATCTGAACGATATGTGGATTCCATAAGACACACAACAGCCCCAATTAAGGCTTTGTTGCAACAGAAATTTCCGAGATGACTTATTTCAAGATTTGGCGATGTCAGTTGGCCTCACAAAATCGTGTTGAGCAATTCAAAACCAACATCCGTCAAGTCGTGGCCGAACTAGTACCCGAGTTGAGCAAAATAAATCATCGAAAATTATCTCAAAAGGATTTATAATAAAAATAAATAACTGGCCATTTCAGCCCTTGAAAGGACTTTGACCTAGCTTCTTATGATCAATTGTGTTGTGCGTGTTATTAAGTTTGTACACAATTGACCGAGAAATGGACCTACATGCTTAACGCCGACTCCGAACGGCGATGAACGGAATGTTCTTATTCTCAAGAAGCTTTACATGGCATTTTGATTACTCTCTGAGGTTTGCCGTTGTCTGCAGAGAGGTGGCGGCCGTACAGAAAAATTATTTTAATTCAAATAATTTTCTGGCGCTGGCTGGGGTTCGAACCTGGGTCTCCAAGGTTCTTTGACATAGCGGCCACGCACTTCAACCAACTACGCCACGGACGCCACCTCAAAAGGATTTAGTCATGCAAAAATTAACGAGGAAGAAAATTTAAATTGAAAGTGTTATTGAAATCTGCAATTTAATTTTTTTTTTTTTTAACTTACTTTCCGAAGGAGAAAATAAATAACTCTAATATTTCCCTTATATTTCCCTTATCCTATCTTTAATATTGTATAACTTAATGTATTTTTTTAAGTTGTATCTATCTGCTAAACTAGATCCTATTTGCTAACTGTTATTATCATTCTTCCAAACTACCTTCCAATAACTTCCCATGATCAATTTTTAAGCATAAATAAGATAAGATTTTATGACAGATTTGTATAATAGGGCGGAAAAATTGTAATCGTGCTTCTATAAGACGCTAAAAGAGGCTCCTATAACAGAGTAAAATATCGAAAGAAAACATTTATTTTTCAAAGGCCAATTTTTTTTGACGTAGAATACGTCATTCTCGGGGGTAAGTTGGGTGGTTGATAGTGATCAGGTGTCGGTATTTATATAACTTTTTGAGCCTTTGGTGGGCCTAAAGTACTGATCGTACAATGTTGATGTTAGCACATGTTGGTCTGCTTGATCCTCAATGCGACAAAAATTCATGTTAGAACTCTCTAACTTATATAAATTTTACACAATTACATGAAATATAAAGCCAACATTTGATGTTTTTGTGTGCTTAAACTTGCTACCTATTTATCGACAGTTTCCGGTTTTATCGACAAAACCATAAAATTTGTATGGGAGCCCCCCTAAGGAGTGGTCGGAGGGAATAGGTGTCAAAGGCAAAAATGTTGCTTTTACAAAAGTAATGGGGGTCGGTGATACATATCAACCCTTTCCGGCACAAAAACCATAAAATTTGTATGGGAGCCCCCCTAAGGAGTAGTCGGAGGGAAAAGGTGTCAAAGGCCAAAATGTTGCTTTTACAAAAGTAATGGGGCTCGGTGATACATATCAACCCTTTCCGGCACAAAAACCATAAAATTTGTATGGGAGCCCCCCTAAGGAGTGGCCGGAGGGAATAGGTGTCAAAGGCAAAAATGTTCCTTTTGCTAAAATAATGGGGATCAGTGATACATATTAACCCTTTCCGGCACAAAAACCATACAATTTGTATGGGAGCCCCCCTAAGGAGTGGTCGGAGGGAAAAGCTTTCAAAGGCCAAAATGTTGCTTTTACAAAAGTAATGGGGGTCGGTCATACATATTAACTCTCTCCGGCACTCTCTTGAAGGTCATATGCTCAGGTGTATGGAATAAATATACAAAAACCATAAAATTTGTATGGGAGCCCCCCTAAGGAGTGGTCGGAGAGAATAGGTGTCAAACACAAAAATATTCCTTTTGCAAAAATAATGGAGGTTGGTAATACATATTAACCCTCTCCGGCACTCTCTTAAAGGTCATATGCTCAGGTGTATGGCATAAATATACAAAAACCATAAACTTTGTATAGGAGCCCCCCTAAGGAGTGGTCGGAGGGATAAGGTGTCAAACGCAAAAATGTTCCTTTTGCAAAAGTAATGGGGGTCGGTGATACATATTAACCCTTTCCGGCACTCTTTTAAAGGTCATATGCTCAGGTGTATGGAATAAATAAAGAAAAACCATAAAATTTGTATGGGAGCCCCCCTAAGGAGTGGTCGGAAGAAATAGGTGTCAACGCAAAAATATTCCTTTTGCAAAAGTAATGGGGGTCAGTCATACCTATGAACCCTTTCCGGCACTCTCTTAAAGGTCATATGCTCAGGTGTATGGAATAAATATACAAAAACCATAATATTTGTAAGGGAACCCTCCTAAGGAGTGGTCGGAGGGAATATTTGTCAAAGGCAAAAATGTTCCTTTTGCAAAAGTAATGGGGGTCGGTCATACATATTAACCCTCTCCGGCACTCTTTTAAAGGTCATATGCTCAGGTGTATGGAATAAATATTTTGCTAAATAGTTTTTAAAAAAGATGTCATCAAAAGCGAATTGACTAATTCTACGTCTTGTGTTACGACAAAGTCGAAACTACTGTATCTTTTTTTTAACGTTAAGTCTAATAAAATAAAGCCGGATTATTAAGAAAGAATTATTTTAAATATAACAAGTAAGATAATCACTTTGGTCTGTAAACGGCTCATATATTTGTAAAATCTAAATGACTCGTACAACAAAACTTCATGTAACACGGAGCGTATCTACCGTGTTATAGGAGGTCTAGCATCTCTTTTATCTACCTACTTTTACCCTGAATTAGTGAAAGATTTATTAAATCTCTTTATTTTATTAAGCTGATGAGCCATTTTATGAATTTATTTTCATCACAAAGGTATACTTATATTTCTCTGGGTGTAACTTCGACATGGGTAGTGTTGGCTTAGGTTATGTTAGTGGCTATTGCTTACCTCCCTTTAAATAGTGTCATTTAAAAATGTAAATTTAAATATTCCCAAACGTAGTGCACGTGTCGTAGGTGGGTGGACTTTGGTGTCGCTCAAAGTGTTCGTCTGGGAGTTCATTTGCCAGATTAGTTAAATGTAAATTATAAGTTTTTTAAGCAAAACTTGCTAGGCTGAATGGTATTTAAGTGGAGGATTTCAATTCGGGTAGATTATAAAAATTTTAAAATGAAAACTTAATTCTGTTTATAAACTTTTGTTCGTTTTTTTTTTTTTAATTTTTATGATTCCTCTGTTGTACTTGAGACACAATTTTTCCTGGTATTTCTTCAAGATTCAGTTTTAAGCTTGTTTATTTAATAAATATATTTGTGACAAAATGTTAGATTAACTGCGATATTCGATATATGTATATACTATATGAGAACATAAAAAAAATAAGACTAAAAACTATATGAGAACATAATAAGTATATTCAAAGCTTTTCTTAGACCCATAGTTCAACACCACTGTCATTTTTCACTGCCCGTTACAGCTTCCCAGTAGCAGGACATCACCAAATAGTAACTCCATTTTGAGTTTGTATGTAAGTACTGTTACTTTTACTTCCAAAGCTATGCGATATTACAAATTTTAATTTTATGGGCGGATCCACACCCCCTTATAAAAGCCCATCCCAGTTTTCTAGTAGATGGACATTATCCAGTTTTAATACAGTTGCTGACAGTGATCATACAAAATAAATTACCACATTGTAGCCTTATACGGCCAAACCATCGGAAATATAGCATTTTTATTGGTTTGTGGGCGGTAAAAGGGGGTAAGGCAACCCATTTTTAGTACAGTGGTGATACAATCTAAATTACCAAATTTTAGTCAAATACCACCAAAACCCCTTCAGAGATAGAATTTTTATTAATATGTGGGCGGTAAAAGGGGTGTGGCAACCTATATTTAGTACAGTTTCTGACAGCAAGCAAACAATATTAATTACCAAATTTGAGTATAATACTACCAAAATCTTCTGATATATAGAATTTTTATTGATTTGTGGGCGTTAAAAAGGGGGGTGTGGCAACCCAGCTTTATTACAGTTGCCGACAGTGAGCATACAAACTAAATTATCAAATTGTAGCCTAATACGTTGGAAATATAGCATTTTTATTGATTTTTGGGAGGTAAAAGGGGTGTGGCAAAACATTTTCTACATAGTGTCCTTGCTTGGGTCAATACGAATCCATCAAGCTCAAAATTGTAAAAATCGAACGACCCGTTCTCGAGTTATGCGCCGACACACGGACGTCGGTCTTTTATAGATAAGATGCAACAAAACTAACTTTACCAAAAAGTAATGAAGATAAAAATCTCTTTCAGTTGCAAAAGTTACGGTTTTAAAATTAAAATGAAAAAATTTATATTCCTTTAGAAGATTTGATTTTGATTATTAAATGCCAGAAAAAAGTTAGTTTTTGCAGTAAAGTATATTGAATTGAATTTAGCTTGTGTGGGCGAAGCCACGCCAAGTTTCCAATGCCCGTGCCAGTTTTCCAGTAGAAATGCCTGACCACTAAGTAACTCCATAAAGAATTTCATTGTTATATGATATTTATTTCCAAAGCTATTCGATATCAAAAATTTGGCTTATATGGGCGGAGCCACACCCCCTTGTTCAATGACCGTCTCAGTTTTCTAGTAGAAGGATATCACCCAATAGTAATTCCATACTGAATTTTGTTGTTATACGACATTTAGTTCAAAAGCTATCTGATATCAAAAATTTAAAGAGTATAAGCGGAGCCACACCCCCTTTTCCAAAGCCCATCCAAGTTTTTCAGTAGAAGGATATCAACAAGTGGCAACTCCATACTGAATTTCATTATTATACGGCATTTAGTTCCAAAGCAATTCGATATCATAAATTTGAATTGTATGGGGGTGCCACACCCCTTTGGCCTATACTTGCTTAATTTTGCCAGTTAAAAGACACGACTACATAGTACGTTCTAACCGAGTTTCATCAATGTGTGACTTATAGTTTGAAAGTTATACTGAAAACTTGGGCTGCTGAAAAACTGCCACGCCCTAGGTCCAACGCCCATAAAATTTTACCAGTAGAACGGCAAGTGAAAATTAAGCCCGAATACCGAATTCCGTTACTGTGCGACCTATAATTGCAAAGCTATGCGATATAGAAGATTTGATTTGTATGGGAGGTGCCAAGCTCCCTGAGTTTTCCCGATTTAATTAATAGTTATTCTGCTATTCGGGATGAACAAAAATCCAACAAATAAAAAATCATTAAAATCACTCCAGCCGTTCTTGAGTTATAAATGGTGTAACAAACCCGACTGTGTCTGGTACCTTGAAAAATAAGTGACTTTTACATTTTTCGGTACATAGAATTAGGTACTTTAAGTCATTGTCACAAATATAAAAAATGTATCTAGTCAACAGTTGCGCAAGCATAGCAAAAATTACTTGTAAGCCGTCTACCATGCTTTCAAAAAAAGGGTTATCCATTTTAAAGTAAGAATGTATGGTTTAAGAAAACGCTATAAAAATGCAAATTGCAATAAAATTTCTCGTATTGGACGTATAACGTTTAGACTTTGCCATTATAGTGGAATACAATATAATTCAAATGACCTCCAAGGGAGTTTTGGCAGGTTGGTTTTTAATTGCTCAACACAATCTTTTGCGTAGCCCCACAAAAAAAAAATTCCAGAGGCATCCAGAATCTCGGGGGCCAACTGCCATCGCCAAATCTCGAATTAAGTCGTCCTGGAAATTTCTTTTGCAACACAGCCCTAATTGGACCTGTTGTGTGGCTTGTAGCCACATCTTGCTGAAGCCACATATCGTTCAGATCCATATCTTCAATTTCAGGCAGAAGAAAAATTTGCTAACATACGGACATAGTGCTCAGAATTGACCGATACGGTTGCCCCTTGATCCGTTTCAAAAAAAGAAACATCACAAAATGATCACCAGACACTCACTTTTTGGCTATGAAATGGGTTCTCCACAATCGCTTCGGGATTTTCAGAGCTCCAAATTCGGCAATTTTACTTATTTACATATCCACATAGCACGAAATGGGTCTCTTCGCTCAAGAAAATTTGCTTCGAAAAATCAGAATTTTTGACATGACAACGTTATGTTTACCGGTCAGGTTTCCAAACAAGTTGAAAAAGGCATTTTTTTCAAAATCCATCGGCGTTACATTGAATTGTTACTCGCTGAGTATATGTGATATGATTAAAATAATGGTACGACCATAAAGATTAATGCTTTGACTTCATTATAAAAAAAAAATCAAAACGTCATCGGGTCGCAGTAGGAGCTGCTTAAGCAACGGAAGTGCAAATATATTATATGGAATTATTACTCACTGAGTATTGGTGCTAGGGTAAAAAATATGATACGCCAATAAAACCTGCTTAAGTCCCCACAACAAAATTAGACAAAAAATTGTTGGCGTCAATGGAATACAGATAGAGCCGCTCAAAGATCGATAATGTAACATTCAAGCAGCGGCTGTACCTTGAATTATTTCTCGGTGAGTATATAAGCTCCGATAAAGGTTTAAAAAGGAAAATTAGGGTTTTATATTTGGCCGTGAAGGTAGTCGTTAGGTCGTGAAGATAGCAGCTTATGCAACAAAAATGTAGTATCGTTGCATGGAATTTTTACTCGCTCAGGAGACATGCCACGGTAAATTTTATTTTACGGCAGCATAGATGTGCTCTTAAGCCACACAATGAAAATATTAAAAAACTCTTATTGTCATAACTTCAAGGTGGCAACCACTTAACGCAGTGAAAATGTAACAACAATAAAAAAACGTTGCGTGGAATTGTACCTCTGTAGAAACTGACACAACGATAAAATTTATGGAACGAAAATCAAGGGGAGGTCTTCGGGCACATGATAAAAATAAAAAAACAAAAATTTACGGGGTCATGAGGCCCCTCAGGGAACCACATAATTTAACGTAAATGCATCATTGTTGCATGGATTAATTGCATGCAGCTAAAGCAGTGTCGGTCGACACCATGGTATAATAACCCAGGTAGACTTATTAGAATGACAGCAAAAGTTGGCATACCTTTGCTGTCAAAATACGGTGCTGCCATATCTTTAAGCAAAAATCCGAGTTTTCAGAAGAAAATGTTTTAATATTATATGGAATTATAATAGATATATAGATTAAGAACAAAAAATAGTACAATAAATTTATATGAATTAAGCGTTTAATTAAGTACTTTAGTACAGTTAAGCGAATAATTTAGCACTCAATCAGAGATGAGTGATTTTAAGAACAAGGAAGTTTTCGTTAATTTCTTAAAGCGAGAGAAAAGAGTGCAAGGCTAGTTGTTCTCTTAATAAGGGGAGTCCCAAAATTAATAAAGGTAAGCAAAGTTTCTGAGAATTAATAGAAAGCACAAGAAAGATTAAAGAAAGTTCATTTTTACGTTTATTATTACGTTATATACAAGTGCGGTATCTATGAATATCAAAGCGTGCTAATAAAACCATAGTTAGTATTTGTTTCAAAATATTGCAATAATGCTTTGTTATATAATATATTATTGGAATCTAAAAATTTAGTTTAGTTAATTATCAAAAATAAACAAAAACTAAGGTTGCTCTGTTATTATATTATTTTTATCCCTTTAGCCCAGTATAAAATCCCAACCCAATTACTTTTTCCCACAAAATTCAAGATGTGGCAATATCAGCGCAGAGTTTGACAGCAAAGGCAGGTCGAATTCTAGGAACTCAACTCTAATAAGTCTACCTGGGTTATTATACCATGGCCGACACCTATGCACGCGTGCTTCGTGAAACTTCGTGTTTTTACACCGACATAAAACTGACTTTCGTGCTTGCACACTAACGCTGCCGATTATTCGTAGCAAGAGCGCTCAGTCGATGTTTCGCTTTTGACTATTTAACACCACGCTTCTATGGAACGCATGCGCTCAATTTATTACGTAATTTTATACACTTACACATAAAACAAATGTGGGAATTAGCATATTTTTTTTTTAAATTGTTTTGGGGAAGTGCAGTGCTTTATTTGTGAAGAAAGTAGGGCGCGCTACCAGTTTTTTATTTTGAAGTCATATGATATATAAATAATATTAATACAATTAGAAGTCGGTAAAATATCATTAGTAAAATATTACTTTCCAAATAAATATGGGCATTTATGGTCACACAGTATGGTCTACCGGGATCGAAAGTTAAAATGTTAATAAACAAATATTTTTTTCTAATATTATATTAAAAAATTCATAAATTTTTATAATATAATGCATTTACAGCTTATCTCAGTTGTTATTTTGAGAAAATTTGCCTGAAAACTAAAAATATATTTTTCTTGATCTTAGCTACTTTTAATGCCTTTTACTCATTAGTATTTTTTGTTTATAAATTTATTTTATGGTTCCTCTCATCTTATGAAATTTTTCTACAAAAGACAAATAAATACTAAAAAAATGAAATGAGACCAAACAAAGCTCGATTAACGGTAAATTTTTATTTTGCTTTCATTGATATTATAATGTCGCGTTCTTGTACCTGAAGTACCATTTGTTATCAGTACTTCGCGATAGTTCTGAGCAAGTGTCTAAAAATTTTAATTCAAACCAAATTTGGTGGCCTCATCTTAAAAAAAAGTTACTTCATAAAATTATTATACCAAACATTTAATTTTGATTTATAAAGTGTGTCGCGTTCGCTATCGCACGTGTTACTTTTTAAAAGAAAAATTTTATTTTATTTTAACTTGCATATATATATATGCCGATGGGTAAAACACGTGCATAATGCATTATTCAACGCTTTTAAATGATGCATTTTCGCTCTTTAAATGTGCACAAGAGCACATAACTGGTATTCACATCATGTATATTGGTGCTGACACAATTAAAGAGATTTCGTAAAATTTGATAGAGAAATGGAAGGACATAAGAAATATTCCAGGTATCCGGGAACTGCATTCGATCTCCTATAAGGAACATTTGAAATTAATGTTAGCTCAAACGGCATATTCATTCAAGAACTTATATTTCATCATTTTTTCAGTTGCCTCATATGTATTTTAAATTATTTTTTATTAATATTATTAATATAAAAGTCACAAATAGTATACATGACGTTTTTTGTTGTTAATGAAATTTTGAGTTGGAATTTTTTGAACTTATACTTATTACAAACGCAATGTAAAAATATGTCGCGTGCTAGATGTCGATGCTAGATGTCAGATTTCTGCATTTTTCTATATGTAGTCGATAACGAGTTCCATTTTTTGTCGCGTGCTAGATCCCCTGTTAATTGCTAATATATTGGAAACACAAATTCTACCGAATCTACATTTTTTACTAAACATATTGCTACTAAAATGCTATCGAAAACTAAAAAAAAATTAAATTTTATTTTTAATTTTCTTCATTTTTTTGCTCCTCAAAGGCGTACGAGTGTGGCATGCTCGATCATGGAATTGCCCATATGTAAGATTGATATTAATAATAAATATGTGCAAATTGATATTATTAATAAAATATTAATTTTAATGTTATTTTTAATTATTATTAATAACTCGGCACCTAGACAATAAATAATATTGCACATTATTTACCTAGTAAGAAATTTTATTAATTTCAATGCACTTTCATACACCTGCATTCATTTAGAATGCCGCTTAATGTTAATAATAAAAAAATTTATTTAAGTCTCCTGCGAAGTAAAATTTTCACAGTGTAAGCTAAAGAGAGATTCTTTGCTCTCACTTGTGCGCACACTACCACAAAACTGAAAAAACTGTGTATGTATTTTTTTGGCCGACACTGAGCTAAAGCAAAGATATGACCACAGAAAAGCTCAACCAATGGAAAGGCAAAAGCAAAACCAAAATCAAAATCAGAAGCAAAAACAAAATCAAACGCAAAAGCAAAATTAAAAGCCAAACCAAAAACAAATCATAAACAAAAGTAGAAACAAAAGCAAACGCAGTAGTAAAAGAAAAAGAAAAAGCGAAAACAAAAGTAAAATCAAAGCAAAAGCAAATAAAACCAAAATCAAAATCAAAACCAAAAGCAAAATCAAAGCAAAAGCAAAACAAAACTAAAAGATAATCAAAAGCAAAAGCAAAAATAACAGAAAAAGTAACATCATAAGCAAAAGCTAAAGCAAAACTAAACAAAAGCAAAACTAAACAAAAGCAAAAGCAAAAGTAAAACGAAAAGCAAAAGGTAAAAAAAGCAAAATCAACAACAACAACAACAATAATAACAACAACAAAAATATTGTAATAACAACAACAACAATAACAATTATAACAACAACGAAGACGATGATGACAACTATGTACAACAACAACAACAACAACAACAACAACAACAACAACAACAACAACAACAACAACAACAACAACAACAACAACAACAACAACAACAACAACAACAATACCAATCACACAACAACGAAGACAGCAACAACAATAACTACAACAACAACAAAAATCTAATGAAGTTGCGACAAGGTGAAAACAAAAATTATGATTTCCAAAGTTTTTTGTGGCAACCACCACTGGACACCAGAGCTGTCCTCCAGTTGTATGGAGCCGAAGTTTTTTTCGAATTTTAACTCATACTGCTCGGAAAGACGTGACATTTGGCGTCAAACCGAGTTTCCAAAATTTTCATGCTGATCGCGTAGTGCCTTACCCTGCCTAGTTGGGCTAAAAGTTGAGGTAATGGGAAAAAATGTCAATATTTTACTATTTTTTAGTTTTTGGTCATTTTGTAGACACTAGGCATCCATTTAGTTTGTTTAAAATATTTTCATCGTAAAGTACACATAATTACCTTTCCAACAAGTAAAATAAGTTTAAAATCTGTTGATATATGTACAACAAAACTCTGTGCAATCGAATTAGATGGAGATGTCATGATTATGAGTCTCAATCCAATGAATTTCACCAGTAATGAATTTTGGTCGAGAACGTCATTTCAAAGCAATTTTAACATTATTTTCATTATTTACTCAAGCAATAGTTAATTTTATCAATATAAGTATGATAAGGCTTTCTTTTGCAAATCGTAGATGATTATTTAAACGGTAATCCGTCTTGAAAATTACTTGGTCACTCATTGGTCTTCACTTCGTTGAAGTTTCCAAAGACATGTAAACAAACTTTTGCTTCGAGCAATTTTTTAAGCTTTTTTCACAATATCATCTGCGCCAGAGGTAACTGCGTTTGATCGTTTTGGTAAACAATGAAAAAATATACATGCTACCAAGTATGAGTCAGAAATTATTGATGAAATTATTAAGAGAAGTATCAGCCTTGAGGAATGTTAAGAATTTAAAGCTTTTTGTTGTTTGCATCTACGGCATAAGCAACAGCGTGGCGACTACAAAGAACTCTTGGAAGTGGCAGTTCTTTTTCTAGACAATGAAAAAGTACTTCTGGAGCAATTTCTCATGCTCACTTTATGACCAAGGCCATTTACTCATTTAAAATGTTCCTGTTTCAGAATCGATTCCACATGGTAAGAAAAGAAATGGATGGCTTGCATGAAATGTACAACGTCTTGATCCGCATTTATATAAAATACTGGTTTCGATGTAACAAAGCGATTGAAGCCCCGATGCAAGACTTAACTTGAATAAAAGAAAGAGTTAATTACCCAAATCCAAAATTTTCTGCTACTTTGGTTCACAAATTCCGAAGACATGTGTCATTTCTATCGGAAGAGCCAGCTGCATTTGCGTTCTTTGATCAACTAGTGCCATTAGAAAGGAAGAAGAAAATGTAAGAAGCATTGCACGTTGATGACGAAGATAACACAGATTGTCGCACAAGAAATATTGTTTCTGTTGAAGAATTCAAGTCGTTCGCTGAAAGAGATGTAAGTGATTTCATAACAACCAACAGCAAAGGATTATTTCAACATTTGGAAATAAAAATGGATTTTTTAAAATGCGATCCCTCAACATGGAGTTAACATGAAGACTTTGCCACAGGATTGCAAATTTGTAAGAGTATTCATGTCGTAAATGATCCCGCTAAAAGAGCGATTAAATTGATCACTGAGCGCACGTTTTACCAAAACGAGGAAGAGAGGCAGTATTTGTTGCAAGTAAGATAATTTTATAAAGATAATTGGCCATCTCACAAAAAATCTGATCTTTTGAAGTGAAAATGGAACTCAATGAGTTAACATTCTATTGCGGCCTCGGTAGTCCAATAGGTAGCGTGTTCGATTGCTACCCCAGAGGTCCTGGGTTTGGTTTCCGGTCAGGTCATGGTCTTACGCTTTAAACCTTTCGCATTTGCAATTTTCTATCTTCATTTCTAATCAACTCAAATTTAAAAATTTATCAATATTTACGACTTGAAGTTATAGCCGATGGTAGAGAAGTTTGTGGATGAGAGTGCCTTATAACTTGAATTGACTGAGGTAAAGGCATAACTTGCCTCTTCAAATTCAAATTCTCATGTTTCTTTGGCTTCCCACCACGCTTAGAGCATCCTACAATTGTTTCACATAATTGCCCTTCCCTTCCCACTAACCTATGACCCCATTTCGAACCAAGGCAGACTTAACTGAATAGGTATTCCACCTAAAATTCTTGGTTCAAAGCTAAAAAAAAAGATACAGTAGTTTCGACTATGTCGTAACACAAGACGTAGAATTAGTCAATTCGCTTTTGATGACATCTTTTTTAAAAACTATTTAGCAAAATATTTATTCCATACACCTGAGCAAATGACCTTTAAAAGAGTGCCGGAGAGGTTCATAGGTATGACTGACCTCCATTACTTTTGCAAAAGGAACATTTTTGAATTTGACACCTATTTCCTCCGACCACTCCTTAGGGGGGCTCCCATACAAATTTTATGGTTTTTGTTTATTTATTCCATACACCAGAGCATATGACCTTTAAAAGAGTGCCGGAAAGGGTTAATGTGCATCACCGACCCCCATTACTTTTGCAAAACGAACATTTTTGCGTTTGACACCTTATCCCGCCGACCACTCCTTAGGGGGGCTCCTATACAAATTTTATGGTTTTCGTATATTTATGCCATACACCTGAGCATATGACCTTTAAGAGAGTGCCGGAGAGGGTTAATATGTATTACCGACCTCCATTATATTTGCAAAAGGAACATTTTTGTTTTGACACCTTTTCCCTCCGACCACTCCTGAGGGGGGCTCCCATACAAATTTTATGGTTTTTGATTATTTATTCCATACACCTGAGCATATGACGTTTAAAAGAGTGCCGGAAAGGGTTCATAGGTATGACTGACCCCCATTACTTTTGCAAAAGGAATATTTTTGCGTTGACACCTATTTCTTCCGACCACTCCTTAGGGGGGCTCCCATACAAATTTTATGGTTTTTCTTTATTTATTCCATACACCTGAGCATATGACCTTTAAAAGAGTGCCGGAAAGGGTTAATATGTATCACCGACCCCCATTACTTTTGCAAAAGGAACATTTTTGCGTTTGACACCTTATCCCTCCGACCACTCCTTAGGGGGGCTCCTATACAAATTTTATGGTTTTCGTATATTTATGCCATACACCTGAGCATATGACCTTTAAGAGAGTGCCGGAGAGGGTTAATATGTATTACCGACCTCCATTATATTTGCAAAAGGAACATTTTTGTTTTGACACCTTTTCCCTCCGGCCACTCCTTAGGGGGGCTTCCATACAAATTTTATGGTTTTTGTTTACTTATTCCATACACCTGAGCATATGACCTTTAAAAGAGTGCCGGAAAGGGTTAATATGTATGACCG
Organism: Pherbina coryleti; assembly: GCA_943735915.1. Taxonomy (NCBI): domain Eukaryota; kingdom Metazoa; phylum Arthropoda; class Insecta; order Diptera; family Sciomyzidae; genus Pherbina; species Pherbina coryleti. Next base: position 131,074,181 of record OX030950.1, read on the forward strand.
ACCCCCATTACTTTTGCAAAAGGAACATTTTTTCCTTGAACACCTATTTCCTCCGACCACTCCTTAAGGGTGCTCCCATACAAATTTTATGGTTTTTGTTTATTTATTCCATACGCCTGAGCATATGACCTTTAAGAGTGCCGGAGAGGGTTAATATGTATGACCGACCCCCATTACTCCCCATACAAATTTATATGGTTTTGTCGATAAAACCGGAAACTGTCGATAAATAGGTAGCAAGTTTAAGCAAACAAAAACATCAAATGTGGGCTTTATATTTCATGTAATTGTGTAAAATTTATATAAGTTAGAGAGTTCTTACATGAATTTTTGTCGCATTGAGGATCAAGCAGACCAACAAGTGCTAACATGAACATTGTACGATCAGTACTTTAGGCCCACCAAAGGCTCAAAAAGTTATATAAATACCGACACCTGATCACTATCAACCACCCTACTTACCTCCGAGAATGACGTATTCTACGTCAAAAAAATATCGAAAACTTTAATATTCTCACAGAACCTCAAATCTCAACCGATTTTGAACTTATTTTGCTCGTTGGAAAGGAAATTATATGTACTTTCCGATGGAAATATTTCTAGCAAACTAAATGGATGCCTAGTGTCCAAAAAATGGCAAAAAAATCAAGCTTTGTGAAATTTTGGACTATTTTCCAATTATCTCAACTTTTAGCCCAACTAGGCAGGGTAAGGCCCTACGCGAACAGCATGAACATTTTGGAGCCTCGATCTGACGCCAAAGTTACGTTTTTCCGAGCAGTATGAATTAAATTTCGAAAACAATTTTTTTAGGACAGCTGTACTGGACACAAACAAGAAAATAATACACTGAAACCGGTTTCTGAAACCGAAAAAGGACTATGACAAGATTTAGAATATGGATAAGGACAAAGATGAAGACACACCTAAAATACATTTTTTCAAACTAGAAAAAGGATCGGACAAGGATTAAGTCAAGAATTTTGACATGATTAGGAAATTCATTCAAAAAATAGTTTGGAGATGAAGTCGGAAAGTTATTAGGACAAATAAAAGAATAACAAAGGATGAGGATAAGTTTGAGAACAAAGGAAAGGATAGGGATAAGGATAAAGAAATACTATCAGTTCAAAAACTACGGGTATGTCCACGACACAGCCAACTCTTATTGTTGACCAGTGTAAATTCACTGTAAAATAACGGTAAAATAACAGTGCGCTCTTCATACTCCTTGTAGCTTTTAAAATTCATCTTAAAATAAAGTTCGACTACTTTGATTTTGGTACTATTTGTGATAAAATTGTAATTTAAGGACCTGAAGTACCATTTTTTAAATTATTCTAATACGTTCGTTTCTTAATACCTAGGAGTTTTAGGACTCGTTAAATAAAATCATAGGGTAGACTGGCTACGTTTGAAACGGGGGACGGTTGAAACAAAGCGAATATCTCTACACCGTGCGTGATTAGGTGAGGGGTACAAGGGAAGAACGAAGCGGGCGACAAGTCGAAACACGAATTTTCGTATTCCGTCACTCTTTGCTCTCTGTGCTTGTCTATAGGGGGCCCCATTGTGTGACTGAGAAGTAAGCATTTTTTGTTCGTACATTTTTGCAATAATTATGGTTTTATTAAAATCAGAGTATATATTGTATAGTTTTAATTGAAGTTCGTATAATATGGCTGTATGATTAGTTTTTATTTAAATATATTATCATTCTTACTGTGAACCGTTTCATACCTAGAAGGGTGGTTGGGAACATTTGAAACAATGTTAGCTGGAGTGCTAAAATCTAGTTTATAATAAATGCTGTTGAATTTTGAGAAATATAATAGAAAGCAGTATACAAACATTAAAACAAAAAATAGTCGTCATCAACATTTGATTATTATATAATTCAAGTTGTACTTAATATCAACCTTTGCATTTAAACCTTAGATATAAAGGCTGATTGAAAATAATGGTTGATTACAAGTATTGTGAACGACTTGAATATTTATAAAAAATATTTGTGATATTCAACTGCGCGATTACGAGTCGTAAAATGTTAATAAACTATGAATAAAACATGTTCATTTATTATATCTTGTATTATTTGCATGTGTTTTAATTGACCCCAGGCATTTTTTCAACCGACCCTAGCATGGTCTCGGTTGAAACAAATTAAATTTTTTTTTAAATTTGATTTTGCACATAAAATACAAAACAGTGATCTCAAATAACATTGCCCATTTTGCCCATTAGTAGACAGATATATGGTTTTTTATTAAATATATTTCCACCATCGCTCGCTTAACTTATCCCGATGCAGTGGGCGATAAACCCTAAAATGTTTCAATCGTACCCAGTCCACCCTACTAAATTTATGTACGATCACATGTTTTCATACGAAAAATTGACATTTGATGAAATATGTAAATTTACTTAGTGGATGATTAAAAATAATTTTATTTATAAAGAAACTCGTATGAGGCAGACAAAAAATTAAAGCCGTTTATTGTTTTATTACAATAACAGACATAAAAACAACGACATAAATCGAAGTCATTCCCATGAAATTTTCTACCTGCAGCTAAAAATTACCTAATGGCACGAAAAATTGTCATCGTTGTAGGTAAAGTTGTTGTTTTTGTGTTAATGGTGTGTAAATAGAGCAGCACGTGATATTTTTAAAGATATGCATGTGGATAAAAAGCTTACTTTTGTTTCCCTTTCTGCATTGTGCTATATTTTTTGTTATCCTTTCCTTTGTCCTGCAGTCTCTGTTGTTGTGTGCTGTCATTGTAGTTGTACAAGCTCATAAATATTCATCGTTTGAAAGCAAAACTCAACCTTGTTGATTAAATCAGAATCAAATTGTTTTAACGATTTTTCGTCCCACTTTTTTGATGGGTAATCTTTTTATGCAGAATATGATTTAATTTGTCAATCATTTTTAAATAATGTCTTCATATAATGGAATTCATTTAGAATTCAACAATTTGCGTTCGATGACGATGAAATTTTGCACGAGTGCTGTCAGAATTATGAGATAAATATAGAGTTCATTATGAATCCATGAAAATAGATTGGGCGAGATATTTAATTGACAAGAATTTGTCCAATATCAAGACCAACCCATAAATACTACACCATTCCCATACTATAATTCAGAAATAAAAGGTTGAAATTCAGAAAACATCCATTAAAAAACTGAAATCCATTTGAAATTCAGAAAAAAATCAATTGAAATTGAGAAATTCTATTTGAAATTCAGAAAAAAATCATTTGGAATTCAGAAATTTCATTGGATATTCAGAAAAAAATCATTTGGAATTCAGAATACATCAATTGAAATTCAGATATTTCATTTCAAATTCAGAAAAAATCAATTGAAATTGATAAATTTAGTTTGAAATTCAGAAAAAAATCAATTTAAATTCAGAAATTCCATTTGAAATTAAAAAACAAAATCAAGTGATATTTAGAAATGTCATTTGAAATTCAGAAGAAACTCATTTGGATTCAGAAAAGATCAATTAAAAAAATAAAAAAAAACATTTACCATTCCAAAACAAACAATTGTAATGGTAAGTCATAAATTTACATATCCGAATTTTTATTGATATTTTCTTATCTTGCAATTGAAGTTTTATGAATTCAATCTTTTCTGAATTTCAAATGATATTTTCCGAATTTCAAATGGAATTTCTGAATTTCAATTGATGTCTTCTGAATTTCAAATGCAATTTCTGACTTTCAGTTGATCTTTTGTGAATTTCAAATGGAATTTCTGAATTTGAATTGATTTCTTCTGAATTTAAATTGGAATTTCTTTATTTCAATTGATCTTTTCTGAATTTGAAATGGAATTTTTGATATTCAATTGATCTCTTCTGTATTCCAAATGATATTTTCTGAATTTCAAAAGGAATTTCGGCGAATTTCGGCGCCTCGGTAGTCGAGTAGGTAGCGTGCTCGACTGCTATCCCAAAGGTCCCGGGTTCGATTCCCGGCCATGCCATGGTCCTTCGCTTTAAAAAAAACCTTTCTAAATGTTCTTTTCCTCATTCCTAAATCAACTGAAACAAATTTACCACTGAAACAATTAATATTTACCACTTGAAATGAAATTATTGAAACGTATTTATCACCAATGTTTACGACTTGAAATGAAACTATTGAAACTATTAAAAATGTATCTATGAATAATTTAATATTAATAGTAGTCTGTAAGAGTTGATCTCTGTTAGATGAAATAAGTAAAAAAAAAAAATAAATAAATAAATAAATTTCTCAATTTCAATTTGAACGTAGCACTCATACGGGTTGACCACCTCCGATGTTGCTCAAACTTTCAGAATTGAATCTTCTCATGAATTAAAAACACTAATTTGAGTAAAAAAATGTTTACATTTTTTTTTAAGTTTTTACGTAACAGGGTAAGAACTAGAACGGTCCACCTGAGGTCAATGACTTTTATAGATGTCATATTGGTCTCCTTGAGACAAAAACATTGATGTACTAAACTTTAAAATTCGACTGTAAATACCAGAGATATGAAGAAATATGTCAATGCGCGACCATTTTTTTTCGTAATTGTCTTGCAAAAATGCGTCATATTCGCTGGTATACGGCACACTTTTTTTTGAGGTACAGTCTAATGTACATAGTATAGTTATAAGGAAGTAGTATGGTAGGCGGTCGTTTAAAAAATATTAAATAAATTATTAAAATAGAAAGAAAAACAACATCCTCATGATTTTTGGCAGATGGAAAGGTAATAAAATAAAATTTTTGAAAATATTTTTTTTCAATTTTTAAAGTGGGGAAAAATCCTATTTTTATGACTTGCAAAATTTGACCTTGAAGTTAAGAAACTTAGAGCAATAATTTTGTTTTTTTTATATTTTTATAAAAAACAACTATTTATTGTCTTTTCGAAAATACCTCAAACGTGAAAATCGAGTTAGTTTTATTGAATATACGATTTTTCAAGAGTAAGGCAATTTCACTTTTTCTCCCATTTTGGTGAAATTTTAATGTTACGTAAAAACTTGAAAAAAATGTAAAAATTTTCTTACTCAAATTAGTGTTTTTAGTTCATGAGAAGATTCAATTCTGAAAGTTTGAGCAAAATCGGAATGGCTGCATTGCAAATGGTGAATAATTGATTCGAAAAAATCTTCGAGAAAGATTTCACATAACGTCACAAATACGAAAGCTTAAGGCAAGTGTTGATTTCATTGGCTGCCGTTGATCATGAAAGAAATCACAAGAAGTGTTATAAAAATCGTATTACTGTGCAGATCTTTAATAGTCCGATCGAGTGCCTCCAGTTCTCGTTTGTGTGCCATTGTGCTTTGGCAGCAGATGATAATCTTACAACTTTGCAACACTTCCAAAAATAGCTGTAATCGATGAAAAATTCTCAGTACAGAGTAGAGCAAATCAGCTTAGACATCGAAAATAATTTCAGTGCAGAATAGAGCCGATTTTTAAAAGAACGAAAAAGGAGCAAGTTTGAGCAACAACTGTCAAAAGTAAAGACACTTATTAAATGCTCCATCATATCTTCCTTACCATTGTCACATTCCTGCTTCCTTTTTTTTACTAACAAGAACCAAAATAGCTGATTGGTTTATTTGCTGCTCCACACCACAAAAAATAGAAAAGAGCAAAAAGCGCAACTTATAGCAGCTTCAAAAAACCAAGATCAAGATCAAGTGAGAGTAACTACCCAATAAACCACAGAGCGGACTCGCATTCGTTTCGAATTCGAAACGGAACCGAGATCTGGTAAAGTATAAATAATTAATTTAAATATATTAAATAGGTTAAGAGAAGCCACCCGGTAGAGACGTAAATTTCGTACTGAAGTTCCCGGCCGTGACTGAAGCTGCTGGACACAAGAAAATTAATTTCAAAGAAATGGATGCACAAGACGTCAGCGAGACAGGATATATACACATATTTCTTTGCAATTAGATAAACTTTTTTCCAGCACCTTCCGTCACGGCCGTGAACTGCAGTAGGGAATTTTCCCTTAACCGAACGGCTTCTCTTACAAAAATTTTAGAATACAAAAAGAATTTTATAAGCTGCAATAAAGTTATAATTCAAAATTTTTAAAAATAAATAAAAATTATTAAAAAAGTCATTGGTTTCATAAGAAGAATATTGAAATCATAAGATTTGAGAATATAAGAAAATTTAAAAAATCTCGTTTCGAAAACGCGTCGATTGTTCCAAAAATCTCGTTTCGAAAACGATGCGATTATTTTAAAAATCTCGTTTCTAAAACGATTCGATTATTCTAAAAATTTCGTTTCGAAAACGAAGTGGGAATTTCCTCCGATCGCGGATTCGAAAACGAAAGTAGAACGAATTTCGTTTTCGAACTAAATGCACGAGATCTCGGTTTCACCTCGAGTTCGAAACGAAACCGTTTGGTTTATTGGGTAAGAGCAGAAAAAGAAACTCATCGAACACTTTTTGCTGATCTGGAGTAAGAAATTTCAATCTAGAGCAGTCATTGAACACAGCTAATGTGGCTGCAATCCCAGAAAAAGGCAACCGCCAGAGCAAAAATTCCTCTATTTTCGTAGTCATTCGCTTTCATTAAAGTGTCGTAAACAACCTTTTACTGGGGAGTCAATAACAGAACATTTTTTTAATATAATAGTTTAAATACTTATTTTTTATGGATATTGAAAATAATTTGCTTTAACCAAATTTATTTTTAAAATCTACTACATTTTACGAACGAGAAATCTAATTTAAATGTATAAGATTTCACACAACCGCACAGAATCAATATCAGTTATGCTAGCGCAGCTATCAAACGATAAGTTCGCCGCAAACGCCATCTTTTGAAAGTAATCCGAAGTAACAATTCGCATACAAAATTACTAATTTGGATTTTTTTTTTCCGCTGTTCCTTTGGGTTTTTTTCCAATATTCTTTTGTTCCTAAACCACCCTTGTATTGAGGTGAACAAAACAAAAATAGAGGCAATACTTTTTATAGTTACTAGTTTTGCCTGTGACCGATATTCGGCCATATCAAAATCGATTTTTATCTTGTTTTCTTTTTATTTTTAACTAGCCTTTTCCCGGCGCGCGTTGCTACACCCTGCAACAATATGGGAACATAATAGGTGTATTCAAAACTTTTCTTAGACTCATAGTTTGACACCACTGTCATTTTCCACTGCCCGTTACAGTTTCCCAGTAGCAGGAGATCACCAAATAGTAACTCCACTTTGAGTTTGTATGTAAGTACTGCTACTTTTACTTTCAAAGCTATTCGATAATACAAATTTTAATTGTATGGGCGGAGCCACACCCACTTATATAATGATCATCCCAGTTTTCTAGTAGATGAATATTACCCAGTTTTAGTACAGTTGTCGACAGTGAGCATACAAACTAAATTATCAAAATGTAGCCAAATCGACGAAAATCGTAGGAAATATAGCATTTTTATTGATTTGTGGCCGGTAAAAGAGGGTGTGACAGAAATTTAAACCATCTTGTACTTGAAAAAATGTGCTGCCAAGATTTCAGCTCTATCGGCTCAGTAATTTTGAAATTTCCAGCCATCACACAGACAGCGTTTTGTATTTATATTATGGATAAAGATTATTGGCTATAACTTTTGATTGGTAAGAGATACTAAGATAATTTTTTCTAAAAAATTAATTTTTTAGCTTGTATATTTTTTCAAAAATATAAGGACACAATATTGAAAAAAAAATTTTGTTTGAAAAAATCAAGGGGTACGTAGGGCCTTGTTTCTTTAATCACAAAAATGATTTTTTAATTTTTGCGTAAAATTGAAATAACTTTTGCTTATAAATGTTATAGCTTTTAAATAGAGTTGAAAATTTGCAAATTTGAATTTAAATTATTTTTACAACAAAACAAATTTTTGAGCCTTGTTTTGAGGAAAACTCCAAAATTTCAGACCTTTTTTGAAAAAAATATTAAAAATATATATTCTCAACTAAAGGTACTTTTGCAATAAGGTTTTCATAGTACTTTGATGAAGCTTTAAGACAAAAAAAAAATGTAATAAAAAGTATAAAAAAGCAGCGGAGATATTTGAATCGAAAGTCACAAAATAAAATTTCTGATTGTGTTTTTCTCATTTTTGAGCACGATGTTGCATTAAATATATCGTTGTAGTAAAATTTTTCATATTTTTCAAGATATGTTCATGTTTTTGATGTCAAAATAACGGACATTTTTTTAATTTTACTAAATTTAAGAATTATTTTATATTTTGTAAATATTTGCATATGTAACAACTAAAAATATGCGATTTTGTAAAAAATGTGTACTTCAGCACCATCTGATGTCCAAGGTGGTTCAAAGAAGATACTTTCAAAAAACTCGTCGTACCTGAGAACTACTATATACCAATTTTTATCCTAATCGCATGAGCGGTTTGGGAGTTTTAGGTGGTTTTGCAAAAAATTTGTACTACAGCGCCCTCTGGTGTTCAAGATAGGTCAAAAAATATTGCAGCAAAACACTCAACGTACATGAAAACCACTGCATACCACTTTTCATTCTAATCGCATAAACGGTTTGTGAGTTTTAGGCAGTTTTGTAAAAAATTTGTACTACAGCGCCCTCTGGTGTTTAAGCTGAATAAAAATTTATAGCCCACAAACACGCACCGTACTAAAAAACTTCTATACACAAATATTCATGCTAATCGGATGAGTAGTTTAGGAGTCTATTGCATAGTTACATACGACATTTAGTTCCAAAGCAATTCGATATCATAAATTTGGCCTGTGTGGTCAAATTCCCCCTTGTCTAATGTTCGCTTAAATATATATTAACTACCTCTTGGGCCCATAACGTCTACATATCAAGTTCCACTATCAAAACATGTACAACTCAGGAATAATAATGATTTCTAAAAAGTGGGCGTATATATAGTTAGACCACGCCCATTTTTACTATAGTTGCCGACAATAACCATACGAACTTGTTTACCAAATTTTAGTCTAATACGACCAAACCCGTCTTAAATATAGCATTTTTATTGATTTGTAGGCGGTAAAGGGGGTATGGAAAAAAAAGGGTATGGAAAATTTTGACTATGCCTATATTTCTACGCGAATGCAAACTAAAGTGAGACTTGCCAAATTATTCCAATATTTCATTTATTTCCAATTACCCTTGCAAATATTTCCCCATATACACCATATGTGCGCACCTGTATTTTTTCACACCTGTATTGTTGATAAGTTCACTAAAATGCCTATAATTCATGAACCAATACACATACAAAGACCATTTATACAAAAAAACCTTCGTATTGACGTCACCTTTCATGGGATTTTCCAGAAATCATTTCCAGTTTCATTTCCAGAAACAGAATCGGTTCACGCATTAAAGAGAACATCAATTTCATACACAATGCAACTTATTTTTATATACTTGTATATTGATTACAAACATTTAAAAAAAAAATCAGCGCAGGCGTTCTGCGATTTTAGATACATATATCAAAACAGTGGGCGCAAAAGTGGGGGTGGTCAATTTTTTTCAGTAAACACTTAAATTGGATTACTACGAACATTTGAAAAAAAAATTATCCAAATCGGTCCAGCCGTTTTCCGATTTTAGATAAATCGAAAAAAGTGGGCGCAAAAGTCGGCTTTTCTTTCCGACAAAACTTAAATTGGATTACTACGAACATTTGAAAAAAAATTATTCAAATCGGTCCAGCCGTTTTCCGATTTTAGATAAATCAAAAAAAGTGGGCGCAAAAGTGGGCGTGGTCAATTTTTCTTTCCTTAAAAACCTAACTTGGACTAAACTTAACATTTTAAAAAAAAAATTATCCAAATCGGTCCAGCCGTTCTGAAGTGATGCGATTTCAACCAAACGTACACTTCTTTTTATATATACACTGAAAAAAAAAAGTTAGCTTAAAATTAAACACAATGTGTTCACAAAATTTGTTGTTAATTTGACTTTTTTTTCATATGTTTTTCAAAATTTTTAAATACATTTGCTCTTACTTTGACGAAATTTGTTGCAAGCTATTTTTTAAACACAAATATCGTCAAATTAATAACAATTGTCGTCAATTTTAAAACATTTTTTTTTCAGTGTACATATAGATGAAAAACGATTGTAAAAGACAAAAATAAGTTGTCTGTATTGTGGAAACATCCGTAGATTCTGAGGTGACAGTAAATCGTTGTCCTTATTATTGTCTCTATCCTTTTGTTTGCTCCCAAACTTGTCTTCCTTCATATTTTTAATCTTATTGTTGTTCTAAAAATTGTCCTTCTTCCTGTCCAAACTCTTGTTTCATGTCCAAATTCCCGACTTTATCCTTGTTCAAAAGTTTGTACTTTATTGAATATGTCGAATTTTGTATCAGATAAATTATTTAAGCGGGGAGTTTTCCTTCATTTCTTTAACATGAAAAGAAGTACAGCCGAAAGTCATCGTAATTTAGTGGAAGTTTATGGTGCTCTATGCTCTAGCTTAGCAAACGTGGCTTGCACGTTTTTAAGGATATCCACTTTAAACGACATGGACAGCCGAAAAAGAGCAAAGATGAGGATTTGGAGGCATTGCTCAATGAAGACCCATGTCAAACAAAAATGTCAAGAAATAGGTTCTTCTGGAATCGTTAAGAGTCAACTTGTCAACCTTATGACAATAAAGCCATGGGAATTATCCAAAAATGGGAATTTGAACCTGAGACATTAAAAGGCATGTTCTCGTTTGTAAACTGATGCTTACGACAATCCCCAACGCAAACTGTCATGGGTACAGCCCGACCATAAACAATAGCGGCGAAGCCAAATATCCATTTATCCAAGCTCATGCTCTGTATTTAGTTAGATCAGAATGGTCTGATATGAGCTTCTGATATGAGCTATGAGTATGAGCTTCTTAAACCGAATGAAACCATCACTAAGTATCGCTTTCCACTACAATTGATGCACTTAAGCCTAGCATTGACAGAAAAACCTAGCCAACTAAAAAAAGGCCTCAATACATTTTAATATATTATTATTTTTACATTCTCCGATTTTAATTTAAAATTGCGCCAAACCCACTCAAAAAGAAAATCGGATCTTTTATCGGACTTTGGAGTCTCTTTTTATTTTAATTTTTATAATTTAACCACTGTTACCATGTAACATTATTTTGATCCCAGATTTGGTATCAACAACAGGCGCATAAGTTTTTGAACGCGTTGGGCAAACTGGACTCTCTGGCTCGGTTTATGCATTTATCCATTTACATTGAAACAATATCAATTCATGCTCATGATGTGCCCATGACCGCCGTCCTTTAAGAAATCCAACAGTTCTCCGAAAAAAAAAAAAAAAATCAAAAATACTTGTATTCAGAACATTCAACATCTGTTCAATGAACTGAATCCGATTATTGCTTATTTTGACCGTAGAAACAGAAACTCGTAAACAATGTCCACAAAAGACACAAGCAAAACACACATTTTAACCACATTTACACACATTTTCCCAAACACTTCCATGTTTTTGTTTGGTCAACCTCTTGCCGCATTCTAAAAAGAAATAAACGCCCAAAGTCATCCCTATTTCTTGGCATTGTCGGTCGGTTTATAAGTTAAACAATTCCGTAAATATTTTGACAGTAAATTGGTTGATATCGAATTTCTCTGCTAATTTTATCGCATGCAAGGTAAACAATTTTTGATGGCGCCTTCAACATAATTCCGAAATATGCTGAGTGATTCTATTGTTTTGTGTTATTGATTGTAAGTGGGCGTTAAAATGAGGAACAGTTTTGTGAAGTTTCATATATTAAAGGGAATTGATATCCCTTAAATCTTTTCGAATCCATTAGAATCTTCGAAATTTGTAGAACATTAACAAGCATATTTACTAAATTCACAAATTCTTCTTTGTTAATCTTCAGTTAACTATCTTTTCAGTTTCACAATAGTTAGTTATCTTAATTAAAAAAAAAAAAAACAAGAGAACAAATATTAGAGTCTTAAAAAACTGTAATTTTTCGCTAGAAAAAAATTTAATTTAATCTCAAAGAAACCTCTAAACTTCACTTCGACCAAACAGACAGATCCTGAACGAAATTCGAAAGAGAATCAATTTTCGAAACCGAAGTCGAACTTAACGCCCGATAGGAAATCGCTTTGCCTGAAACTTATTTTGGTTTGATTTTGGATAGATGATTCCCTATCGTTTTACTCTTCAACCTAATGATAGAGATCATCCAAGGTGCAGATCTGAGATGTAGTGCCGCGATATCTTACAAGAGCATTATGCTTCTGGAATATGATCATGATGTCGATATCATTGGTCATGCGCTAAGTCAGTGCAGCATTCTCCAGATTAGCGAAAGAGTCGAATCGAATAGGTCTTGCAGTCAATGCAGATAAGACGAAATACATAATGTCAACATACAAACAATTCAAGCGTCTTGGAAACAAAGTCACTGTTGACAACACCTCCTTAGATGTTGTTAAGGATTTCTTCTATCTGGGCTCCAGAGTAAACTCTTCCCACGATGTCAGTATTGGGATAAAACGAATGATAACTCTTACTTTAGGATGAGTACGAAGTTTGAAAGCCGTATTGCTTTCCTAAAAGATAGTGTACGGTGGGGTGAAGAGTTTCACCTGCACAGTTTTTCATGATACAGGGCAGGCCCGTAGACAAGGTGGGGGTTTTTAGGGTTAAAACCCCCCCCCTTATGGTCCAAAAAGTATAAAAAAATAATATATTAGCATTAATATAATTTTGCCAATTTGCGAATACTTGCTGCACGTGCGTCTTTTTTCATCAACATGCTTAAGTATCGAAAAAAGTTCGATACATTCAATTGAACTTTGTCTACCACCAGCGATTTAAGAATTTATTCCGTTAACAGGTGTTACGTGAAAGTGGTGAAATTTTGATTGAGTTTCGTTAGATAAGTTTAAGAGTTTCTTTTGTTAATTTTACTATGCCAAAACTACAAAAATGATTCTACTTAATTGGTTAAAGTAGGCAACGTATACTCGTCTCTTAGAGCTGTTGAGACTGGGATTCCTCAAGGGTCCATTCTGGGTCCACTCCTCTTCTCTATCTTTATTAATGACATTTTTTCGGTTTGTAAATATGCTTCTGTACATGCTTACGCCGACGACATTCAACTCTATCTCTCTCGACCTACCGGACTCCTTGAAGACTTGACCTATAGACTAAACTATGACTTGACTTGAATAGTTGGGCTAATACTAACTTACTTCTTATCAATCCCTTAAAATCAAAAGTTCTACCCATTGCCAGGAGCGACTCTTGCTTTATTGATATTCCTCCCCTCTTTATTGGAGCACAGCAACTTGAACTTGTGTTCAAAGCTAAAAACCTAGGATTTATATTCAATTCTAACTTGACTTGTATTGATCATATTAATGATACAATTAGGAAAATTTACGGAATTTTACGTTATTTACGCACTTCTTCTAACTTCACCCCTCTTGAAACTCGTCGCAGACTAGTTGTACAATTAATAATGCCTCATATCACATTCTTTGACGTTTTATATAGTCAGTTGGACTCACAATCCCAACACAAACTCCTTGTGGCATTTAATAGCTCTGCTAGATGTGTGTATGGAGTCAACCGCTACGATCACATCTCTTTAAGAAGTAAAAATATTCTAGGCTGTGGTTTGCTTGAATACCTAAATTTCCGCAACGCAACATTTCTACACAAACTTATACATACCCAAAGCCCAGAATATCTTTTTGCTAAACTGCAGTGCTTCCAGTCAGAACGTGCGACAAACCTTATTGTTCCTAGGCATAACTATCTAAACAGTAGCAGATTCTTATTCATCAGCACCATTAGACTTTGGAATTCACTACCTAACTCTCTAAGACAAATAACTTCTCGGACCAGCTTCAAACATGCTATCTTCAGCTATTATAAATCTTTAAATCAATAAATCTATTCTTTTATTTCTGTGCTATTCTCTGATTTTATCTGTGCTCAAACCTTAGTTCTCTCTCTTTATAATGAACTTTTATCAGATAGGTCTTGTATTACTTAATAGTTAATAAGATTTTTATTTATTCAATCAATGTTAGGTTAGTTTTAAGTTAATCAATGTTAGTTTTAAGTTAATCAATGTTAGTTTTAAGTTAATTTTCTTTTAAAAAAAAATTCAACCAGTGTTCAAGTGTTCATGTCTATTGCAGTACTATAAAAGACTAAGTCTTAATGCACACCATTATAAATGAATGAATAAAATGAAATGAACAAAAAACTATCAGAAATTCGTATTTATTACTTTCGATGAAAATAACTCCGTTCATATATTTCATCCAATTTATTTTCGTTGATAAATTAAATTTAAGCATAAACCATATTTGAAGAAAGCTCCAACATATTAATTTTTTACTCCAAAAATCACAAAAGCTGTCATTTCAATAAATAAAAAATAACTTTAAAAAAAAATTATTTGTTTGCCCATTGTGAGGATCGATCCTTGGACCACCTCATGGCTTCAAAACAAACAGTTGAGCTGACTATTTTCGCAATAATAGAATTCGCAATAAAATGATATGACAGCACAATCTTTTGAATTCGAATAATAGCAGCCTATTACATTACGTGTTATTATGGGATATTGGAGTGTTTCATTCAATCAATAATTGAAATTCGATTGGCAGCATTTGTTATCGATCATAAATGTTCGATAAGAAATTAATTTCGGGTGGAATCGTGATTGCTCGAGTTTAGGGCGGGACGAAGTTTGCCGGGTCCTCTAGTATAAATAAATAAAATAAACAAAAATAATGTAAATTAATTTTTGTTCTATGTATTTGGTGTAGAAAAAAGTTTTAAAGTGTTTTTTTTTTTAAGTTTGTCGCTTTATTGTGAAAAATTTGTTACTAATTGATTTTTCAAAGTATTGTCCATTTCTAGACACTGATTTTTCCCATCTTTCTGGTAATTATATAAAAAATACCTTTTCATTTATCGATATCAAAAACTATCGATATTTTTTTTAATCCAAACCCCCCTCTTAGGTAAATCCTGGCTACGGGCCTGATACAGGGAAATGTTTAGACGCTCATTGTGCTGCTCTTACAAAACAGTGGTAAACATTTTTTCCAAAAGTTTTTTTGATCGAGTAAATTTAGAGCTACTCGACTCTTACTCATGCTTCAAAAAAGCATTCTTCCGATCGACGATATATGCGCGCAGTGGAATCACATTTCCCACTCTATGCGTACGGCTGCCGAAGGATGATTGGCTATCAACGCCCTCGCCAAAACCACTGGCACGACCAGGAGTGTCGCAACGCAATTGCAGAGAAAAACGCCACTTACAAAACCACCCAGTAGTCGGTTGTAATACGTGCAGCTAAGAAGGGTTACAAAGAGAAGAGGAGAGAGTCAAGACGTATTTTCGCACGAAAGAAAAGAAAAGCGGAAAAGCGTGAGTGCGAAAAAATTGAGATGCATGGTCACATGAATGAGGTCCGAAAATTCTTCGAAAAATAAGACGCCTGGCCGATGGTTTCAAGAGCGGTGCCTCTTCCTGCAAGGATAAAACGGGAATCTATTGACAGATATGCAGAGTACACTAATGATGTGGAGGAAACACTTCTCTAAACTTCTGAATGGTGACGACGATACAATTATGGTAGAGGAACACCAAAAACTTTAACCATTAACATAACATCATTTCAAATTTTGCAGAAAAAAGAGTGAATTAAATCTATTCAAAAATAATTATTTGCTTAAAATTCGGCTCCACATGAAAATTATATCCCTCTACTTCAGATTAACTTCACTATGTTTTCTCAGTGGCGGATGTAGGATTCGCTAGAGGGGGGCTGAAACTACAGTTTTGTATGCCAAGGGGGGCTGAAACGTCTTTTTGGACTTTTTTCCCATACAAAAAATTCTCCAAGGGGGGGATAAAGCCCTTTCAGCCCGTATGTAGATCCGCCACTGTGTTTTCTGCATATTTGCAATGATGATGACGATGAACAAATTTATGTTTTTAAAGTAATTGTAAATATGCAGAAAACAAAGGGAAGAAAATTTTATAAAAAAAAGAACTTTTCCCAAAAGTCAGCTCAACAAAAAAATCGTTTATCTGCCATAAAAATGGCCCGATTTGAATAATTTTTTTATTATTCCTAAACTTCATAAAAAGAGCAACAATAATGCAGCATTTTAGTTTGAGAAAATTGCTGCGACCTTGGCGAAGGTAAAGCTTCTTTTTCAAAATCGAAAGAAAAAATTAAGAAATTCTTAATAAAGTAGGCCAATTTTGGGTCAAGGACTAGTTTTTTTAAGAATTTGATGGCATATTTAAGTTCAGCGGACGATTTTACATAAGGATATTTTATAGTCAAAAGTTTTTGTAGGACTTAAATTTAAATAGGGATATTTGGCGACTCATTATCACGAAAAGGTGTCAACCCTGTACAGTAAAAGGACAAATTTGGCATCTTATTAAAGATTTTATTATAAACCCCTCTATACAAGACCACTCTACGACCTCAAGTTATTTTTGGCCAAAATAAAGTACAATTTGAAAAAAGATTGCAACTTTGTAGCAATATGATTTGTTAAAGTCTAAAAAAAAAAACATATTTAAATCGGTATCACTTTGACCTCTTAACAACCTCTATATAGGAGACGTACTCAAAAGGAGACACATTAGGTTCCATCCATGGGTAAAAATTGATAAGCGTAGCTAACATTGTACTTTCAATAAAAATATTTGTTTCAATCTCAAATCATTTTATCCTTTTCTAAATGGCGAGTAATGATATTTATTGGGTTTTTATCCACTTTGTACCACCTTTCAAAGCTTTTATGAATTGCTATGAAAATGATTCGAGCAAAACGATAAATATTAAAATACATAGTTTTGGTTGGGATATTTTTGGTGTATCCATTCAAAAATCAAACTCAAAAAACAGCATGAAATTGTGACTCCTTGGATGTTAACGGCTTGCTTGGGAGTTTTCCTTTTTGGCCATTGTTTTTTATAGCCATTTTGCACCACATAGTTACACTTTGCTATAATTCAATAATTATTTTGAGTATAATTTTTTCACTAACCTTCAAATATATACATGCATACATATCTAAACAAAGAGAGGTACAATGGCCACTTCGAAGAAAAGTCATCTTAAATGGCAGTTTAACACGTAACGGCTACTCAACGGCCATCAGCTGGTTTTTCTCATTAGCAATTACCTAAAATTTATTTGAAAGGCTACTTTATTCAAATATTTCCGTGAAGAAATATTACGATGCAGGCACTTCTTCCCTACACACAGTTCTCCTGTGATTTTTCTTTAGAACCACCACTGATGACAAGCGTACATAATACATATTAACGACCATGAGAGAGAACAAATTACAAATACAAATTGTAAGATATTGATTTGGAGTCCTCTCTTGCTCAAGTTTAAGGCAAATTATGTTGTCAGCTTGTGAGTGTTGTTCGTGCCAGGTACCTTATTAATTTTTTTATGGAACATTTATTATTTTGTATTTGTATTTTCTCTCCATAAAACATGCTGTTGCTTTATTTGTCATAATTAGCTAGACATTTTTTGTTGTCATTGTTTTTATTGGATTTCTTTGTGAGTACAACAAAAAAGAAGGTCTATTCATTTTATATGCACGGAGATAATAAATATTAATTGAAGTTAAACGAATAATAAATATTTTTAACACGAGTTTAATTAAAATTAAATATGCGTTATAAAATGAGCGTGATGTTGTCATATTTATTTTAAATTTTAATGATTGATCTTCAAATACGAGGGACATGGTGATGGATGTTAATGTGCGAGAAATAAATGTGATAAATAAATGTGCATAGACCTTTGAGGAAACCCCAGAGAAAGACCATAGTGCTAAGAGACGGCGCGTTATGATGACTGAGAAGTGTGCGGGTTTTGCGAACCGTCTCCGCAAAATTTGCACTATTTTATAGTAAATTTTCACAGTTTGTACACGTTGCTCAACCGTAAATTTCTCCATGACGAAACTTCATGCTTGCTGTTGAAAGCTGTCATAGATTTAGTAGACTGCGCTTGTCCCTAAAAATTAGTGTCAGAATCAAAATGTCAGTGACTTGGAATATCCTTTACATTGCAATATTCTTCCGGAAATAATCAGTGTTTGCACACTTATGAGCTTCATAAGATATTATTTAATATTTTTATCAAGCTATCACAATAAACAATTCAGCCGTCTTGTTTGAATTTATCGTCCGCTTAATCTATCCGACTTTATCAAACTGGTATCCTTCTTAATTAATTATATTAATAACACAATAAACAGCAAGTGTTGCAACGACATTAATTAAAATGTATTTAATTTTTATTTGTGTGCCTGTTTGTTAATTACACCCCACTGTTTACACACACAGAGACATAGAATTTTTATGCGAAGCTTAGATATTTATAATGCGAGATTGTCCTGTTTTTATTGTGCAATTATAAGTACTATGTTTATGTTGTTCTCCAAATATTTATTGTTATATGTAAGTAAAATATGACCACCAGACAGTAGCACATAAACACACAATAATGCCTGTTAGGAAAATTTTCTTAGCTACAAAAAGTAGTTCAAATAAAGCGCTTCCTTAGCGGTGCTTTGAAGCTTTAAATGCCTTTCACTCTACGAGCATTAGTGAGCTTTTTCAAGCTTCTCATTACGGAAATTATATCTTAGGACTATTAAACTCGCAAAATTTCTAAATTCAATTTATTGCTGACAAGCTGATATGCGCAGTGATACTCGGTTTTTAGAATAAATATTTTTTTTTATCCAATAATCATTTTTCATTAATTGACTCTTGAGTGAACGTGACATATAAAAATAATTTCATAAATCTATTGAATAGTTGCAGATTTTATAATATTCTCAAGTCATAATTTGGGGTTTCACATCAACTTTTATGTTTGTGGAAGATGATACATACAACAAATAATTTTCTTTATAAAGAATGTTTTTTAGAGGCGAAGAACTGTATATGTTATAAAATACAGGAAAATTTTTTTGTCAGCAGCGTTCGAACCTGGTCTTGAATTGGCGCACGAATCCACGCACTCGGCCACGGTCGCCTCACCAAATGGTGAGTAATTTAGATATAATGGTGCTTTGAGAAAGGTTTGTGGATTATCATTGCTCTAAATCCAGGAATTCTGTTCATTCGCGTAGCCATTTTGCCAAAGGTGTGGTCCATCACTAATTGAGAATTTGGGATTGTGTCGCCTTATTTTGTGGACATATTCCCAAAAATTGGATTTGGGGTTATGACCACTAATTAAGCAGTCATAACACCAAATTGGAATCTGACCCCTTGGGATTATGTCCGCAATTAAAAGGTCATAATCTCAAATGATTTTAATAAATACTTATTTAATAAAATAATGGACAGTATGACAGTTTGGCTATAGCTCCCTATAGTGACATAACTATTTATTGAAAAATTAAATAACTCCAAATCCTAAATAATTGTAAAGAAACAACTCCTAACGAAAAATGAAACAACTCCTAGTGCGAAAAACACAATAACTCCCAAATTTTAAGAGTTATAGTGGGTTAGGAGCTATATTATATTGGTTATGATATAATTCCTAATCAAGAATTCAATCACTCCTAATATGAAAATGAAATAATCCCAAAAAAAAAAAAAAAAAAAAATTTGCCCTTGGACGCAATATTGTTATCATTATGCCGTACAAGGGCGAATCAATTTTTGTATGTTGTTTTTTACGAATGGTGATAACAACATTCCGAACAAGCGCAATCAATTATTTAATAGTGTTTTTTACATAAAATGATTTGCCACTGTACGAAAAGCTGTTTCTTCTGTTGTTATATCCCGTTGCTGTTATAAACCGTTTCTAGCTCGATAATCTCTCAATATACACATTTTAATAAAGAAGAATCCTAAATTTTTATATTTGTAATTACGACCGCCAACTAAGAGAACAAAGCCCTAAATTTATTTTGGGATTATGTCCTCTTTTTTTTTTGCCTAAGACCTTTTTGAAGCTGGCCATAAGCCCAACTCCAATTTTGGGATTACGTTCTCAAGAAAAGGGAACATAGTCCCAAATTTAAATTCAATACCTTGGGGCTATGTTACGTCACCCTTTCCTTCACCCCATTCATCAAATGTTGCAAACGTTGCTCCGACGTGAGTTTATTCATGATGGATTGTCAAATAAACCTAGCCCCAAAAAAAACCGGGAAATGTCAAATCGGCTATAATAGAAAACAGAGTTGCCAATTTAAAGCTTTCCGCCTCGAAAAAAGGTAGTTAGCTATATATCTATACAGCCGGAGCGTACTATTGTGAAAACATCTTTAGAAAGCAGTGAGATAAAAAAAAGAGGATGTGTGCCTATGACCACACGATAGAAGTGATTACTTCTCATTTTCGAATTCTAAAAGATATATCTATGTACATAAATAATAACTTTTATGTTATATAAAATATTACAGTTTATATTTTAGAGTTTACAGACTCGATAATCTCAGCCCTTGATACACGCAATTCCTCGATTTTTGCAACAGGGCCACTCAGCCCATGCCACAATCGATCTTTTGCGCACCAAATTCCCAAATCGTATTTTCAGCCATCTTGGCAATGTCAATTTGCCGCCTCGGAGCTGAGATTTTACGCTTTGCACTTTTTTTGTGTGGAGGACCGTGAAGGACCGATGTTATGCCAACAATCCGAAAACGATTTAAGCACTAAAAAAATTAAATTTTTTCCATAGCATGGAAAAAATTTAATTTTGTTCATTTCATAAAAAAAAAATCATAAAAAACTTTTATTTGGCCCACCCTGTATGTACGTACACACTGTAAAAAGCGCAAACCTACTCACGCATGATATAAATGCTGAAACACAACAACAACAAAATGCAAACGTAAGATTGTATATTAGCAACGACTACGATGCGTAGTGCGCTCGTGTTCAAACATACAAAAATAAAAGCAGTGGCAGAGTATAACTGGATCGTGACGATTGAATCGAAGAAAATCACTGATGAGAAAATGTTCGAACATACAAAAGCTGCTCAGAATCTAACTGTATGCTGACGATTGAATCGAGAAAATCACTGATAAGAAATTGCCAAACGCGCCTAAGGAAGTTATCATTTCCAAAAATATATGTATATACTAAGTAAGTAATTTATAATACACATAACAACACAAAAAAACAATAAAACACATGGTTCAGTATATGTACAGTATACTTTGGCAAATTACTAAGCAAAGACTTACACCGGAACAACGTTTACAAATTGTGGAAATTTATTTCCTAAATTCGCGATCTATACGGCAAAGTTATAGAGCTCTGCGCACACGTTACGGTGCGCATAATCTACCATCTGAGCAAATTATATACGCAATACGATGAATCCAGCTATGTTTACGTTTACTCCTAAATAAAAAATAAAAATAAATAACTTGCCATTTCAGCCCTTGAAAGGACTTTGACCTAGCTTCTTATGATCAATTGTGTTGTGCGTGTTATTAAGTTTGTACACAATTGACCGAGAACTGGGCTTACAGATTTAACGCTGACTCCGAACGGAATGTTCTTGTTCTCAAGAAGCTTTACATGGCATTTTGATTACTCTCTGAGGTTTGCCATTGTCTGCAGAGAGGTGGCGGCCGTACAGAAAAATTATTTGAATTCAAATAATTTTCTGTCGCTGCTGGGGCTCGAACCTGGGTCTCCAGGTTCTCCTGGGTCTCCAGGTTCTCCTCGGTATCCAGGTTCTCCTGGGCCACGCACTTTAACCAACTACGCCACGGACGCCACATTTACTCCTATAGACAATATTCATCCAAAACAAGTTCATAGTGTGCGTCGCCCGAAGAAGCCATCGCCGCTGTAGAGATGAGTGTGACTGAGGACTCAAATTTATCCATTCGACACAGTTCTCAATAAGTCGGCCTTTGCGACCCTAGTACGTGAAAGATTTTGAGGAAAGACCTTGGCGTACACCCGTATAAAACATAACTGGTGCAGCAATTGAAGCCATCAGACTATCGTTTAAGTCGTACGTTCGGTGAAAATCAATTGGAAGTTGAACCGTATTTTTAGCGTCAAATCATCATTAGAAATGAGGCACATTTATGTCTTAACGGGTACATAAAAAAGCAAAATGGCCGTATTTGGAGTGAGAACAATCTTGTAGAGATTCTCCAGGCACGCTTTCATCCAGGAAAAGTAATTGTCCGATGCGGTTTGCATGCCGAAAGCATCATTGGTCCTTACTTTTTCAAAACTGAAGATGAGTCAACGTGGTGGCTAACGCTGCACGTAAATGATTCGCGACTTTTTGTGATGGCGAACTTTAGGTGATCTAATCAGTTCAAGAAATGGACCATTTAATTGACCACCTCGGTCATGTTATTTGACTCCATTAGACAACTTTAGACTCTTTTGGGCAGCAAATAAAATTGTACTATTCGAATAAAAATAAAAAGACAAGGAAATAAATAACGTCAGAGAAATTTAAAGCAGCAGCCAGGGCCAAAAATTATTAATTCGGTGGAACAAATGTTAACGTGATTGCCTGCTATCCATTAAACGCGAGTTTGAGTCCCGGCAAGGCTATGGTCCTCACCTTTTTCAATTCTTTCCTTATTTCTAATAAACTAGTTTTCAAATTCATCAATATTATCAACGAGGTATACCAACGGAAATCCTTGATTGCGTTGTAAAAAAAATATTTCATGGAGAAATTTTCGTAAATTTCTTTTGTGAGAAGTTTTAATGCACCTTCTTTTGGTGCAAAAAAAAAAAACGTATGCAATAAAAATGCAATATTGTTGCGTGGAATGATTAGTCTCTAAGTAGAAGTGCTAGAAAAATTTTATTTTACGACAACAAGAACTAGTTCTTTAACTTCATAACCAAACAAAAATTTTTCAAAAACCAAAACAATTTTTGGAGCCACGACACCACATTGGCAACCGCTCTTAGACAACAGAAAAATGTAACAACAATAGAAAATTTTGCATGGTATTATAACTCCGTGACTATAGGTGGAACGGTAAATTTTATGAAGCCACAGTAAACCTGAGGTAAATAAAGCAAAAAGTAATGGCGTCATGAGGCATTTCAGAGAACCGCTTATAAGTAACCTAAATGCACTAACATTGCATGGATATATTGCATGATGCTCAGGTAAATATAAATGTACCACACAAAAGCAAAAACAAAACTATAAAATAAATATATAAATAAAATAAAAATTAGGACAAGTATTTTTACAAGAATTTGGGTATGGATTAGGACAAAGCTTTGGACCAAGAATTATATAATGAGTACACAAAGGGAAATAACGCATACATATTAACATTATCCACGCCTTAGTATAAATTTTATTTAAATATTTACGTAGATAAATCAAATGTTTTCCTTACAACTCATTTTTTCCCGTATTTAAATTTTATTTAGTTTTGTTGCAAGGGTAATATAGCCTGGATGTTTGGCCAAGATGATTTGTGAATGTGATGGGTGGACGCTTAATGAAATGATGTAGGGTGGAGTGACAACTTGATGTTTTCGGACGGATATCTTGCACCGGTTGTCATTTACCTGCATATTTTGCTTCTTATAAATTTAAATTCTTATTGAATTAAAATATGTTGTTTTTTAAATTCAATATTTTTATATAAATTTTCTTTAAATGCGATATTTTTATTTTCAAATATTAAATATTTGAAAGATATTTTAAAAAAATCCGTGCATAATTTTAATATATTTCGTATTACTTCTGTTTAAATATTCAAGTACTTTATTTAATTAAAAAAGTATTTAAATAAATTTTAAATATTTACGTAGACGATTTATGCAAATGCGTTATTGCTGAAAAATTGACTCGCTTTTTGGATAAATTAAAAAAGTTTTTGGATAAATTTAATATTTTTTTCTCTAAGTGTAGGACAAAGATTTGGACATAGATTAGAGCATGGAAGTAGACAAGGATTCTGACAAAAATTAAGAAAATGACTAGCGTTAGGAAAGATTAAGGCACACTTCATGTCATATTTAGGGCAAGATTGAAAAAAGAATAAGGGCAAGGATTGGGATAAGGAATAGAACAAGTATTTGTATACGCTAAGGACAAGATTTAGCACAAAGACTTGGAAAATATGTAGGAAAACGATAACAAAAGCGATTCGAAGAAGGAATGGGTCAGGAATTTGGAATTGGATTAAAATAACAATTTTTATAACAAAATAAGAACAAGGATAATAATAAGGAAAAGTTTGGGAACAAAGCATACGCTACCATTTTAAAACCTACAATTTTTGCTATGAACACTATTGTGGGGTAAATTCAACAATCCTACTTTATTTAAAACTAATTTGGTTTTTAACTACTAAAATTGGTTTCTTAAAATATATACTTAATTTTGGGAAAATTTTTTAAGTTGACTCTTCGGTTTTTCATAAAAAAAAACCACGAATTTGACGAACTTTTTCAAACAGAACAAACTACCGGGTGTTTTTTTTAGGGGTTTGTTTTTCGAATAGAGATAAAACTGGCATTTTGTGGTCAAATCTGGCAACTCTAATGTCATTTATGTTCAGTTTGGTTTGCCATTTCATCATGAACAGGTTGACAAAAGAACAACGCTTGCAAATCGTGCAAATTTATTTCGAAAATAATGGTTCAGTTCGCGAAGTTTACCGCAAGCTCCGTCCATTTTATGGTCGACAAAATCGTCCATCAGAGCAATTAATTCGGTTAACCATGGGTTGTTTTCACACTACGTTTACTCTATGTGATAATACGCATCCGCAGAGACTTCGAACAGTGCGCACCGAAGAAACAATTACCGATGTAGAGCAAAATGTTGAAGAGGACCAGAATGAATCGATTCGCCACCGTGCACAGCAATTAGAGCTTTGTCCATCAACTTTATGGAAGATTTTGCGCAAAGATCTTGGCTTGCGACCTTACAAGATCCAGCTTGTGCAAGAATTAAAGCCGCGAGACCATGCAATGCGTCGTGATTTTGGTGTATGGGCCGAAAATGAGATTGATCTCGATGCTGATTTTCATCGCAAAATTTTGTTCAGTGATGAGGCTCATTTTTGGTTGAATGGCTGCGTCAACAAGCAAAATTGCCGCATTTGGAGTGAAGAGAATCCACATGAGATCCTTGAGACGCCATTACATCCACAAAAACTGACTGTTTGGTGTGCTCTATGGGCTGGTGGAGTCATTGGGCCATACTTCTTCCGAAATAATGCTGGAGAGTCAGTTACCGTTAATGGAGACCGGTATAGAGCCATGATAACCGACTATTTTGTTCCCGAATTGGATGACATGAATGTGGATGAGTTGTGGTTCCAACAAGATGGCGCTACATGCCACACAGCGCACGTCACAATCGATTTATTGAAGGAAACATTCGATGAGCGCATAATTTCGCGGAATGGACCTGTCAATTGGCCACCAAAATCGTGTGATTTGGATTAACCATTGGATTATTTTCTTTGGGGATATGTGAAGTCGCTCGTCTACGCCAACAAACCAGAAACGTTAGGGGACTTGGAGGCCAACATTCGTGGCGTTATTGCGGACATACGGCCCCATATGCTCGAAAAAATGGTTGAAAATTGGACCTGTAGAATTGGCTTTATTCGAGCCAGCCGCGGCGGCCACATGCCTGAAATCATATTTAAACATTAATGGCATAAAATTATCCTTCCAATAAAGCCAAATTGATGGACATTAAAACGATTTTCTTGTGTTTTATTTCAATTCGAAATTCTATACCTCTAAATAAAACACCCTTTACTAGTCGGGGAGAAAAACAGGTTCATAATTTTGAAAAAATCCAGTTTGGAGTTTAGAACATCAGTGTTAAACAGTCTATCCTATAAACCGAATATACAAATACCGAATAAATCGAATTATAACCGAATTGAAAAGCTTTTTCAAATTATCGCTTAATAAAATTTAAAAGTTTACTGGGTACAAAACGCTTTCTTGTTTATCCAAAATAAGAGTTTGCTTAGGTTTTTAACCCAAGTTTAAATAGCAAAAAAAAAGAAAAAATCATGGATATCGCTGTTGGTTTTACTGCTTCAAAAATATTTGAACGACTGAAGTGCTCTTATTCCTACAGGGTACTGAGTAAAAAATAATTCTGTGTGAGTGTGTCTGCTAGTGAATAAATTGTTATTTTAATTGTTACAATACACTGTTGGCTGGCTAATTAATGGCTAATATATACACGTTTGCGCTAATGTATGTTCATATGTGTGAGTAGTAGTGCATTCTTATATGTATGTATTCGAGCACTGTTTGTTTATTCAGAACTCTTTTTAGCATGTAAATGTGGCATAAATATTTATTGAAAATGTATGTTTATGAGTTAATGAGTGAGGGAGTGTAAGTTCTGTATTGCATGCATGTGTGTTTGTGTGTCCTGGCAAAAGTGCCTCCAGCAAACAAGTCGTTAACGTGTTTCTTTATTAATTTTTCTAGATTCTTGCTCTTTTTGTTGTTGTCATTATTTTGCTGCCATTGCAACAAAAATAATGTTTGTTGGCTTCGTTGCAATAAATCACGTCATATCTATTGTTATAGTAAAGTGTGTGTTTTTGTATGTATATGGATCTGTTTTACATTCATGCGATGCCATAAATTTGAATGTCCTGTCCTGCATTGAAAATTTATTTAATGCGGAAATTTTGAGATTTTTGATCGGATCATAAATAATGACAATATTTTCATTTAAAATTTCTTTTATAACCCTTTTTTATAAGTTTAGCCATTAAAGCCATTGACGGTAAGGACACAGTGGGGCAGCGAGCTGTTTTTGAGCACTTACTTGAAAGAGGACTTAAAACTTAACTCAATCCATCATTTTTTAATAATTTATGAATTGATTCATGACTTAAAAGATATTTTTAACGAGCAATTATTATAGCCAAAGTCTCATGGACAATATATTGAGGTATTTTATTTTGTTCAAAATGCTCTTTTATTTGTCTATAGCTTTGAAATTTTCGAGAATAAGTGAAAAAAACTGTTTAACAAAAAAAAACCGACTTCAAAATCACTACAAAGTACAAAATAATTTTAACTCACTTTTCCCATTAATTTCTTGGTCAAATTTTAAAAGTTATTTATATATATTATAATATTGAAAATCTTATCATTTTCATTTTTTCTATTTTGTTTTATTATCATCAATATATTAATTGCTTTATGTACATAAAAGCTTTGAAGTCGGCGCTTATCTTACTAAGTCGAAATCTTTTATTTTAATTTTTTCTAATTTGTTTTATTACCATAAAAATATTACTAACTTTATGAATATAAAAGCTTTTAAGCGATTTTTTTTCTAAGACTTGGCAATTGTTGAGTACGCTGAATGTAGCCAATGTGTTCCATGCATTATTTGTGCAGCTGTTACACACTATGTCATATTCAATATGAGCTTTACAAGCTCACCCAAACCTGTATAGTGAGAACGTTTATGTGTACAAAGCTTTTAAAATTACTTTAAAAATAAGATTTAAAATGACTACAGTGTTACCAAGGCAGCATAGCATCAAATAAAAAAGATTAAAAGAGTGCAGGGATGGTAAAAGATCATGATTGTGTGTCAAAGATAAGCGCCGACTTCAAAGAAAAAATAAAAATGATAAGATATTCAATATTATAATACATATAAATAACTTTTAAAATTTGACCAAGAAATTAATGGGTAAAGTTATTTAAAATTATTTTTTACTTTGTAGTGATTTTGAAGTCGGTTGTTTTTTTTTTTTTTTTTTTGTTAAAAAGTTTTTATAGTATACTTGAGGAAAATTTCAAACATGAAACTTTGTTTTTAAAAAATTTGTTTGAAAGTTTGTTACAATAAGAGAAAAAATATTAAAATTGTCCAAAAACTTTTTTAATTTATCCAAAAAGCGAATCAATTTTGCACAAATAACGCATTTGCATAAATCCGCTACGTAAATATTTAAAATTTATTTAAATACTTTTTTAATTAAATAAAATATTTAAATATTTCAACAGAATTAATAAAAAATATATTAAAATTATACACGATTTTTTTTAAATATTTTACCAACATTTACTATTTGAAAATAAAACTATCGCATTTAAAGAAAATTTATATAAAAATATTGAATTTAAAAAACAACACATTTAAATTGAATATTGCGTCCATCAAATGTCATTTGCCTGTATTATTTAGTCTCTGTTTCAATTTTTTCGCTCTCTAATTTATACTATTTTTGACAGTTGGTGCAATATTAGGTCACCAAATGTCAAAAATAGTATAATTTAGAGCAGTGATGCACAGCGTTGGCAGACCTTCTAATACAAGCGCAACATTTTTGTTTTAGTATGTGTGTGCGAGCGGAATACTGAAAAAAACTACTTTTGCAAATACTTTTAGACTCATTGAGTTAAATGATAGCATAAAGTGTTTTTTGATAGATAGATTGAGGCTCGTAATAAGGATTTAAATAAAAAAATAAATAAATTTCCGAAAAGGTCGAAACATATTAAATTCATTCATGTATTGCGTCTGTACAGCATTTAACAAAATAATTTCCGCATGAGACGCTCACTCCATGAAGTGCAAACGCAAACTGGTTCTCTGCCAGCGTCGTATAAGTTCGGTACCTTCGCACATACGACTTGTATGTGAAAACCGAGCGGCTCCGTAAGCATCTCGTGTGCATCACTGATTTAGAGGAAGAAACAGTAATATATAAAACTGGAAGCAAAATATGTAGGCAAATGACAACCGGTGCAAGATATTTGTGAGAAAATATCATGTTGGCACTCCACCCTACATCATTTTATTTCTTGGCCAAACATACAGGCTATATTACCCTTGCAACAATAACTAAATGAGAACTATAAGACACCTGCAACAGCAAGAAATAAACTGCAGGAACAGAGTGCGATGCTGTTGCTGCTTGTCGGAATATGTGTGCACGTGTGCGATGCTGTTGCTGCTTGCTTGTATGGAATATGTGTGTACGTGTGTGGTATAAATAAAATTCAAATACGGGAAAAAAACGAGTTGTAAGGAAAACATTTGATTTATACACGTAAATATTTAAATAAAATTTATAATCAGGCGTGGATAATGCTAATATGCGTTATTTCCCTTAGTGTAGGTATTTTCCATTTGTGTCTCTTTACAATTTTTATTAAAGTGCCACGCCCTTTCTCTAATTCCGCCCACTTTATTTACCGTACTTTATAATGATTCTACCTAGTCCTGTGCTGAATTTCAGCTCCCAAGTATCAATATTAACCGATATATAGTACTATTCTTAAAGTGTCACACCCTATGTACACCCACCTACCTGCATACCAAAT
This sequence comes from Pherbina coryleti, assembly GCA_943735915.1. NCBI lineage: Eukaryota > Metazoa > Arthropoda > Insecta > Diptera > Sciomyzidae > Pherbina > Pherbina coryleti. The sequence goes on from OX030950.1 coordinate 131,103,591, forward strand.
ATTAGTACCTTAGTGTCAATATTAAATGAGATATAGTATTTTTATAATATTTTCACAGCCCTTTGCTGAATAACGCCCACTTTTTTGACCGTAATTTGTAGTAACTGTGCCTACCCATGTACTAAATTTCAGTACCCAAGTGTCAATATTATTCGATTTATAGTGTGTTTCTAACACTGCCACACCCCTTTGTCAAAAAATGCCCACTTTATTGACTGTAATGTCTAATAACTATGCCTACCCATGTACTAATTTTCAGCACTCTAGTGTCAATATTTTTCGATGTGTAGTGAGTTTTTAATAGTGGCACACCCCTTTGTCAAATATCGCCCACTTTATTGACCGTAATTTGTAATAATTCTGCCTACCCCAACATTTTTACTGTAAATTTCAGAACTCTAGTGTCAATATTAACTGAAATACAGGGTTTTTCTAATATTGACACGCCCCTTTGTCGAATATCGCCCACTTTTTTTAAAAAGGACTTTCGCGCTCATGGTATCTATCTGTTGACAAAAAATTACGGAAATCGGGCAACTGCTTTAGGAGTTATCGATGTACATACATTAAAAAAAAGAAAAAAAAAAAAGCGGACAAACCAACGAACTTGTTCTCAAGTTCTCCTTTTTGAAGTCGGTTAAAAAGGAAGTCTCTTATTACAATATTTTAAGTAACTATCTCGTTCTTCTTTGTGGCGGTTATCATCATATATCACCGGAATCGCTGTCACTATCATCATCGTCATCATTACTATCATCACCATTTCCAACATTATCTTCAACAGAAGATCTATTTGGTTTTTCATGGATGTAATTTGAAATGGAAATGCTTTCTTTTATTTCTCCTCTACTATATTAGCCTGAGTAGTTCTTTACACCTTTCGAAGAGGTTAGCCTGAGTAGAAGTGGTGATATATAAGTATTTTTATAAATGTAGGTATGTACCTTACAGTAAGTACAAGTTGTGAGCTTATTGTACCGAGGATACTGCGCCACTAAAAGACAACGGTCCTGACACTAAACACTTTTAATATTTCAATGTTAATATTATGGCTGAACTTACACAATTTAACTGAATTGATAGTTTTTCCGAAGACAGCTGCGCTATTTTAAAAGTGACTCTTTGTCCCATTGTGCGATGAGAGCTACGTATTCAGAATGTGTAAGTGTTTTTTAAATAGCATGCAGCAAAGTCAAGAAACATTTATAATATTTAAACACCACTTAATGCAATGATAAACATACACAATAAATATAAACCCTCTACCCTATCTCCCCACAAATTGGCATATTCATAATCGTATGTTATTCCTTGAAGTCATGTAGCTGCATCTTAGCTCCATTGACATAAACTATCAGTACCAAATGATGCCAAATTCCATCTGCACGCTGACATGACTGCAATACTCGTACACTTCATCACACAATTGTACATAGCATCACCCACACAATTGTATATACAACACATTTATTTAACAGATCTAGCAGCTCATTGGACATGAGAAAACAATTCTTGAAGCATTTTTGTGTCGATCTGTGTGTCGACTTGTGTTGATGTAACAAATTAATGCAATAACAAAACAATTTCCTGAACTTGGCAACACTGTTGTTGACACATCACAGATAAATGTTGGTGTAGTACAATTTACAATGGCTGAAGTATGAAGATAATGGAAACAAAATAGCAAAACAAAAATTCATAAATCCTACTTGGAAATTCGATCCTTAAAAGGCTCACTTTATGTTATGTTATTCAGTTATGTTCTTTTGTATTATATTATGTTATATTATGTTATGTTTTGCTATGTTATGTTAGGCTATGTTATGTCATGTCATTATTATGTTTTGTTATATTGTTATGTTATTTTTTGTTCTGTTCTATTCAGTTATCTTATATTATGTTATACAAGGTGGCGCAAAAGTAATCCTCCTATGAGAAAATGCTATAAATTTTGCGATTGGCCCCTAGTGTCAGTTCTGTTTTGACATTTGTGTAATAAACACTTGCGAAATACACGTTAATAAACAATGTTACGCTACACTGCTCTAGAACGCGGAATATTGCCACCACCAAGAGGAAAATGATTTTTAATCAAAAATAATCATGAGTGATGAGGCCCATTTCCATCTTAGCGGGTACGTAAATAAGCAAAATTTACGCTTCTGGGGCACTGAAAATCCGCGTGTAACCCACGAAGAGTTATTACACCCGCTCAAAGTCACTGTATGGTGTGCTGTTTTCGCTGGAGGAGTCATCGGACCTTTTTTCTTCGAAGACGTCGCGGGCCAAACGGTTGCTGTGAATGGTGAGCGCTACAGAGCAATGATCAACGAGTTCTTTTTGCCGCAACTTGATGAATTGGGATTGGAAAACATGTGGTTCCAACAGGACGGTGCAACGGTTCACACTGCACGTGTCACAACTGATATGCTGAAGGATGCATTTTCCGGGCGCCTAATCTCCCGATTTGACGATTTGCACTGGCCAGCAAGATCGCCTGATTTGACCGCTCCAGACTTCTTTTTGTGGGGCTTTTTGAAGTCGCGGGTTTATGTCAACAAGCCTCAGACTCTTGCAGCTCTTAAAGACATATCCGTCAAGAATGTGAGGACCTATCGCCGGAAGTTTTGGCCGAAATAATGGAAAATGCCATAAAAAGGGCTCAAATGACAATCAACTGTGGCGGCGGCCATTTACATGACATCATATTCTCGACTTGATGTAAAAAAAGTTAAAAGACCAAATAAAAATAATCCACAAGAAGAATCAAAGTTTTTCATTTTTTTTTTTAAATTACAGCCAAAAAACATCGGAAGGTTATTTTTGCGCCACCTTGTATTTTGCTATGTAATGTTTTGTTATGCTATGTTAAATCATGTTATATAATTTTTTGTTCTGTTATATTCAGTAATATTATGTTATATTATATTTTGTTATATTATGTTATGCTGTGTTGTCATGCTCTCCCAGCAGAAAAGTAGACCAAATTTGAAAAAGTTCTGAACTAGTTCCAAAAAGGACCAGTACTAGTTCCACTACAATACCCTTTAATATTGAACGAACTGACGCTTTTTGCGGATTGATGTCATAGGAAAAGACAATTGTCCCCATAAACACTCCTTTTTCCCCATATTTGAACTAGTTGCATTAGAAGCAACTTTAAACTGGTTGCTTTTGCAGTAGCCTGAAAGTGGTTCTTTTTTAACTACTTTTAAAGTGAACATTTTAAAAGTGTAAAAATTCAGTGTACTTTAGCAAAGGTCCTAATGACCTGATTTGTATTCAGGTTATTAGATACATAAAAATTGTATAATATTTTATTTATCTTCTTTAATATTTTAGCACTTTTCTTCTATAATATATTTTATATACATATATTTACATTTATACATACATACAAAGCAACAACCGATTCCGTCTTGTGCGCAGCAAATTTTAAAAAATAGCCAGAACGCGTTTTTTTCAGCAATACTATAGAAAACAAAAGTAAACTGAACTGCTCTACACTGAACGCCTTTTGTACTTTTTCAGAGCTATATACTTCGAACTGCGCTAGAAATGAACACTAGTTCACCTTTTTTGACTCCACTGACTCCAAAATAACTGCTGGAATGTAACGTTATGCTTCATCAAATTATGATATTCGATTATATTATGTTATGTTTTAAATGTTATATTATGTTATATTATGTTATGTTATTTTAAGTTATATTATGTTAATTTAAAAAAAAAATGTTAATTTGTTATGTTAATTTATGTTATGTTATATTCTGTTATGTAATGTTATGTTATTTTAAGTTATTTTAAGTTATATTACGTTAATTTATGTTATGTTATGTTATGTTTGTTCTGTTATAAATATTATATAATGTTATGATTGTTAAGTTATTTTATGTTAGGTTATGTTATATTACGTTACGGTCTGTTATATTTTTTGATATTTTGTGTTATGTTATGTTATGTTATGTTATTTTATGTTATGTTATGTTGTGTTATGTTATGTTATGTTATGTAATTTTCTTTAATGTTATACAATGTTATTTTATGTTATGTTTCATTTTGTTTTATTATATTATGTTATGCGATATTATCGGTTATGCTATATTATGTGCATTTATGTTATGTTATGTATGTAAAGCAATTTAGTGTTATCTTATATTATGTTACGTTACGTTACGTTACGTTACGTTACATCATGTTATATTATGTTACGTTACTTTATGTTATGTTATTTTATGTCATTTTATGTTATGTTATGTTATGTTATGTTATGTTATGTTATGTTGTGTTATGTTATGTTATGTTGTGTTATGTTATGTTATGTTATGTTATGCTATCTTATGTTTTTTATGTTTTGTTATGTTATGTTATGTTATGTTATGTTATGTTATGCTATGTTATGTTATGATATGTTATATTATATTCAGTTATGCTATATTATGTTAGTTTATGTTATGTTATGTATTTAAAGTTATTTAGTGTTATGTTATGTTATGTTATGTTATGTTATGTGGTGTTGTTATGTTATGTTATGTTATGTTATGTCACGTTACGTTACGTTACATCATGTTATATTATGTTATGTTATTTTCTGTTATGTTATGATATGATTTGTTATGAAATGCGATGTTATCCTACTCTTTCTTAAGCCATTGTAACCGAAGTGAAAATATAGTTCCAAGAAAAAAACACAAACGTGCTTTAGCAGTAAGTTATTCAGCAGGCAGATTAAGCGAAAGTTTATAGAAGGCACGAAAAGTTTGCGTTCATACTCGTAAAGTGGCCATAATTTTGCTGGCAGGTCGACAAAAGCTGCAATAAAACAGCAGCAGCAGCAGCAACAACAACAACAACAGCAACAACAACAACAACTGCAATAACTTCTGACTGCAGCCAGCACTGAACAACAAGTGTAAAAATAACAATAAACACCAACAGACACAACAACAAAAGCAACAGTAAAATAAGTATTAAGAGCAGCACGAATTGTTGGAGTACATGTGTTAGTTAGTTTTTGCAGATTGCACTCGAGATGGGCCATAAACAATAAACTAAACCAACAGACGCACACACTCAAATAAACAAACACTAATGTTACACACACTAACTAGCAAATTCACACAAACACTTACTAGATGCACATCTGTAGGTTTTTGGCTCATTTGGCAAAAAAAGCAAAACCGGAAGTTATTTTATATATTTTTCTGACTTTTTCGCCATTTGCTTTGCTTCTACTTTTGTGTTAAAACTTTTTGAGGTTTCTTCATGTTGTTGCCGATGGTGCTGTCATGGTGCTGTTTGTCATTTTTTTTTTGTTGACTCTTGACGCAGTGCGGAAATGTATCTTTGTGTGTTTCAATCTTTTTGTGTGTTTGTGTTTTTTGTTATATTTTTATTGGAAGTAGTGCAACTAATAAAGCATTTAGAAAACATGCATGAACACAAACACACATGTGCTATGAACTTTGCAGCATCACATATGCTCACTTTGTTTACATCACACACATAGTTTAACAGCAGCCGCCGCAGCGCATCGTATTAGCTTCGTTTCTTGCCATTTTTACTTCTCCTTTCTTTGAACTTCCCTTCGTTGACTTTAACGTTCTTTTATATGCTTTATATAGAACTCGAGCATTCCGCTTGGAAAATTTGGTAGGAAATTTAAAGAGAAAGAAAAACAGATGTTCACCCTATTTCGAGCACAATTCTTCGCTCATTCATTGAAATATTTCTTTTATAGTAAAACTGAAAACCTATTCAATGCTAATGTGTGCTATAAATAAATGTACAGGATAATGCACTTGCATGCAGTGCAGGTACCTGGTTTGCCATTTTGTTATATTATAAAAATTGAGGAATCCCTAGAGCTGATTGTATGTTGTTTGTTTTACTTTCCGGCGTCCTGACGAAGAAGTAGTTTGTGTTCTGTTAACTGTGAGTGGACTCCTGAAAAGGCGTACTCACTAAATTTGAGCTTTAAAATATATTTGCAGCACATGGCTTCCCGATGTGCTAAACTGACAAAAGGGCCCCCTTCCAAAAAAATTTAATAAAAAATATCTGCATTTTTCAAAAATAATTTCTTTTTACCAGTGCAAAAACAACTCTGGCAATTTTCATTGGAAATTCTAAGAAAAACTCTTATAAAACGCTTCTCCAACTACCGGGGTCTTGAGCGAGTTCTAAGAGTTCATCAATCTGTACGAAACTTTATAAATTTTAGTTTTATATCAAATCGAATATTTACAGCTTATGCTGTCAAGAATTCAAGATGACATTTTTGCCATACATATGGGGCCTACCTTAGTGTATATTAAACCTCTGCACAAATGCACTCGTTTTTTCCACAACAGTAGATCCAACAGTGCAGAGTTCAGAGCTTGACAGAACTCTCTTAGTCAAGCAGAGCGTATCCAAGTCATTTAATGATAACAAACGAACACTGCAGAGCACTCGTCAGCTTCAAATCAAACCATGTTCTCGGTTTGCTTTAAAAGAACAAATGCTAACAGCGAAAAATGCACCAATCACACCTAACACAACAGAACCTTGGCGAAGTAATTATTTCTACCATTGGCAAATAGAAATGTTATTTTTACGAATTCGATGTTTGGGCGAACACTAGGTCAAACTAGGTCGCTGAGTCCGAAAAAGTTGTCAGTATTTTAAAATTATAAAATTTTTAACAAAAGGGTTGCCACCTTATAATGTATTTTTTACGAGTTTTAAACATTGTAAAACAGTTTTAGGGGGGGTCACTGTTTGTCAGGATTTTAAAATTAAAGGTAGCTGAAAGGGCTGCCACCTAATTTTATTTTATTTTTCGAATTCGGTGCTGGGGCGAACACTAGGTAAAAATGGGTCGCTGAATCCGAATCCGTTGTCAGAATTTCAAAATTATGAAATTTTTAACCCTTTAGGGTTGCCACTTGAAAATTTTGAAATTCTAACAACGGATTCGGATTCAGCGACCCATTTTTACCTAGTGTTTGCCCCAGCACCGAATTAGTAAAAATAAAACAAAAATAGGTGGCAACCCTATCAGCCATCTTGAATTTTAAAATTCTGACATCAGATTCGAAATCAGCGACCCCCTAAAACTGTAAGATAGTGATTAAAACTTTTAAAAAAGCATATTTTTAGGTGGCAGCCCTAAAGGGTTAAAATTTCATAATTTTGAAATTCTGACAACGGATTCGGATTCAGCGACCCATTTTTACCTAGTCTTCGCCCCAGCATCGAATTCGTAAAAATAAAAAAAAATTAGGTGGCAACCCTATCAGCCATCTTGAATTTTAAAATTCTGACATCAGATTCGAAATCAGCGACCCCCTAAAACTTTTAGATAATGTTTAAAACTCTTTAAAAAGCAACATATTATTAGGTGGCAACCCTATTGTTAAAATATCATACTTTTGAACATCTGACAACGGATTCGGATTCAGCGACCAATTTTTACCTAGTGTTCACCCCAGCACCGAATTTTTTAAACTACAAAAACTTTAGGTGGCAACCCTATCCACCATCTTTAATTTTAAAATTCTGAAATCAGATTCGAAATCAGCTACCCCCAAAAACGGCTAAACACGAAATCTACAGAACTCTAAACGGTCTTAACCCATTAAGTCCGGGAAGAGCACAATTTTAATATGATGTTTGAGACTTATTTTCTGCTATTAAAAATTGGAATAAAAAATTCCAAACATACCTATTCTACTATTTTTGGGGTCGCTCTTTCGATTGGTGCAGTTGGATTTGCAGAATAATGACTTTTGGAACCAATATGGCGCATTTTATTTAAAAAAATAACGAAATTTTTTGCGTTTTTCTTTTTTGTGATTCTTTTTCGCATAAATAAAGTTACTGAATCGGTGCCAAACTAAAACCAAAAGTGCACAAAATATCTAAAGTATAACTATGAATTTTTTTTTTTGGTTTGAATCGACCTAACCTCTTCAATATATCAATACGTAAAAAATTAACGTTATTTGGTAAATTATGAGTATTATTAATAAAATTTACATCTCTAATAATATAATTGTCCCAAAAATATATAAAGAAGGGGTTTTTGAGATCGCTGATCACGAATTTGAGGTAAGATTTTCAAAATTTAAGATGGCGGATTCAATATGGCCGACCGAATTTCATAAAATCTTCAAAATTACAAGAAAATGTGTATAAGGGAGTTTTTGAGGCCGTTGATCACGAATTCGAAGTTAGATTTTCAAAATTCAAGATGGTCGATCTGTAGCCGATTAAATTTCATGAAATGACTGAAACTAATGCGATAATGTTTATTATACGGGGTGTTTACGATGTTTGATTGTTTCCGTCCGTTAGTCGTTGTATAAATGTTTCCCAACTCAAACCAGGTGGAGGTGGACGCCAAGAGTATTTTTTTTTTTATTTAATTTTTTTTTATTATTTTATTTTATTTTGTTTTTTTATTTATTTTTTATTTGTTATTTTTTAATTTTTTTTTTTTTTTTTTTTATTTATTTTTCCTTAGGATTTCGGATTTTTTAAGTATCTAAAATTACGAATATTTCAATAAAAAATATTAGACTTAATTTACAAATGCTAGATAACTTCGTTTGAATTATAAAAATATAAAGGTTTTACAAGGTTCCAGTTAGGAAGCGTTTATAAAACGGCTAACGGACGGAAACAACCAATTTTTTATCGTAAACACCCCGTATAATAAACATTATCGCATTGGTTTCAGACATTTCATGAAATTTAATCAGCTACAGATCCACGATCTTAAATTTTGAAAATCTAACTTCGAATTCGTGATCAACGGCCTCAAAAACTCCCTTATACACATTTTCTTATAATTTTGAAGATTTTATGAAATTCGGTCGGCCATATTGAATCCGCCATCTTAAATTTTGAAAATCTTACCTCAAATTCGTGATCAGCGATCTCAAAAACCCCTTCTTTATATATTTTTGGGACAATTATATTATTAGAGATGTAAATTTTATTAATAATACTCATAATTTACCAAATAACGTTAATTTTTTACGTATTGATATATTGAAGAGGTTAGGTCGATTCAAACCAAAAAAGAAATATTCGCAGTTATACTTTAGATATTTTGTGCACTTTTGGTTTTAGTTTGGCACCGATTCAGTAACTTTATTTATGCGAAAAAGATTCACAAAAAAGAAAAACGCAAAAAATTTCGTTATTTTTTTAATTAAAATGCGCCATATTGGTTCAAAAAGTCATTATTCTGCAAATCTGACTGCACCAATCGAAAGAGCGACCCCAAAAATAGTAGAATAGGTACGTTTGGAATTTTTTATTCCAATTTTTAATAGCAGAAAATAAGTCTCAAACATCATATTAAAATTGTGCTCTTCCCGGACTTAATGGGTTAATACGCTTAAGTTTTTCCTACACTTCATTGAATTATTTGGATACTTGAATTATTTGGATCGGAGCCACACCCATTTGTCAAATCCCCATCCCAGTACCCTACTTCCCATATTGTACTTTCTAGTAGAAGGATATCACCAAGGAAGAACTCCATACATATTGAGTTTCATTGTTATACGGCATTTACTTCCAAAGCTATTCAAAGACAGCATAACTCCAAGCGTTCTGCTGTTGTTTACATAACAACATAACTTTCTAGTCAGTGCACACTTCTTTTTCGAATCGTGCCTAACATTGCTTTGGTTTTAGTTTGTTCTTGTTCTGCTCAAGCGACGAGTGCTCTTTGTAGTGTTAGGCTTGATTTCATTGATAAGAGCAAAACATAGCAAAAGCTTGCACTACAAACGAGTGCTTTGAAACGCATTTCAAGCGCACTCGTGCAGAGGTTTTTTGTATATATCTGTGGCGTTTTATAATAACATCTTAAGTTTAAAAATGTTGTTTCGAAAAATCTTGCTTCAAAGTTTTCAATCGCCATAGGATGTTATATGAAAGGATGTTTCGTTTTTGGGCCATAACTTTGGCTACGGTCATTATAGAAGCTCCAGATTTTGTGTGGTTGTAGTACTATCTGCGTTGAACACACACAAATTAATAACTCAGATCTACCTGAAGTCCACTTAAGATGTTATTATCAAATGCCATAGATATGCATGCAGATTTAATATAAAGGGTGGGCTATCTAGTCGTTTCTTTTTAAAGCATAGGTTATTTTGCACTGACAGCTGTTTCCCGCTCGAAATCTTGATATAAAGTCAGTATCATACCTCCGCGGAAAGAAATGTGTTGCTTTACGCTTGAACATTGTTGGGAAATATTGAAAACTTATTTCCAAAGTTAGTGCAGTCAGAGAGTGACAGTTTGTTGCGGATTGTGGAGTGGTGGTATCATGGACCAATTTTCTTCGAAAATGAGAACAACGTTTCGGTCAACGATGGGCGTTACAGATCCATGTTAACCGACTTTTTTTAACTGAAATTGGAGATATGAATCCATCATGTCACACAGCCCATGCCACAATTGATCTTTTGCACACCAAATTCCCAAATCGTGTTATCAGCCGTCTTGGCGATCTGCGTTTTGACCCCTATGGACTTTTTTTTTGGGGAACCGTGAAGGACCGATGTTATGCCAACAGTCCGAAAATGATTCAAGCACTTAAGACCAATTTTTTTTAAAATTGGAGTGACAGAATGAGCTACTGCGAAGCCAGCCGAGGCAGCCACTTGAACAACGTTGTGTTCCATAATTAATGGGAATGTTCGCTAATTTTTACTAATAAAGCCATAATGCATGGAAAAATTTTAAGTTTGTTCATTTTATTGCATTTAAAAAACCAAAAAACTTGTATTTGGCCCACCCTGTTTTTTACATCTATTTTTCGATTTTTTATATAGTACATATTTTATGCACCGTTCTTGCACTTTTATGCAAAATTCCAGTTTATCATAAAAATTCAAAAAATATTTGCCACATGAATGTTGCAAAATTACATTCTTATATTTCCGGTTATATTTTTCGAACTAAGCTTCCTTTATTATGTTTCTCTTATGCATGGATTTACCTCACCACGTGCGTTTTTCGGCGAAAGCAACATGAAGTGCTTTCGTTTTTTGTAGAATAAAAAAGCATAAAAATACAATTTATGCATTTGAATGTGTATGTGCGGAAGTATGCATGCATATATCAAGGACATCATGACATAGCTTGAGTACAACCATTATGCATCCATTCTACATTCTACAGGAAAAGAGAAATCCAAAACAAAATCTCTGCATATTGATGTTAGATTCACGAACTTAATATTCGATTAAAGGAAAATGCTTGTCATGAAAAAGGAAAGAAACTTTAGCGTTATCGAAGGATTAACTTTTTTAGATGTAGTTATTATTATATTCTAAGTAGAAAGAAGTTTTGCAGCCACATAAATGAAAACTTTCCAAAAGTCTTAAGCAACTTATAGTTTTTTTCAATCAAAATATTGAGTGAGTGTTATTTGTATATGTCAGGATCGATGATTTTCTTTTTCTCTCTCAGACATACATTGAATAACGTTCAAGGAAATATTTGGCATATGTAAATAAAAATAAGTGCAAAAAAGGCTTTATTATAACCAAATGATGTGTCATGCAAGTAGCTGCCTAACTGCCAGTTATCTACCTATTTCCATAAGCGCCTTCCGCATAGACTTCCGGGCCAGATTATCTGAAGAAAAACTTTGCCAAAAATTGAAAAAGTGAAACCATCAAAGAGTGGCTTTAACTGTGTGGGCTCAAGTATTTGGGGAAAAAAAAACAAAATAGTGCGGTTGTTTGGCATAAATCCAGCATCTTATGGGCACAAACCGAGCAGTATAAATGGCGGAAGAAAAAAGACTGGCAAAAAACAAAAAGCTGAATTGAATTTTTGCTATGAATTTAGATTGCATTCCTTTTTTTTTCATTGAAGCTATTTCTGGGATTTTGGTTCGTTCATGAACAACATGGAATTATTGTAAAGCGATGCAGACAGCAACTTGGCTCGGTTGTAGCTGTCGCATAAAATTGGAACTAAATTTTGCTTCGAATGTCTGCGAAACATGCAACGAGTATGGCAGACATAATTAAATAAAAATTAAGAGAAAAGCAGTACTTTAACAAGCAATAAAAAGCGTTTATATAAAATCTGCACTCCACGGCGTATGAGTGACATTATTTGTTCTAATTGAACAAGCATGAAATTAGACAGCTTCCGCTGGAGCTTTAATTAATTATGGCACACAAAGACAGCAGCAACGCACAGATATGCATGGTTATTAACACTTTATGTGTTTGAGTTGTACTTCACTCGTTCTCATAGCCTAGCGCATTTAGCATGGAAGAAAGTGTCCTTAAAACATTTATCATTTCTAAGCAGGCAACAAGGAGTTGCAAACAGTGCAAGAATTGCATAAATTATGTATGCACATACTAGTATATACACACTCACTTTTCACACACACACCCACACCCATACCCAATTATACACAACTCCATTGTTTGCAGTTCATTTGCACTTTTTATGAATAGTTGTGTAGTTTTATAAGGCTGCGAGGCATAAAAATGCGAGAAAACGTGTTGGCATCGTAAGTGTCGACATTCCGCTGCTTCTACGTGTGTGTGTGTGCGTGTGTGTATGTGAGTGTCTATGTATGTCACTTTGTATATGACAGGCACATGTTCATTGGTGGAAAGCCCACCTATTCTATGTTTCACTTACAACTAGTTTAAATGCTCTACAGCGGAGTGATGAGGAAACTAGTGCAAATATGTCAGAATATATTAACATGCAAACGTAAAATTTTACAATTGTTAAAAAAAAAAAAAATCTAAAATTAAATATTTATTCAAGATAGAAGTGAAATGTTTTATTTAAGCTAAAGTAAGGAAAAATGAATATTCATTTAACTGTCACGTTTAATTGCTGCAAACACGAAATGATTTTTAAAATCTTCTTTTTAACTTTGAATGAGATGTCAAGTCATTTTTTTATTGAAAAGAATAAACAATATTTCTGTAGCTCAAAATAAAAGTCTTAAACAGAAGAAAATTTAGTAGATAGAATTAACGTATGTAAATCGTGAATTAAGATTGTTAATTAGCCTAATTAACTAACTGTTAAAATGTTCTTAAAAGTATAATCCTAAGGATGTTTATTTATGCCAACAAACTCTGCCGCCATTTTAGCTTCTTTATTAAATTTGATTGATTTGCTCTCAGTATTCATGCAAATTTAATTTTAAATTGCCTAGAATTAAGGCATTATTATTAAATCGCCCTAAAGTTTAAGTATTATTTCAAACTTTTAACTTTAAGACAAATTTATTCATCGTTCTTGCTTTTTAAGTTTGGAAATGAGTTTCTGCGGTTGACAACACAATGTCAAGGATTGAAAGATTAACTCAATATTTAACTTTCTTCGCCCAAAATGTTGTTGAAACTTTTCGTTTTGCTTTTTAAATATTTAAAAAGTCTCGATTAACTTGAAAATAAGATAATTAAGGTATCAAAAAGGTCTTTAGATAAAGCAAAGTTATTGTAAATATGTTGGTTTTGAACAGCCGTCAAGAAGCCTTTTGTTGAATGGAAACATTTTACAACATGTTGGGAATATATTAATAAATTTTGGTTTTCTCCTTCTAAAAAATATATGTTTACGAGTATTTGTAAAAAGATTAAAACATTAAAAACACTCAAAAATATCATAAAGCCTTATAAATTTATTAATACGAGAGCTTCCTTTTAAATATTGCGGCTCGGTAACGCTAAGTATTGCCAGATGAATTTTGACAGCTACATTCGAAAATTTACATTTTCCAGCATAAATGTACTCACAACGTAATGGTGTATGTGCGATTGTGTTGTGTTGTTAACAGTGGTTTAAAAATTTAATTTAAAAAAAAAGAAACTAACCAACAAAAGTCGCGCTCAAATGGCAGAATGTTCTGAATAAATGTATGTTCAACAATATCTAGTTGGAAACGTCATATGCTAAGTTTTGCCACTTACCGTTGCCAATGCCAGAAATATAAATAGCAACATGCTCATTTTAGGGATGGAAGTAGGACCTTTTTTGCAATTTTAGGCCCTCAAACTCGAACAATGCAAAAACACTGGAAAAATTTTGTAAAAAAATGATATTTTTACAGAGTTACTACAAGAAAATGGGAAAAGATATTCCCCTCCTGTTTTTTAACGTAGAATACGTTATACGGGGGTGTTAATCTGGAGCACAAAATTTTGAGAAAATGTTTGTCACTTTCATTATAAGTTTTTAATACTTTATGCATGCATTGAAGAAAATTCAAGTATGGTCGTAACATATTTAATATGTCTTCTTTTGATTTGTATTTAAATAATCATATTGCTACATATAATTTTTTTGATTCTATAAGTTAATCAAAATTTAACTCATTCAAATTTTGTATTAATTTTCCTATGCTTTGTATTTTATATATTATAACATCATGTGTAAGAGCAGTACGATTATCTGTGTGTTCATCACAGAACCAGTGTGAGAAAGAGAAGAAGTATAATGACCAAGTAGCGAACGACAACCATGATAAATACAACCATGATTTTTGTTTGTCTTTTCTTTTAATATCAAAGACATGCTCCATATGCGCCCTTTGCAGCATTTTTTTATGCGGAAGCCATTGTAAATCCATAGGAATTCTTGATTTTTGTCTATAGTTCAGACACAAACCTTACAATCAAAAAGCTTAGTATGCTGTAGAAACGAAAATTTCTTGGCATATAATTCTACACCCGAAATATTAGTGTAGAGTCAAAAATGTTTGTGTGGAGAAAAAAGCAACTACAGTACGACCTAGCTCAATGCAACTAATAGAAATTCGGTCAGTTGACGTAGTTAGTGTTGAAGAAACGCAATTAAACTTCTAAACATAAAGCTTTATGGCTCTGAATCCTAGATATTTTGGTTTTATGTATTAAGATATGCACTTTGTTTCCTTAAATATTGTTTTAAGAGATTTTTCGTACATCAAAAATGTATTTTACAAGAAAAGAAGAACTCAAAGTAAATAATATAAAAGTTTATGGAAGTGTACGCAAATGGAAGTTGCGATAATTATGCGTTTTTTTTTTTAAGTTGCGTTTACTGAGTCAACAATGTAAATTTTTGAGTATTGCGATTATCGAGTGTTGCGTAAAGCGAGGTCGAACTGTTTTCTTATTGAAATGTCAAAATTCTAGTGCCAATTAAATGCCCGGACATATAATCGACAGCGAAATTTTGACATTTCAACTCTCCACATGGTTGTTGTACTTGCTAGCATTGAACAAATTTTTCACCTCTACAGCGTACTAAGTAGCGAAAAAAAAAATTCCGCTGCCTTTTCGCTGTCAAAAACTCCATATGGAAAATTTCTTTCCGCTTCTACAGCATACTGGGCTTAAGCAGAAAATGAAAAAATGTTTATGAATAACAATGTTAGCAAGGTTGCATAGAAGCTGCGTAAAGCCTTAAACAGTGCGTAACTAAACAAGCGTTTAAAGGTTGTTTAAGGAAATCTATTGAATAAGGCTGTTAATGACTAACGTATTCTACGTCTGACCTATGCGCCCGTGTTATCTAACACAGGCTTGAGCTTTTTTTTTTTTATTTATTTAAGAATATGTTCAAACAGTTCTGCGTATTTGAAATATATTGTTTACCTCTATTTTTTAAAAAAACTTAAATTTAACGTGGATATGAAAAAAAAAATTACATTTATTTTTTAGCAGAATGTTACTTTGTGAGCTCCAAGTTGCGCCAAAAAATCTTTCAACGGAATGTATTTATTGATCTTTTAAATAAATGTTTCAAATAATAAAAGTGAGCTTTTTTGAGCTTTTTTCACAAGATATGAAAATAACTAAAACCGTTTTGAGAAAAATATAGAGTTGCTCAGTCTCAAGGCTTAGTTCTTTAGCAATTATCCTAAGTATACTCTCAGGCTTGGCTTGTTAAGCCAAACTCTTCGTTCAAAATTGTGACATACTTTATCTTTTTTATTATGGTACCAGCAATATTGCACTGTCTTATTGACCATTTAAAGCTCACAAACGAATTTTTATATTTTTTGCTACTATAAAAAACTATAAAAAACATGAAAATCTTTCTGATAGATTAGCATGTGTTTATACGCATAAAAAGCTACAACATGAACTACGGATATGGAGATTGATAGCAGGTTTTACTCTATGCCTAAAAGTATACTCAAGTAAATTTTGATAGTTGCTTTCATCGCTTATGCAATAATTATTAATTTGGTTCATTTAAATTTTTTTGAATAATAGCGAAACGGGCAGCTTTATTTTGAAAATTTTTTTTTCATTGTCTTACAAGATAATTTTAAAATAATATCTTACTATAACATGAATATCTTATTTTAACGGTTTAGATTCTATATCACCTTAAGGTTTAAATTTAGGAAAACAAGTAGAGTGGACAATTTTTTGGGGGAGGTGGGCATGGCGGAAAAAATGTTTTTTTTATTAAACACTTTAATTTAAGATTTCTGACAATGTGGTTTCATCATAGGATAAGTCATAGAAAAAATATAGCATTTTTAATTTTAATGTTATATGGGAGGTAGGCGTGTAAATTAAATAAATTTTTTTTTTATCTTGATACAGTCAAACTGAACTCATGTGCATAGTTTTATTGATTTACGACGGCTACTTCTATTTTTTGACATTTTTTGTATGGAGCTCAACCACTGTGCGACGCACAGTGTGATCGCTTCATACATTTGTTGGAAAAAAAGAAGGAGTAGTCCTGATAATGAAATTTTGCATACTTGATAAGCAGCATCTAATTAAGAAAATTTCCAAAAATTATCCCGATAAGTCATAACATATGAGCTTTGATATTTAATATACACTCTGAGTATGAAATTTAACCAAATCGAATGAAAACCACTACCTCATGCCTATGTCTACCTCACATACAAAGTGACTTTATCAAAAAGGTAAAATTGTTTAAACAAAATTAATACATGGACTTGAAATTTTACAAAAAATTTTAATATGCACTCTGAGTATATAATTTAACGAAATCGAGTGAAAAATACGCCTACCTATGGGAGATAATAACTTTAAAAATAAATAAATAACTGGGCCATTTCAGCCCTTGAAAGGACTTTGACCTAGCTTTTTATAATCAATTGTGTTGTGCCGTGTTATTAAGTTTGTACACAATTGACCGAGAACCGGACCTACAGGCTTAACGCCGACTCCGAACGGCGATGAACGGAATGTTCTTGTTCTCAAGAAGCTTTACATGGCATTTTGATTACTCTCTGAGGTTTGCCATTGTCTGCAGAGATGTGGCGGCCGTATAGAAAAATAATTTTAATTCAAACAGTTTTCTGTCGCTGCTGGGGTTCGAACCCGGGTTTCGAACCCAGGTACTTTAACCAACTACGCTACGGACGCCACAATATAATGTAATGAGGTAATGACTATCAAAGCGAATATTTTCTGTTAAAACTATGACTATAACTGCTCAAAACTTTGAATATACTTTGGTTCTGCTGTGGGGGTATTTTAACTTCGCCCCAGTCGAAAACCATTTCTTACTAGTTTTTAATTGCTTTCTCCACTACTTTCTAATTGCTGTCACTTTGGTTTTAATAAGTCATTAAAATAATTAAACCCTAAAAGTATGCATCATTTTATTTTTTTTATTTGCATGTCCGAATTTTTAAAAACTTTGTTCGGAGGCCGCCAACATGTACCAACTTTTTTTACATATATTTAAAGAGAGATAATGAGACGACCGAGGAAGACCGTGCTTAATTTATATTTTCATGGAAAATAGAAAACAAAAATTTTTCATGGACCAATTTTAATTATCTGCTAACTTTTAAAATAATCATGTTATCTACAAAATTTTTTCGTTAGAATAATGGCAACTTTTATAGAAAGTAAAAATAATTCGCTAGTAACAAATTTTTGTTTACTCAAATACACTGCCAAGCTGTACGAAAATTGAAATTAATTTTTTGCTTATATCCGCCTATGACTTTGATTAATTTTTTCTAATAAAAAATGTTAAATTTTAACCCCTTCGACCCCAATTTTTTTCCTGTTGTTCAAGAAATTATTTTAATATTTGAATCATGATTTACTTACTCAAGGAGTGTTTGTGCAAAATTGTATGTCTTCACGCCCCTCCGTATGGGTCGTAAATAGAGTTGCTTGTAAGCAACCTTGGGCCATAGCAGCATAAGTTAATTCAAAGATAGGATTTTTTATATGAAGAATTCATGTTTTTATTTGAGTTTATTGCAAAGTACTTCTAAGTTTAGAATCACAGAAAACAATTTTTGTGGTGGAGAAGGTAAAAGTGGTCTGTAACAGTTAATTTTCAACGTTAGCTAGAATTTACTCAATGTTTTTCGTTATACTTAAGTAAATTATTATGCTTATTGTAAAGAAATCAAGCATTTGTAACTGATGTGCTGGGACATCAGTAAAAAACTCGAATGTACCACTTATATTTCCTCTCCAGTACATTTTACTTCAATAACGTTTTTCTGATGACGATATAAATTTGTTTGATCCTTTCTATCAATAACCTCAGTATCGAACAAGTCTGTAAAATACTCGACAGGAAACTTATTTTCCAAACACTTTTGGAAAGTTTAAATGGTTTACATTTCCATCTTAGAACCTTTACGTCGATTTTTTTCGATATTACTGTCAATTTCCACTTCTTCAGTCATTTGTTCAGCTACTTCTCCAACAAAATACTCCAAGAGTCCAACTACAATGTTTTCTCCTCTTTCTTCAACATTGTTCCGCAAAGTGCCGCAGTTATCAGTTGATGTGCCGCGGAAAAAAAATCAAGGCTTTTTGAAGATAATACACCTAAAAATTAGGGGATTTGTAACCAGGGCTTCTGAAAAACACCCTAATATTAAAAATGTACATTGCCTTTTACACATGGAAGCACTGATGACGAAGTCTCTGCCTGATGAATTATTGTCGGTCCAACAAAAAGTTGTTGAAATTGTCAATTACATCAAGTCGCAACCGGTGAACTCTCATCTGTTTAATGTAGTGTGTCAGGAAATAAGAGCAGATCATCAGTCACTTCAGTTTCAAACCGAAGTTCGGTAGCTTTCTCGCGGTAAAGTGTTATCTCTGATTTACGAGCTAAAAAATGACACTCAGAAGTTTTTAGAGGTTCAGATTTTGGTTCTGTGTTTAAAAAAGAAGAATAGGCCAGATATGGGTAGTTAACGACTTCTGCAGAAGCTGCAGAGATGAAGAGGAAGTTGAATCCACAACACACCTTCTCTGCACATGCCCAGCGCTGGCCAGAAAGCGCCATCTCTTCCTAGGTAACTGGTTCTACAGTGACCTAGACGAACTCTCAAAAACTTCGGTCTACCGAATACAAAGCTTCATAAATAGCTCCAACTGGTTCGGATAGGGTGGAAATAATTAACCCCTGCTATCACAACGGGCACAACTGGCCTAAGTGTGTCTCATAGGAGACAGCCACGTCAACCTAACCTAACCTATGGGTAGTAAAACTTGCATATCTGGCGGCCATATTCGCTCATTTAAATGAGCTTAACAGAAAAATCCAAGGCAGGAATTCTTATATTTTAAAGTCTACAATCTACTTACAGAATCTGCAATACCTTCTAAATTAGTCAACATAGTCGAGACATATTCTTCATCATCTTCACTTTCCTCATCTTCAGATTGATCCCAATCGAACTCCTACATCTTGTTAATCTCTTCATTATACAAACTTCTCATATGCGGCTTCATAACCAAAATAAAATATTTTATATCCACTATAGCCCAAAGTTGCAAACAGGCAACTTGTGAGTTTCATAAAATCATTTCTTTGCACAACTCAAACTTACTTTCCAATTAATATTATGTGATGTGTGTAGAATACAGTATTTATGTTACAAAACAATATTATTTAATTATAATTATATTATGTTTATAATTTTGATGGCCCTGGACTTGCAAATCGCGCTCTCTTAAGTTGTGGATCCAAATCGTCGTCCGAATCGTCCGAATCTGACTCTGATTCAGAACTTATGGTGTCCACAGGCACGTTGCTTCCAGACTGCCCTCCATCATCAGCTCTTTCTTCTTCAAATACTTCATTAACATCATACAGGGTGATCTTGTGACTCCACCAACATACCTCTGCAAGCAATGCGTCGAGGTTTTTGCCTTTGTACCGTTTTTCCATGGGCATTGTGGTTTGGTGAAACCGTTCTCCTTGCTCATCGGATTCGGTAGGGAGTTGTTTGATAAAATTGTCAAAATGAAAATGAAGACAATGCAGATTTAATGTCATCGATGCGCCGATTATCTCAAAATAATGCAGCATTTCTTTCACCCATTCTCTTGCTTCCGGTTCCGCGTCTCGATCCCCTCCCAAGACTCTGGTGCATACACGCTGAAGGTAAATCCATGCCATTGAATGATTTTCATCAAGCGATGAATCAAAGTTGCTCTTGAATAGCTTTCTAATGTCAGGGCCATTAAGTACGCCTGTTAAATGAAAACAAAAAATAAAGACAGAAAAGAAAACATTAACATAGTGTAAATAGTACAATTAGGTGAACAAAAATTCGTTTTAAATTTACTACAATACCTTTTTTAATTTTGTCATCGCTACGCTTTGGGAAAACGCTTTTCAAATAGTCGAATGCGTTTGGACAATTTACAACGGCCACTTTGATGAATTTTTTAACAATTCCCAATTTTATGTGGAGCGGTGGCAGCAAGATGTCTTGAGTATTGTCAATTAAAGGTGCATTCTTCAGTCTACGTTGTTGTATTTGTTCATCCACACTTCCTCTTGGCCTCCACGAATTACATTGGAATTGATTCAGAGGTGAGCGTGAATCCCAATTACAAAGAAAACAAAATAATTTTGGGAAGCCGCCCTTATCGATGATCCCTTGCAAAATCTTGATGACCTTCAAATCACAGCAAATCTTCCATTTATTTTCGTAATATTTGATTTTTTCCATTATATCTTTTAATGTTTCATAGCTTTCTTTCATGTTGATACCCATTGCTAGCGGAATGGAAGGTTTTCGGTTCGACACATGCAACAACACTGCTTTCAAGCTTGAAACAGAACCATCAATAAATAATCTCCACTCACTAGCGATGTAGTTCATTCCCATTTTTACCACCAAAGCTTTTATATCGTTGCAGTAAGCGTTGCAGTACTCATTGCTGTAAATTCTGTAGTCCGATCTGGAGTTGGCGGCCTTGGTGATACAAAATTTTCAGGTGCAAGCACTGGTAGTGTGGCTGTTGCAGTTGCTTTATAAATTTTGTTCTTCTCAGCATGTCGATTTAGACATGTGTAATTTACGCATGCATAGCAACTGGTTGCATCATGATCACCTGGGCGATTAATCCAGTTTACCGGCTTACAATACTTCATAGTACCTCTGCCTCCACTCAACCATGCCATGAGATTGTTATAACAAGTCAATATAACCGGTCAAGTCCACTTCGTCGAAAAACAATGTATATGCTCTTTTGAATTCACTAGTTAAAAGATTCTTTTCCTTCTGAAATCTTGTAGATGTTTTTTTTCTGGTTTGATGACCGCAAACGTAGCAAAATAAATCAATTTTTTCACACTGCATACTGAAACTGTCAGTTGCCACTGTTGTGTTCGAATTATGTGTTAGCACTTTATATAACTTTCACCGCGTCACTTTTTTCACTTTTGCGTGCTACTTAAACAGTGTTAAGAATCATCTCTAGGAAGTTTATATGTTGTAGAAATTTGTTTATTGAGATCTTAGGTAAATTTTTGTAGTTGATTGTTTCCTTGAATTTTGAACGGTTTGCTACCTATGGACCTGAACACGGGAAAAAAGGTAAAAAAAAAATCGAATTTTTTTAAGTTTTTTGCGATTTTGATCTGGAAGGTGAAGTTTTTTTGATTTTATATGTTCGCAATTTTTGTTCTTTATGACAAGAGCTACAACTTTGCCTCAGAGAGTAAATCGAAATTCTGAACGGTTTGCAATATATGAGCCCGAGAAAATTATCACTTTTTTGCGAAAATGATACCGAGGCCCCAAATCTTTGGCGGCCCATAAACAAAAAAGTGCATGACTTTGGGAAAAATTGGGAGACACGGGTCTTTTTTTTTAGTCTTTTATCACGTAGTGGTGTCCGTATATGGTTATTTTTTTCGTGTTGCACTGTGTAATTTAAGAAAAAAATATTTTTCGTAGCTTTAACTATAAGACGACAAACATGTGAAATTGATTTCAGGCAACGTTGGGGTCGAAAGGGCTAAGGAAGCATCTTCATAATTAAACATTTCTTTTTAAGTCTACATGACCACATTATAAAAATAGAGTGGTTGGAAAATTGATTTTTTTCCGCCAAAATCCCACTGTGCTGCGACTGTGTGTTCTTCACTTCGCACAAATATCTATCTGGTTCGTGGCTTAAGGTCCAAAAGAGCGTATTCAACCTCGAACTTTTCTACGTTGCGACGAATAGCCTGCGCACTGAAGCCATGTTGACCACCGACCTCACGACGAAATTCACTTTACGTATTCACAACTGAGCCTGAATTTCGATAATATTTTTTAATAATTTCCACACGTTCGGCAAGCGTGAAACTATGCATAATATAATGACAAATCTAACTTTATATTTTAACAGCTGGATGTAACTTTAACAGCTGCTGAAACATAATAATTGACAAAACTTTTATTGCTTTCTGGTCACCCTTAATAAATATTCAAAAGTAAGAACAGGCCATCCTATGAAAAAGTGACAGTTATCATAATAAGCGCTCTGTCAAGCCCCTAATGGCACTTTAATCTCTTCACATAAATAGTCCATGCCATAAAGTGATAAATTAAATCCAACCCAATTGGAAAATATGTTTTCAATGCTGTCAAAATACAAAAGATTGGACTCTTTTAAACTAAGTTAAGTTTAAATTTATTCGAAGCATTCAACGATAGAACATTTACACAACAATTACAATGAATTAGTTTTTATGCCTTATGTTGGTGATGGGGTCTAAAGAGTGACCATTAATTTAATGTTAGATAATACAGAAGAGATAATTCTCTCGTTGTCCATTTTGTAACTATATGTTAACTCAATACAATTGGCAAAAGAATTATGCCTTAGCACAAATCATCCTGACAGTCAAAGATTCTGACAATGACAATGAAACGACAAGCCCCTGCGAGGAACATGCAGCTGCCCTTATGTCCGTTTGTTTGTGTATCGTTTCAACGGACTGTCATTCACTTTGGGCTAATTTCAAAATTAGGCAGAACCTAAAACAATGCCAATAATGTACAAAACAAAAAAACAAAAGCAGTGAAATAAAACTTAAACAAGTGCCAAGACAAAAACAGACAAAAAACCAAAAAAAAAAAAACAAAATACAAAAGGAAAGCACATTTATTCGATGTCATTTGGATTTTTGGGTGCAGATGGCGCGAATGTTTCTTATGTTTGTCAATGACGAAGCAGGCGAAGGCAAAATTAGAAAAAGTCACCAGAAATTTGTTTGATATATACTCGATAAATACGTATGCTTTGGAAAAGCGATTTATCTCCGTAACAACTGAAGATAAAAAGTATTGAACAAAATTAATGAACGAAAAACCATCAGTTTCAGTTTGATTTCGGGGATGATAGGGATAAAGAGTGGAATGTTTTTATTTTGTTTCAGGCTCATTACATCTTAAGTCATTTAGAAGCTGTCATGTCATAGGATGCATGCATGCAAGAACTTATTTACAGATTAATGATAATTAGGCCAAGTTTACACTTGCCAACAAGTTTTTGAAAAACTAACTGCAACATCAGTAGAATTTTTCGCAAGTGTAAAAGCGGCGCTACCTTAAAGCATAAAAAGTAAGTATTGTTAAATATATTTTATTTATAATAATTTTTTGTTATTTTTTATAAAAACCTTTTGCATTTCCATTCGGCTGTATTGAAGACATCGGTATGGCCAAACAATTTCCCGCCATTTCGATTTCCTGCGGATCTGAACGCGGGCATGGTGTGTACGCTATTTTGCTGCCACGCCCTGGCGATGGGCTGACACGTGCATGGCGTCCACTATTGATGCCGCGTTCACTCATTGCTGCTGTGGTTGAAATTGCTTCTGAGTTTTATTTAAACGCCGCTGACACTTTTTTCCGTTTACATACAAATGATTTCGAACTGCCACTTCCGTACACGACGTTATTGTTTTTTGCGGTGGTGGCGGTTTTTGCATGCAGCGTAGCGTCCGAGCTCTTCATGGTTTTCACATGACAAGCGGAAGCTGATTAACCCTTCACCGATTATCCCCAAGGCTTGCGTACTTTTTTGCACTTTCCCTTTTCTTGATTTAAGCGCGGTTTTGTGGTGCTTTGGTTTTACCTTACGTCAAGCAAACCGTTTCTTTTACGAGTTATTTGCGTCGCACAAAAATTTATGCCATACATAAAAAAAAATAAACCTAAAAAAAAAGTTGACGAAAAGCAAATGTGATATATTAGCTTGGTTGAGTTTTTTAGTTTTAATTTTTATTATTCCGCAATGTTTGTTGTTGACGGTTTTCGCAGAAAGTGTCTTTTGATAAGAAATTTTTAGATTGAAACTTGGGTAATGAAGTCACAATAAAGTTTTACATAGCTTGTCAAAACTTTCCGATAGTTTTACGGTAATTGTGACAAGATCAAATTTTTGAATAAATTAAGAAAATTTTTAATTTGGCAAATTAATTGGAGTGATCCAAGAATCGAATTTTTACTATGTTACTTTTCTTACGGACAATTGATCATGAGAAGCTAGGTCAAAGTCCTTTCAAGGGCTGAAATGACCAGTTATTTATTTATTTTTTTTACTTTTCTTACGGACATACTGCTCATGTCCGAAAGAATACTAGATTCTCACATTATGAAAATTCTGAAAAAAACTGAATAAGTACCGCCAGAGATTACAACCCAATTAAAAATTGTACGTCCAAAAGGTTCCACTTTTGAGATTATTTTAAGTTTCCATCTCGATATGACTTCAAAGCAGTGATCTCAAAGCCTATGCCAGCGCATGAACCAAGAAATAAAGATCATGCAAACAAAAGAGCCGCCATATTGTAAACAAAACAAAGCTCATGATCTGACGTCATCGGTCACAAATTCTTTTGTTTACGAGTAGCGATTGGATGTGAAAAATTATTTCTTGAAGTTTTAAAGAATTATTAGTGTTTATAATTCAGTAATTTTTAGTGATTTTTATAAAAATGAAGAGTGCTGTAGCGACGTGCAATAATTGCAACAGCAAAAAAAAATTACTTTAAATTTCGTTACTGAGTGAAAATATAAACAAACAAAGTATTCAAACACTTTTTTCGCGAATTAAACTTGTTAATTTTATAATTTTCCACTTTTATCTAAGTTTTCACATGTTTTGCATGAAAAACGTATGCAATAAAGCTTTTTTTTGACCGATGACGTGGCTCGAAAAAAATACTTTTTTCTCGCACTGCTGATTGCTTGATCTTGTCTTGTTGGTTCATGATGCCAGCGCATGAACCAACAAGACAAGATCAAGCAATCAGCAGTGCGAGAAAAAAGTATATTTTTCGTGCCACGTCATCGGTCACACAAAAAGCTATATTGCATACGTTTTTCATGCAAAACATGTGAAAACTTAAATAAAAGTGGAAAATAATAAAATTAACAAGTTTAATTTGCGAAAGAGTGTTTGAATACCTTGTTTGTTTATATTTTAATGCATTAACGAAATTTAAAGAATTTTTTTTTTTTGCTGTTGAAATTATTGCACGTCGGTACAGCACACTTCATTTTTATAAAAAACACAAAAAATTACTGAATTATAAACACTAATAATTCTTTAAAACTTCAAGAAATAATTTTTCACATATAATCGCTACACGTAAACAAAACAATTTGTGACCGATGACGTCAGACCTAAAAGCTTTGTTTTGTTTACAATATGGCGGCTCTTTTCTTTGCATGATCTTTATTTCTTGGTTCATGATGCCAGCGGGCATTTGAGCTTTTGTGCTTAAAAGCTTTCTGTATACATATTAACTCACAACCATGAACCAACAAGACAAGATCAAGCAATCAGCAGTGCGAGAAAAAAGTATATTTTTCGTGCCACGTCATCGGTCACACAAAAAGCTATATTGCATATGTTTTTCATGCAAAACATGTGAAAACTTAAATAAAAGTGGAAAATAATAAAATTAACA
Source organism: Pherbina coryleti (assembly GCA_943735915.1). Classification (NCBI taxonomy): domain Eukaryota; kingdom Metazoa; phylum Arthropoda; class Insecta; order Diptera; family Sciomyzidae; genus Pherbina; species Pherbina coryleti. The sequence goes on from OX030950.1 coordinate 131,129,820, forward strand.
AGTTTAATTTGCGAAAGAGTGTTTGAATACCTTGTTTGTTTATATTTTAATGCATTAACGAAATTTAAAGAATTTTTTTTTTTGCTGTTGAAATTATTGCACGTCGGTACAGCACACTTCATTTTTATAAAAAACACAAAAAATTACTGAATTATAAACACTAATAATTCTTTAAAACTTCAAGAAATAATTTTTCACATATAATCGCTACACGTAAACAAAACTATTTGTGACCGATGACGTCAGACCTAAAAGCTTTGTTTTGTTTACAATATGGCGGCTCTTTTCTTTGCATGATCTTTATTTCTTGGTTCATGACTCACAACCGAGCACTGAACTGCGTCAGTATCTATTGAAATTTCATGCAGGATAGACCTGCGGCACATGCATGCTTGTTAAGGCCTGACCAAAATAGACAGAACGAGACATAACGAGTAAGTTCGAACATATGGAAGCCAATGATAAAACCCAAAATGCACATACGTAACTGACCGAAACTGAACGAAACATTGCGACGAGACGTTCTGTTCCGTAACAACCGAACTTTGAGCGTCTCAACTCGTCAACAATAGCTGTGCAAAGCAGTCTTCTTCTTGTTTCAGACGATTGGAGGTACTCGTTTCATTTTGGGTTAAATGTCAAAACGGACATAACGATTGCAAACGTTCGGCAAGTTGCAATCGTCCCGTTTCGTCTATTTTGGTCAGGCCTTTAGATTGCTTTTTTTTGCGCATACGCAACTTATGCTACACTCATAAAAATATCAGTTTTTGCTTTTTCTATGCAAAATGTCTCAACTTGAATGGAAGTTGCTATTCTTTTTTGCAGAAAATATTTTTTCTGAACCTCAAGGTATGGTGTGCTACTGGACTGTTTCTGCTCGTAAAAAATATAACATCAAACGGCATTATAATGCTTGTCATAATAAATAAAAAAATAAATAACTGGCCATTTCAGCCCTTGAAAGGACTTTGACCTAGCTTCTTATGATCAATTGTGTTGTGCGTGTTATTAAGTTTGTACACAATTGACCGAGAAATGGACCTACATGCTTAACGCCGACTCCGAACGGCGATGAACGGAATGTTCTTATTCTCAAGAAGCTTTACATGGCATTTTGATTACTCTCTGAGGTTTGCCATTGTCTGCAGAGAGGTGGCGGCCGTACAGAAAAATTATTTTAATTCAAATAATTTTCTGTCGCTGCTGGGATTCGAACCCGGGTCTCCAAGGTTCTTTGACATAGCGGCCACGCACTTTAACCAACTACGCCACGGACGCCACATAATGCTTGTCATAGTTTAACATAAAAAAGTTTGAGTGAAACTGAGCGTAAAGAATAGCGATTCGTTTAAAAAAGCGTTTATTGAAAAAATAGCAATTTTAAATGCTTTTTATAAATTTTATATTTTAATACCATAATTTGTATGCAGATAATTAAATTATAAAGATCTCGGAAAATTCTCCATTGTGTGAATTTTTAAAAATGTTTTTTTATAATCCACGCTAAGAAACAAATAAAATATTAAAAAAAAAATTCTTCAAAAATTATAGAGAAAAAAAAACAATCACAAATAGCTAAGACCAAGTATTCCAAATAATAAATAATGTTTTTAAATTGAAAAATAAAGGCGCTTAGAGAAGTAAACAAATATTTTTTTCAAACAATGAATCCCAATTGAATCAAAAACGAAAAAAAACCATCCATTGGTTAAAATAATAAAATAATAAATCCATTGAATAAAAATAAAAATTTAATTTTAAAAAGTTAAATTATGAAATTAACCGTTACTATTTTAAAGTTTTCTTATTTTTTGTAACAATGCACAAAGTAGAGAATGTTAATATGTTTCTTTGATATGAATTATGTTATTATGAACAATAGTAAGCATACGTAAATCGCAAAATTGATAAATCTCCCATAGATTTGTAATACACCAGATGAAAATTTTTCCGGCGCCACTGAATAATCAAACAAGCGAACCATCGTCTTGCATGAAAGCTGGACTGAGACTCAAGTAGTATTTTTTTTCAGTGCAAAGCTTTTAATGAGCTTTTATACATAAACAAAGTATGCTTGTATAGAGTTTGATGACCACTCCCAGCAGGAAACCGAGCGCTTCATATGCGCATTTGAAGCGCTCCTAAAAAGCAGTAGAGCGCTTTGTTCTCCTTGTGGATAGAGCCTTTTTTAACATTGGCATGTCATCAGATGTAGGCGCTTCGCTCTCATTGTAGTAAATAACAAAACGTAGCGAGAACCGAGCACTTGGAATAAAAACAATGCGACAAAATTTTATTTTTTGTCACATGCGGGGATTGAATTTGGACTGATTACAGTCAAATGTCTTAACGCTCTGATATTTCCTTACTTGATTACTTGTGAACAAAATGTATATAAAAATATGAGCACCACAACTCTGAACTCTGAAAAGCGCATCCTCAAGCGCATCAAAAATGCGCATAAGATGCGCTATTTCTCGGATCGCTTTTTATTTTCCCGCTGGGCTACTTCAAAGGCACTTGTTAATACAAGTTGGAAATGTTCTGCCTTGCGAATACTTCGGAAGAGCTTATGAAGGAAAGTTTTCAATTTTCTTGCTTCGTGGAAGTTCTTGCGGCCCGATTTATCGACGTCGTGAGAGAATAACCTCTTATTAGCCTAGCATATACTTCTGAGGAGAATCTCCCCGAATTTGCTTTACGAAAAGCTCTCGTTATCGAAGTCACGAGGCAGTGTTGCCAGAGAGTCGAACTGAAATTTACCCCAATATGGGAAAAATTTTGCCACTTTCGGAGAAAATTTACCTTTTCCCAAAATAAAACAATTAAACAATTTTAAATGATTAACATCCGTTATAACTTTTTTGTTAATATGCGTATATTTATCTCTCATCAACAAATGCAAAAGTTGATCGCCAACTCTTGACCTGTATAAGCCGGGACTTATCGGCTTTTTTTTTTTGCTTTTTTGAATATAATGCACTTGTTGCTTTGTTCAGCGACTAGAGATGATAATTCAATTATTTTTTTTCTACACAGAATGATTCACGAGACTTTTAAACTGCTTGTGAGTATGTTTAGTTTACCTCTCTAAACCTCTCTAAGTGCTGCCAATAACTCAAAAAATTAACAAGTCTAAAAAAATGATTTTCGAAAAATTTACAATTTTTTCCCTCTTCCCAAGTATAGGGTGACTAAAAATTCGCTGTAGGATTTCTTTTTGAAACAAAATAAATAAAAGTTAACTAAATAACCAATGTTTTGGCTTTATTTTAAATTTTGCGGCATAAAATTATTGCTTGGAAACTTTTTCCTTCATCACAACCAGATCTATTGTTGCCGGCTTATTTGCATAGACCAATGGCTTGATGTAATCCCACAAGAAATAATCAAGGGGCATCAAATCGCACAATCGCGGCGGCCAATCCGCAGGTCTAGAACGTGACAAAATTCGCCTCATCAAACGTTTCATACAACAAATTGATTGTTTCGGTAGCTGTATGGCTTGTTGTGCCGTTTTCCTGGAACAGTGCGCATCGATATCATGTGTGGCAACGATTGACAGACACCAACCCTCAATCATTTTGTGATAGCTTGATCCATTGACCGTAACGTTGGCTCCGGCCTCATTTTTGAAAATATGACCGATGGTGCCTTCTGACTGAAATCCGCACCAAACTGTAACAAGTCGTGGATGTATTGGATATAATGTAACCAAATTCGGCAATACTGTTTATTTACGTACCCATTTAGCCAGAAAATCAGGCTCATTTTAGAAATTTTATTTGGAGACTTTGCTCAGTCTCCCCATAACTTTGGCCACATTTTTACATGATGAAATTTTAATAATTACTGAATAAAATAGAAAAAAAAATGGCGTCGATCTGTCAACACAAACGTCAGGTATCCCTATTAGAAAATTTATATACCTATTAGAAAAAAACAGCGAAATAACAAGTTAATTTTATTTTAAGTATTTTATTTAACAAATACCAACAGAGCTTAGTTGTACATATTTTTACGGTTCGCGTACATAAACATTAAGCACAGTTTTGTGATTAAATCTATTCGCAGTGGTTCGCCAAATGAACGAAAGTTAGCTTGTGCTCTCTTTTTTATACGAGAGCAAGAAGAAGAAGAATAACTTGAGTATAATTTGAAGTTAGTTGCGGAAGTTAAGAGAAGCAATATAAGATAGATAATTAATGAACAAAAGATGGCGTTAGATAATGAAAGTGAGTAATAGATGTCTTTCCATAAAATTGACCGTAGCGCCAAAAGTCACAGAGCTCTAATTCCGTTTTTTTATTTTTGTCCTAAGGCCAAGTATCGGGTGTATTTTTAAGAAGTATAGAATTTCCTAGAGGGGTAGCTGTCAAACCAGTTGACAAAGTAAACACATGTATTCCAATACCAAAAATTCCAATGTGTTCCAAAATTCCAACACCATGGAATTTTATTTCCAAAATTCGCGTTCTGTGCGGAAAACTAACAGAACATTTCGCACACATTACGCATAATCGTCCATCTGAACAGGTTATACACAATACTATTAATCGATTTATGTCTACGTTTACTCTTATGGACAATATTCATCCAATACGAGCTCATACTGTGCATACAGAAGAAGCCATCGCCGCTGTAGAGGTGAGTTTGACCGAGGACTCAGATTTATCCATTCGAGACCGTTCTCTACAAGTCGACCTTTGTGCGGCCAACTGGTGCAGGAATTGAAGCCATCAGACTATCCTTTACCTCGTACGTTCGGTGAAAATCAATTGAAAGTTGAACCGCATTTTTAGCGTTAAATCATCATCAACATTGAGCAATTTCTGGTTTAACGGGTACATAAAAAAGCAAAATGGTCGTATTTGGAGTGAGAACAATCTTGAAGAGATTCTCCAGGCACGCTTTCATCCAGAAGAAATTATTGTCTGATGCGGTTTGCATGCCGAAGGCATCATTCCATACTTTTTCAAAACTGAAGATGGAGTCAACGTAACCATCACTGGTGAACGCTACAGGTAAATGATTCGCGACTTTTTATGGTTCCCCACGTCAATATCAAGTGCTAAATGGATCCAGCAGGACGGTGCAACAAGCGTGATACAGCACGTGAAATAATCACTTTATTGGGACGAAATTTTGGTGACCGAATCATATCAAGAAATGAGCCTGTCAATTAGCCACCTAGGTCATGTCATTTGAGTCCGTTATACCCATTTTTATGGGGGAACATCAAGTCACGGGCCTATGTTGATAAACCGGCTACAGCTCACCAGTTGGAAACCAACATTCGGCATGATATTGGCGAGGTAAGGCCGGCTATGCTGAAAAAATTGGTGCATAATTGCACCAACAGGATAGTATTCATAAGACACAGTCGCAATGGCAATATGGCCATATCGAAATTGTATTTAAACACTAAATACCATAAAATTTGCGAACTATTAAAGCCAAAATATTGGCCATTTCATTAATTTTTTTTGTGTTTTATTTGAAAGAAACAGCTCTATACCTCTAAAGAAACACTCTTTATAAATCCTTCAATATATCCGTATAATAATTTCATGCAACGCCGTTGCATGATTAATGCATTTTCGATCTTGAAGTGGCTCTCACCGCAGCCTAATGACGTCATGAAGTTTTTGTCTATTTTTGTCATGTTATACGTCCACCAGCAGCGGATGGCCGTGGGGGTATTTTAACTTCGACCCAGTCGAAGATAATTTCTTACTAGTTTACCTTGACATCTTCACATTTTTTTTTTTTTTAACTGGCCATTTCAGCCCTTGAAAGGACTTTGACCTAGCTTCTTATGATCAATTGTGTAGTGCGTGTTATTAAGTTTGTACACAATTGACCGAGAACTGGACCTACAGGTTTAACGCCGACTCCGAAGGGCGACGAACGGAATGTTCTTGTTCTCAAGATGGCGTTTTGATTACTTTCTGAGGTTTGTCATTGTCTGCAGAGAGGTGGCGGCCGTACAGAAAAATGATTTTAATTCAAATAATTCTCTGTCGCTGCTGGAGTTCGAACCCGAGTCTCCAGGTTCGTTGACAATGAGGCCACGCACTTTAACCAACTACGCCACGGACGCCACAATCTTTACATAGACCGTTGTAATTTCATGTAACAAATTTTCACTTTCGTTGCTTCAGTACGTTGCTTCGTAAACTTTTTTAGAAAGCTTAGAGGTTAAACGTAACGTCAAATCAAAGCATACCTGAATTAAAAAAAATAATTTTGACCATTCTCAGGGTATTTTATTATTCTTTAATCTTTCTCTTTTAATACTGTGGGGCGCATTAAATACACCAGAAGCAAAGGAGTTGTCGATAGTGGTGGGACAATTTTTTAATATATTCATAGTTTCAACTTGTCTTCCTTAAAAATTCTTATTATTTCCCCAGCATATCCGGCAAATGGAAAAAGTTTTCACATTTTTCATCTCCCACCCTCCACCTGAACTATATTTGCAAACTGGGCAAAGACAAAGTTCTTTGCAGCGGAGCAAAGCCTGCTCATCTCAATTCAAGTCGAATTGAGGGTATTTGAGCTCTTTTATTTGATACGTGAAATCGTCCACAAATTAAACCGTTAAATCGGCTAGTTTTTAATACAGCTTAAAATATATATAAATATGCCTTTTACCATATCCAGCTCATAAAAAAATCACATGCCTCTCAAGCACGATTTCCACAGGTTTAAAAATATAAAATAACATCAAAAGGTAGAAAAAACAAACAGATGCACGAAGCAATACGAAAGGATCGCACGCTATGAATAAAGCAAAAAACAAAAAAAATTGGCGGCACTGCAGGCGACACTGCAGAGATAGCCAGAGCGAGAGAGTGGGATAGAGGGTGAGGAAGACAGACAATATTGAAAATAAACAGCAGCTATGGCGAGCAGTTTCGCTTCCCTGCTGCGCGGCTACCGTTGCTTTTAGCACCTTGTGGCGCTTAGTGAACTTTTTCTTTCTCTGTTCTTTAGGCTCTTCATAGTTTTTGTGCTTTTTTTAATGCTATTTTGGGCATTAAAAAATAAGGAAAACCCTTTGCATACGATTTCTTTTATGATTTATTCATTATAAATTTATTTTTGCGTTTTTTTACTTCAGAGCAACAACTGTTTCTACAAACAAAAAAAAAATAAACATTATTGGTCAGTGGTGATGGCCCAAACGAGCGCACGGTATTTGCGAATATTTAGCAACAACAAAACATTGTCAAAAGATGCGAAAACTAAGCACGTCTTTACGATGGAAATGAAATTCGTTCGCGACATTTAATGTGTCTTACGAATCTTAGCGAAAAATTTCTGAAATGTTTTATTTTGAACTCGGTCGTCTTACATTTTTTTTTTTTTTTTAATCAATTCTTTTTTATTTTATTTAGCTTAAAACTTCGTTTCCCGATTCACTTTTTTCCCACTAAACTCTTTCAACATTTGCAAACTCTCGCCACATTTCAAAACTTCTCGCCACGATGTCCTGCAAGCAACTGAAGCAGCTCGTGATGCAAAAATGTGGCCGCACAATGCGACAAGGAATGCGCGCAGACAAAAAAGTCAAAAAAATTAAGAAAAAGTCATCAACATTTCGCACTGAAAACATCCCAGCATAGCTATAGGCAAAAAAAAATAAGGTACGCTTTTTCGCCGAGAGAGCGACAGAGCAAAAAAGCTCACATAACAAAGCGCGTGCATAAAAACAGCAGCTGCTCAGTCAAGGAGCTCCACTTTGCCACACAAAAGTTTCATTTGTTGACATTGAAACCTTGTTCATACCTGTGCCGAATAACAACAAAAAATTCACGTGTGCCAAGTTGCGGTTGCATTTCCCGGCTAGTGCAGCTACATAGTAAAGCTTTTTTTACACACAATGATTTTTTTTACACACATGTGCCGTGTGAGCTTTTATTGCTTGTGCGGTAGTAGCCTTGAAAACGTACCAACAAGCATAATATTGGAATAGGTTAAAAAGGTGTATCAACATGTTGCCCTGGCAACGTTTAATAGCTAGAGCTTATTTTGTGCCAACCCTTCTATAAGTTTCTCGAACACTTTTCAAGACGCTTTCGATGAAAACTATGCAGCTTTTTCGAGAGAATAACACTGAATGTTACATTTACTTTTCAGCTAGCACTGAAACCATTTTATTTACCAACTCAACCGTTGATGTCAGGAAAATCAAGGAAAACGGTTTCAATCTAGGGAACACTACATTCAAGATATGTACACGTATTTAGCAAGAATGGAATGCTTTCTGGATTATGTCCCGACTAGCCTTTGGTTAATGACTCGTAAAAAATGCTTATTTGATTTATTAGTTGAGCTTCATTCAACATTTGTATGATTTCAACAAAAAAAAAAAAAACAAATATATGATTTTTTAAAATAAATTTAATACTTTTAACCACCTTCCCAATAATACACGTATACTCTGCCCTCCTGGTTTTTTTCGTCATCCAGTAGGACAAGCATGCTCACCCTCAATTTTCCTTAATAACTTTTATTACTTTCGGTTATGATTTCCAAACCCGAGAAAGCTAATTTAACCCTAATTCGGACGACGTAATTTAAAGGCCGACGTAGTCAACCCGCTGACTGCATTTAGAAGAAACTTTCTTCATTATAGAGGAAATTTGTATTTAAAATTTATTAGTTTAAGATGTCAAGGAGGATGGGGTAACAGAATTGGTTGAAAACATATTTTTTTATTTTTTGTGTGGAAAAAGTGAAATAGTCATCCCAGTGACTTGTCGGCCGAACTAGGGTTAAACCAATTTAAATTTTCAAAAATGGATGAAAATTCAAAAAATTTCTTAGAAGTAAAGGGTGTTTTTTTAGTTGCATGAGAAGTTTCGATGGTTGTTGTCTATGGTTTGACAGTTGATAATGTCAAACTGTGTTGACATATCTAAGGTTTGGCAATTCATCATGAATCGTTGAACGTCAGAACAACGCTTCCAAATTGTGTAAATTTACTTTGGAAAAAATAAATCTGTTCGCGAAGTTCAAAGAGCACTTCGTCCATTTTACGAATTTTAGTGATGAAGCTCATTTCTGGTTAAATGGCTTCGTCAATAAGTAAAATTGCCGTATATGGAGCGAAGACAATCCTTAAGCCATTAGCGAATCACCATCCATTAAAATTGACTGTTTGGTGTGGTTTACACGCTGGCGGCGTCATCGGTCCTTATTTCTTTCGAAATGAGGAAGGAGCTGCCGTTACGATAATTGGCGAGCACTATCGAGCCAAGCTGACTGATTTAATGTTTCCGAAAATTAGTCAGCCTAACTTCAACGACATTTCGTTCCAACAAGATGGCGCAACTGGCCATACAGACCGCTTAGTCATCAATTTATTGCAAAATCAATTTGGTGACAACTTTATTTCCAGAATTGGTCCTGTTAGGTGGCCCCCTCGTTCGTGCGACTTAACGCCTCTCGGTTACTTTTTATGGGGCTATGTTAAGTCATTGGTTTATTCCGACAAACCATCGACTCTTGAGGCATTGGAAGCCAATATTCAAGCCACCATTGACGCCATACGTCCAGATTTATTGGAAAAAGTAGTAAGAAATTGGAACCAGATTATAAGAATAAAAAATTAATTCCAACAATATTTCTGTCTTGTATTATTTGAAGTTCTCAAGCTCTTAAAAAAACACCCTATATAAGCAAGTATGAATATAGTGTAAATATATACTCCCAGAATGTTAAAAATCCACTTAAGAAGAATTATGCCAGTGTTTTAGAGGCTGGTTACAAATCTGAAGTTCAAATCAAAAAATAAGATCCCAAATCGTACATGGCAAATGTGAAAATCGAAATACAAGTATACATATTTATATAAAAACAAAAAAATGCAGTTGGCTGTGTCATGTCAGCGCCTCAAAAAAATTACTCTAAAATGGGTATTTCTTATACGTGTTTTATGAGTACGCAATAAAAAGACTCATAAAGGAGTCTTTGATATGATTCAAAAATGATTGGTCAGAAATAAGACTCTAAAAAAGAGTATTTTTTATGCGTGTTTTATGAGTACGCAATAAAAAGAATCCTAAATGAGTCTCTGATATGATTCTAAAATGATTGCTCAGAAATAAGACTCTAAAAAAAGTATTTTTATGCGTGTTTTATGAGTACGATGAATGGCAAAATATGGAAATTTTTTTGTTTTTATTATTAATATTATTAAATATATGGAAAAAATGGCACATACGATAATTTCGCGCAAAAGGGTTTTTTATTATTTATTTTAATAATGTTGTTCAACAAGAAGAAGTCTTTTATAGTACTCTAGAGTGGCGAGAAGTATTTTCTGAGGTTTTATTAACATCATATCAATGTCAGAAATTAATGTTTACAACGAGTTTTTAAACCATTAAAGAGCTTTTAACATGAGAATTATGACTCTTTAAATAATAACTTCTATGAGTTTTGAAAGAGTCTTCATAGAAGCCTTTACAGATTCCATTACATGATTCTTAAAAAGAGAGAGTCTAAATTTTTAGTCCAAAAAGATTCATTTGTATGAGTTCTAAAACAGTCATTATTATGAGTCTTTAAAGTGGGTTTATTATGAGCCTTAAAAGAGTATTAAATATGAGTCTTAAAAAAATCTTAATTTTGAGTCTCAAATGAGGCATAAAACAGTCATTATTATGAATCATATTTTGAGGCCCACAACCTACGAAAATGTACTTATAAGTCTTTTTTGAGCGCATTATGACGATAAAAACTCATTTATATGAGTCTAAAAAAAGACTCTTTTAAGAGTCATAATGTTTGCTGGGAATTTTATTTTAAATATGCAAGACTTTTTTGGGTGTAGTACTCATTTTTGACAACTATGACATAAACTCACATACACAAAACGTGATTGCATAAAAAACTGAAGAACAAGCATTTTTATCTGTCAAAATCAACAGAATTCACAATAGAAACGAAGTTTCCCATCTCATTATCTCTGGTCCAGAGGCAGAAACAGTGCTGAACACGGATTCTGATGCATCAATATTCTTAGATACAGTTGCGGGTGATATGTCGTCAACTGTGGAAGTTATAGCGGAAAGCGATCCATTAGAGTATGTTGAAGAGAATCAATTGTCTTCAGAAATTTTATCCCAACCTCGGCGTAATGTTAAGAGGCCATGTCATCTGAAGGACTACGAGTTGGACCAACAGTAGAATAAACGGGAGATGTTGGCAGCCCTGACAACCCTGTGCACTGGATTATTCGAGCGTTTTTATAATAAAAGTTTTTCTTGCATATATTTTAAACATACTGAAATCAAATGGAACATATGGAACATACGGAAAGTATAACGTATTTATATAAATATCCTTTAAATCCTTGTCCTCATTCTTTTTCGAATCCTTGTTTGAATTTGAATACTTGTTCTAATATCTGTCATGTTTTAGTTTTGATTTTTAGTTTGCGTTTGCTTTTATATGGGTAAGCTAACATTTATCTTAGAGCCATATAATAAATCCTTACAATAATGGAGCATTTACGTAACCTGCGGGGCCTTATGACGCTACCGTTTTTTTTTTTTTTTTTTTTTGTATTTTTATCATGTGACCGAAAACCTGGCCTACATTGTTGTTCCATAAAATTATCCATAGCACTAATGGTCACGGAGTAATAATTCAATGGAACATTTTTTTCTTTGTTTTTGGGTTTTTAGTGCATTAAGCGGCTACATCCATGTTGTCATGGCGCAAAAATGTTTGTTATTTTAATTATAAGGTCCAAGACCCGATCTTTGCTGTCATAAAATAAAATTTACCATACAATAATAATGTATTTTTGTTGCATAAGCAACAACCTGGGGACGTCATTATTAATTTTTTTAGCTTTGTCAAAAACTAAATAAATTGTCAAAAAATACCTCATTATTATTAGACCTCGGATTTTGCATATTTGGATATTTTTCATCAGATTGATACCAAACCTTGTACCTAGACGATTTTTAGCGTTCAAATTGTAATGCATATCGAAAATATGCAAAATATATGCGAAAAATATGCAAAAAAATATGCCACAAATATGCAAAATATATGCAACCTATGCAACAAATATGCAAAATATGCAAAATATATGCAAACGAATTTCATCAGACATGCAGATAACATGGAGGAAATAACAGAGGTAAGATAATGTTTATCAACAAACAATATTTTGAATAAAGCATCGTTGTTGGAAATTCAAAAAAAAAATCAATATGGTTTTTTCCCAAAAAAAAATTGAAATTTTAATAATGTTGTTGAATATTTTTTAATTCATAGTGGGTTATTTACCTTGGACTTAATTTTCCAAATTATTTTGTGTAACCCATTATTTTTGGACAACGGCAATATGCATTTACTTTAGATTATGACTCATTTCACGCCAAACCGGCCACCTAATTTTTTGATGTCACCGCTAAAAAATAAATTATATATTTTGAAAGGTTTCTACGAGGTGCATCAAATCACATATTTTTTTTTTTTGTGGTAACACAAAGTACGAAAATTCATGCTTTTTCTGCTTTATGTATGGTGATTTTTAAAAATTCATATCTCAGGACCTGAACAAGATATCTTCATTATTTTTTTTTACTGGGTAGGGTAACTATTAAGCTTAAAAAAAAAATTTTTATATTATGTTACCAAAAAAAAAAAAACAAATAAAAATTATATTTTTTGGACTTTTATGGAAAAGTTGCCGTTTTCGATCTGTTCTCCCTCTCTGAGCCTAATTAACGGTAAACCAAGAAATTTTTCGGGTTTTCGCAATAATATATAATCAGCTATGGGCAGAGAGCGCTCTGGGAGCGTTGAGCGCAAGAACTGAGAGCAAATGCTTATGTAGAAACCAGTGTTGCCAGAGAGACGAACTGAAATTTACCACTATTTCCGAAAATATTTACCAATTTCGAAGAAAATGTACCTTTTCCCAAAATAGAAAAAATTAAAAAAATGTTAAATGATTAACAACCGTTATAATTTTTTTGTTAGTAGTGGTCCTCATAAAAGCTCGCAATCTTGCATATTCGTATTTGCGCAAATTTGCGTATTCCATTTCATGAACACACCATTCCGGTGACGAGTGTGTAAATCAGCTGTTGTCATACGAGTCAATTCATACGAGGTTTAAGAACTGAAAATGCATGGGAAATTTGCGAGCACCGCGTAAACTCTTTTTGTATGAAAAAAGATAACAGCTGATATACGCAGTGGAAACTTGCGAAGTTTACGTGGTAAACGAGGCATTTTCGAGCTTTCATGAGGACCAATAGTATACATCTATACTATTATATAAAAGGGGTCTCTCGAATTTTCATCGTTCACTCGCGTTCAAACGCTGAAGCGATTTTAATAATTCTTTCACTATTCAGTTGCTATAATAAGCGACCCTGCTACTGGGTACTACGTTTATGGTAAATCTTTTTATATAATTATTTAAGAATTCATGCATTTTAATCCATGCTGCCATTGTATAAGCAGCACGAATTAACAGCAAACAATAGCTTAAGCTCTTTGTTGAGAGAGAGAGGTGAGATTCTACAACTCACCGTGCTGGTCTCTTGAGTGGATAGTTGCACTCAGTTTATTTCTCCTGCAGTGTTGCCATAAGTCTAATATATCATATTTATTTTGATACTCCCAAGCAACGATGGGAACGGGTATGCTAGTATATTTATAAAGAAACAACAAAAACATGAAAAAATAACATTTGTATCATTCACACATCGAAAAGCAACGCTGATCCGACAACCGACAACCGCTTCTATTCTGGACGTGTTCTCAGCGGATTTTACCGAGAGAGGATCGCCAACCGACAGCCGCTTTGGTTCTATTCGGGCTCTTAAACTGCTTGTGAATATGTCCAGAGAGGTAACATTGCCGCCCATAACTCAAAAAATTAACAAGTCTGAAAACAATTACTATTTTCGCAAAATTTACCACTTTTGGTCAAAAATTACCTTTTTTACCTCTGCCCAAAAAATGAGTCAAAAATTACCTCAATTAGGGAAATTTACCTCAATCTGGCAACACTGGTAGAAACAGAAATTGCAACAACAAATCAAAGACAAAAGACAAACACAGAAACAACACAGAAGCTTTGAATGTAGTGGTGCCCATACCCGTATATAATTGATCTGACAATCTATAATATTATAAAAATGCAGCCCAAATCATGTCTGTCTGTCTGTCTGTCTGCAATTTTTTGTAACGTTATAACTTGAGAACCACTCAATCGATTACTTTGCGGTTTTTTGCTATCGGTTAGGAATTTTTGGGAGAAGGTTAACCGGTTACAAAATTTTACGAAATTCAAACATTTTTTTTGCGAATAAATTTTTTTTTTTTAAGTGAAACTCAAATAAATTCATATTACTGTTCATATAGTTTTTAATTTGGTGTATTTACCTAATGGATTGTTTAAAAAAATATGTATCGACAAAAGATGTACGATATGTGTGTTAAATTTTGCAACTAATATCATTTGAGGAATTTTTTAAAAATGAGGTAAATGGCTTACCTTACAATGGAAAACTTTCAAACTATACTGTTTATTTCAATCATTGAAATCTCATAATTTACTTAGTTAACATAACTACCGCCAACAAGAATAAGAAAAGCCGTGTACTTCAGCGAGTTATTAATAAAATTTCAATATATGTACTCGTACTACCCTCTAAATTAATTTTATATTATATTTCGATTTGTTTAACAATGGCATATTTTGCATATGTTTTGCATATGTTGCATATATTTTGCATAGTTTGCATATATTTTGGCATATATATGCATATGCATATCATGCAAATATGCCAAAAAAATATATTTATGCATATTGTTTTCAACTCTATTTTTAATGGAACGAACTTTGGTGTCATCAGAATTTACTTATCTTAATTATTCAAAAATATCCTTCAAAAATATAATTATTATTAATATAAAAGATTCACTCTACAAGTTTGAAAAATATTTATTTTATTTAAACTTAAAATTTTAAATTCTAAGTTCGCTTTTAAATTTACAATTTTATAAAACATAATCGAAGATATATTTTATTTAATACTTAAATACAATAACGTTTTTCTTAAATCGATGGCATGATGGATCATCAACCTAACCCATATTTACAACAACAATTTACAGTTTTACTTGGTTTGCTTCGATGGTCATTCCCTCTTTAAGTAAGTTGGTATGGCTCTAATTGATAAAAAAGAAATTTATCATATAAAAAAAAATACAACAGTTTAGTATTCGGCTATACTTACGCCATGTTGTAGCACGTGATCCGTAAAAGTTTTAATATCTTTTGTTAAGTCAATATTGAGGTTATACACGGCATTCACAAAATCCAAGCCAACAAACCACATGGTGCAATATGGCGATGGAAATAAACTTGGAGCATCCTGTGACCACACTTCCTCATCATCATCATCATTGGGCGGACTCTTTTGATAGCTGAATGTTTTAGCGCTTGGGTGAACCAAGGTAATGTGCGGGTTACGTTCCAAAGTGCCGACAAGCACACGTATTTTTGATTCAACAAGATCATTCCATACCAAGTGATCGTCAGCAGTCAAAGAGTGTACCAGAATCATGATACAGCTGGGATATCTAACGAGAAAAAAACAAAGGAAAAGTAACTACAATCGTCTTGATATTTAATGGGAAATTCAACCGTACCTGTTAGAAAACTCAAAAAATATCTGTTCCTCGAAAAGATGTTCCCATGGTGCTTGTTCCGCCATAATCTTATCTGTTATGACCATGGCGCGCCGTAATTCAGCCAATATAACTTTCTTTGTCGATGCGCACACATTGGAAGCCAAATCTTGTTCAGGATATGTTGGCTTAATCACTGGCATTAAGCCGTCTATAACGAAGTTAATATTTTCCGGATGATCTAGCAGAACTGGGCGTGGCCATTGCCAATTAGAAAAAACAAAGAAGAATTTATGCACAATAGTGGCGGCGGCCGCATTTGGGAATAATTGGCAAGTACGGGCCACCAGCATGGCCCACGTCACACCATCAAAGAAACCCAATGTGTGGGAATAAATGCCGTTATCTAAAAAAAAAAAATGTTAAAATTAGAACAGAATGTTTAGAACAGTGTAAATTATTGACAACAAAAAGCCTGCTTACTTTTCGCCCACAACAAAATGGTACGCAACACCAAACGGAAGGTCTCCAGATTTGGCACAAGAGTCAAAATCTTTTCAGTCGTTCTGCATCCATTCAAACTGCGCATCGATACCAAATCTAGGTTCTTCATTACTTCATCATCGCATAGATCCAAGTCATTCGGAATCTCTGGGAGAGCAAGACGGGCAAATAATAAGTCGACCCTGATGCCGTTGAACCTCATTTTTATAACTGGATCAAAAGCCTCCTCTACGGAGCGGCATTTAGTCACTTCTGGTTGTTGTTTTAACAGCTCAAAAAAGGAACTGAAGTAGGCACTGCGCTGGATGTTACGTGGAGCCAAACAAAGTGCATCGATAACTGTGCCCTTGTGCTGAACACCCAAGCGAAAAGCTCCAAAGGATTGAATTCTTCCTCCCAGCTTGGCAGCAGCAGCCTCAGGCATATTCCTACCTGTGGAAAAGTCTTTCACCCACTGCTTAAATAGCTCTCCGAGCCGGTTTATAACATCACTTTCCACTGCCTTCTGACATTCAAAATAGTTTAAAGCATCCCTTAGATGGTCGGTTTTCAAAGTCTGCTCGTGGTCTGGCTTCGCCAAACTAATGGGTGCCGTTACACCATGGTGCTTGCTTATGCTCTTAAGATTCTTGCCATTTGGTGTGGACATCTGTTTAATTATAGTTCTATTCAACATTTTGCTAGAAAGAAAAAAAAATAAAAATACAACATTATTTTCAATAACATTATTTTTCAAACATACCGTTATAACTGTTTATATTTATGTGTTCGATCTTTGTATGAACTTTTATTCTCCAGAGATGACTTAATCACGCAGCGATCTGAAGGAATGATGACAAACTTGCTGGAACGTTGAATATATAACCGGAGAAATGAAAAAGAGCTACGATTTCAGGTGCTAAGATAAATCTACCTGACGGGTCTCGAGGACATCCGCGATTGAATATAATTAGTCTGACATTAGGAAGCACATATTTGCTCAAGTAGTTACCGAACCTACCTGTGCCGCTTATTGGTCTTTCATTACGGCACCACTAATCACTCTAATAATGAGCAAACAATAAGCATTCGCATTTCACTGGAAGCTCAGGTTGTAACTCAGGTGATTGCTCACCATCACCTAAATGTGCACTAGATCATAACTAATTAAAAGTAGGGAAATTCAAAATATTTGTTAAGCAATTCCTTGAATAAAGTGCAATCTAAGATGGTTTTGGAATGACCACTTAAATAAGGATTTAAAGATTTAAGTGTTTAAAAAGAATGCAAATGTCATAAATTAATTAGACTGATCATAATTTTGTGCAAAGAGGTCTTATTTGTTTGCTTCCAAAATTATTTACTTCAATCGATACCACAACAAATAAAACTGGGAAACTACATCTTGTAATTCATAAAAAAAATTCACATTTTTATTATCTTTCTCGAAAAGTTTAGTTTTCTCGAGAGAAAACGAATCAAATGATTACACAATGCTGCAGTCCAAAATTCCTGAGAAGTGATACTATTTTTTTTTTTTGTAGGTTTTGTCAAGTAAACAAGAATCTGTGACTATTCTGCTTGTTAACTTAACAAGGAATTGTTAAGGAGCTCTTGTTAATGTTCTTGTTATGTAATGTAAATGTTCGTATTCTGGCAAATCATTTACAATTTGAAAGCTCTCAAAAGCTATTAAAGTTCACCACGCATGGTGAAAATGTAAATGCCTTAGATATAAAGCGTCAGCTGTTTTTATATTGCTCTTTTCTTGCTTTTTTTGATTGCGTATGTTTGTTTTTCTACAAGTAAGATGGAAAATGTTAAGAAATTAATAATTTACTAATTGTTTTCAATTGTTTTAAGTTTCAAAATGAATTTTTTTAATAGCCAAACAATTTTCGAGTGTTTTGAAGTCTTTAAAATTCATTTTTTCTTTGATCTTCTTCAGTATCAATGCTAAAAAGAAGTAAAAAGTAAGAATTCATCTATTTTCTTTTATTTTATTTTATTTACACAGCATTTGTTTGGCTTAATACTGAACTATCTTTCGTTGATAAGTTGTTTTCGGTCATTAACAAAATAGTAGAGAAAGGAGCTTTCAAATTGTCACCAGAATACGAAACCTTAACAATTTGTTAATATTAACTATTTTGTTAATGTGGTGAGCTTAGTTAAGCTGCCAGAATAGGGCTGTTAGTTGATTGTCAACCGATTTTAAGTTTCTCCCCGGATTCAGAAAGAAGAAATTTAGACCCTTCGAATGCTATATACACTGAAAAGCAAAATGGTAACATAGTTTAGCACATTTCATTTCAGCAGGTGTTATCGTCTCCAAATAGTAATGAATTTGATTATTTTTCTCATAATGTTATTAGTACACTTGCACTCTTTCTCCCAAACCGGTTTGAAGATAATCTTCCAAAAATAAAAAAACTATCAGACAAAAATGTAAAAAAATGCAAATGTTACAGTTTTGCACTTTTTGTGTTTTTTAAAAAAGAAGCATACTAATTGTGAATTGATTTAAAAAAAGTTTATTAACGAGATTGAAACTTTGTTTTTAAAGATCGGTAAGTAACTGGCTGAGTTATAAAACTATCCATGAAAGCAGAATATTTGCAAAAATATAATTTTAGCCAAGTAACCATAATATGTATGGCCATTTAGCCATAAATGCAGATAAATGGCGACTTTTCATGGGGAAAAGTATTTATTCCTCAAAAATTCTTCAAAAATTTATTCTGCGTTTAAACGCAGCTGGTGAAACAACGTGCAATTAGCGAATATTTTTAAATCAATAGGATTCTTTGCCTTACAAATTAAAAATTGGTGAGTTCTATATATTTCTTTTATTATCTGAGTTACATTAAATTTATAATTTTAATTTTGAAATCGTTATAACACAGTTGCAACCATAACAAGGCCAGTTACCTACGTCAGGAAGAAAAGTTTCAAATTAAGTTGTACCACAGAGAAGGCTACTCAAATACGGGAAATTGGAAGAAAAAATGGATGATCTGAGGGAGCAATTCATTTGTTTTTAAAGAAAGGTAATAATTACGGCGTTAAAAAATCTACAAAGCGGAATAAAAAGCCTTTAAGAAGCAAAACAAATTAGATAAAAACGGAAGCTACAAGAAATTATTTGAATGTCTCTCAGATCAAAAATAAATTGGATCTTCCAGTGACAGCTAAGCACATTGCCCACATATTGCGCACAACAGAAAACGTAAATTGGAAGAAGCACAGGTGCAAGCCCGTATTGAAGTTATAACATAAAGAAGCTCGCTTAACATTTGCACGCAAACACATTCACTGTACTAAGGAATGGGACAATGTTGTGTGTGTTCTATTGTGTGTATTGGCATGGTTTAAGGCCCAGTTTCAATTTTTTTTTTATAAATTTTCGAATTTTTATTTTATTATTTTCAAAAACATCATAAGAATGTGTAAAAAAAATTTCAGAATAAAATTCAAAGCCGTTTAAGACATACACCTTGTTGTTCTATCAGACAGCTTGATATTGGCTCTCATTTAAACTTTAAACGCGTTTTTCTCGAAATGACATTTTTTGAAACGGCTTGCACTCTAACTCGAAAAGTATGTGTCCGATTAACTTAAATCTTTTTCATTTCGTACAATAATTGAATACGCAGTGCGTAAACCAACAAAATCAAATAAAAAATATTTTGTTTTGCTTTTTATTTCATTTATAAGGTTCAATTTCGTGTATGAAAAATGGATTTTTTTTTCTTTTATGCGGCATTTTTTTATTTTTTTTAATTTTAAACTTTTTGTTGGTTCACGCACAAGGTAAAACTGTTATAAAATTTTGTTTTCTTGTTTTTTTTATCAAACCACCTGAAGAGGTGATTTTGTGCAAGCGGCAAGAGGCCTCTTGTTCGCGACCTCAACTTTTACGCGCTGTATAACCGTAAATATGGCTGCAAAAAACAACAAACAAATTGTAAATCTAAGACTGAAATAAAAACAAAAAAAAAATTGTTTTGATATTTAATAAAATAAAAAAAAAATACACGCATTCAAACAAGCCCGTTTTTTACTCAAAAAATTGAAACTGGGCCTTAAAAATTAACGACGTACGCATGTCAAAACGAAACTTCTTTAGCGTTACGAAATGGGCAGCATTTTCGGCGTCTGGCAAGGACTTTTGTGAAGATAGCCCAAAATCTTCACCCCAAAATTTTCAGCCCAACTTTTTCTCAATTCGCCGCAAAAACTTTTGAATGCTAAATTCGCCGCAATGAAAAAAATAGGTATTTGATAAATTTTTTACAAAAGAATGGAATTTAAAATACAAATTAGACTCAGCATCAACAAAATTGCTATCAATTGTTCTCCATACGGTAAAATGGCCTAGAAGTGAAAAAGTCAGGCCATGAAAATGTTATGAAAAGAGAATGCTTTAAAAGTCCAAATTGAAAAACGACTTGCTTGAAAATGGATAGATTACACCTTCATACTGTCAAAAAAAATTTCAACTATCCTTTTGATCGTAAAAAATGTCCTTCCTATGGTTACCAAAGTAGAATTTTGCGACCATATGTTACTAAGGACACGTTTTTAACACGACGACGCACAGTGGTTGAAAGGTGGAAATAAATACCAAAATTCAGTTTCTCTTTTTAACATTTTTTTAATTTACATCGTTTAAGAATTATTCAATTATAAAAATAAATAATAAATAAATTCGAAATATTTTTGAATAATATTCATTTGTTTTTTGTCTAGAGGCCCTCAAACTCGAACAATGGAAAAAAACCTGGAAAAATTATGTAAAAAGTTGATATTTTTACAGAGTTACTACAAAAAAACGGGAAGAGATATTCCCTTCCCTCCTGAAATGTTCAAAAACAGTTCTGCGTATTTGAAATATATTGTAAAAAAACTCAAATTTAACGTGGATATGAAAAAAAAACGTAAATTTATTTTTAGTAGAATGTTACTTTGTGAGCTCCAAGTTGCGCCAAAAAATCTTTCAACGGAATGTATTTATTGATCTTTTACGTAAATGTTTCAAATAATGAAAGTGAGGTCTTTTGAGCTTTTTTCACAAGATATAACAATAACTAAAACCGTTTTGAGAAAAATATAGACTTGCTCAGTCTCAAGGCTTAGTTCTTTAGCAATTATCCTTAGTATACTCTCAGGCTTGACTTATTAAGCCGAACTCTTCATTCAAAAGTGTGACATACTTTATCTTGTTTATTATGGTACCAGCAATATTGCACTGTCTTATTGACCATTTAAAGCTCACAAACGAATTTTTATATTTTTTTGCGACTTTAAAAAAAGATGAAAATCTTTCTGATAGATTAGCATGTGTTTATACGCATAAAAAGCTACAACATGAACTACGGATATGAAGATTGATAGCAGGTTTTACTTTATCCCTAAAAGTATACTCAAGTAAATTTTGAAAGTTGCTATCATCGCTTATGCAAAAATTATTAATTTGTTGCAGAATTCAAAAGGTTCATTCAAATTTTTTTAAATAACAGCGAAACGGGCAGCTTTAAAATAAGTTTAAAATAGTATCTTATAGTAACATGAACATCATATTTTAACGGTTTAGATGCTATATCACCTTAAGGGCCTACTAAAGTTTTTCGGCGACCAAAAATCAAAATTTTGTTTTTTACATTTTTCAAATGTATAACACCTTAAAAATATTCTCAGAAAGTTTTAAGTCAATTAAATAAAAATTGTTGCAGCTATAAGCACAATTGGCCGAAGAGAAGACAATAAAAAATATATGTACTTGCCTTATTCATACCAGCTGCTACAAAAACTCTTCTCTTTAATGTCTTTTATTCTTTCAATGCACTCTTTTAAGTGTCTATTAATTTTTTCATTCACTTTTTATATAAAAATACCTAAGCATAGGTATCCACAGGGGGAGCAAAGAGGGGAAAGGCCCCCTGGTCTTCAAAAAAATTAAAAACCTTATATTATGGTAAAAAAAAATAAAAATAACAGTAATAATAAGAACTTCTCCCCCTGGCACAAAATTCTGTGGACGCAATGTGGAAATTGGCATCAGTCAGGCCCGTAGCCAGGATTTACCTAAGGGGGGGGTTTGGATTAAAAAAATATCGATAGTTTTTGATATCGATAAATGAAAAGGTATTTTTTATATAATTACCAGAGAGATGGGAAAAATCAGTGGCTAGAAATAGACAATACTTTGAGAAATGAATTTGTAACAAATTTTTCACAATAAAGCGACAAACTTGAAAAAAAAAACACTTTAAAACTTTTTTGTACACCAAATACATAAAACAAAAATTAATTTTTTATTTTTGTTTATTTTATATATTTATATTAACAGCCCGATTCTGCGTACTTGATAAATTCACCTTATTGAATATTTATCAAGTATTGATTATTTATCAAGAGTTGGTATTCTGTGATAGAAAAAAACTCTTTAATTGATAAGTTTGTCAATATCTCATTTGCTATTGATAAATTTATCAAGAGAGTTGTGGTTGCTCGTAGCAGGCAATACCAAGGTTAATATTAACATAATAATGTTAACAATAATAATTATTTTCTACAAGTTAATACACTTTTGTGGAACATAAGGAAAATGAAAGCAGAAATCTGTTCTCTGTGTTATGCTATTAATGAGAACAATTAGCTGTTAACCGGAATTTACCTACTCTGGTGAATTACGAAAACTTTTTATTTATCAAGGTTGCTGTGGAATACTAAAAAAGCTTTCGATTGATAAAATTCTTTACAAATTTTATTTATAAATTACTTATCAAGAAAACGCAGAATAGGGCGGTAAGTCTTCTTAGTTATTTTTTTTTTTTGTTAATTCTAATGACACAGCGTCCGCTGTGACACTGCAATCCCTATGTATGCTTAAGGATGCACACCCATTTAACATAAAAAACGTGTGTTCTATAATTTCAAAACTGTCGTTTGTTGAGTTCAATGTGTTTCGGCTAAATATCTTGCTTATCGTTGCACTGTCATTTTGGAATACAGAATGACGCTAAAAAAATAAAATTTTCAAGACAAACTTCTAAAATGACGATAAATAAGCATCTTATATTATTATTTTAATACTTTACTTGCAAACTTATATCGGTTTATAATTCTATATAAAAATAACCACGATTAGAACGACATTTTCTTGTATTTCCTGACTTTTGTAAAGGCCACAATGAAAGGTTAGAAAATTTTATTTAAAAAGTTTTTATTATCATTCGGTAAAATTAACAAGAGGTTGTGATCCTGCGCCTCCAAAACCAGTGTTAAAAAATACGCAAAACTTGCAATAAGCTGCATTTTCCAATTTGGAGTAAACCAACCAATGCCAACGGTTCGACCAAGAATGCTTAACACTTTAACTGCCACCATACAAAAAAAATATCGGGTCCTCCAGGCCATTTTTTCGAACAAATCAGAAAAAGTTTTTTTTTATATTGCGGTGAAATTTTGAAATATAATATTGAGGCACAACATATGTACCTCACGGCCTGATGTATACGTTTACTGTATATTTAGTGTGGATGACGGACAGATGGATATGGCTAAATCGACTTGGGTGATGATGCTGATCAAGAATATATACACTTTTCTGTACCTACCACGCTTCCTTGTAGGCGTTACAAACGGAATGACAAAATTAAAGTTTTTAAAATTAAAATCCCAGTAAAGGGGGTTTTTTAAATCGTGGGGGTATCAAAATGATGTGCTAAAGATGGTTTTAGGTTTGCAGATTTGCATTTCGAGGTACTAATTTTAAACCATGAACTATAATGTGTAATCAAATACTGAGGCACATACGCTGTGCCTCAGAGCCTACATGAACATTTTACTGAGGCACACCGTATGTGCCTCATGGCAGTTAACGTGTTAAATCGGAGTTTGCGAGAACCGCTGGCAGGAAAATTAAAATTTGGTGGAGGCACATAAATGCTTTGAAAACTTTCAAGGCGGTTCGAATCGGAAATATTGCTCATCAACTTGAAAATATCGTTATTTGGACATTGATATACTCTCGAAGTCGAATGCAGTTCCGATGAATCAAATGATATTTCTGGAAAAATTTCTGCAATCATACACACAAACTTAGAGTTATAAGCATTAAAAGTAAAATATTAATACCGCAACTTGTACTTGTACTTGTACTTGTACCGCTTTCCACATAGCTGTCAACATTTAAGCTTTCTACAACTGCAGGTTACAAAGGAAGTTCTGAAGACTTTTCAGATTCCAAAGTTTCTTGAACGTTTCCTATCGGGTTTTCCAATAAGAGTTGTTATTTTGGTATTCAAAGAAAAATTCCATTTTTTGAGATATATGATCGGATGTTTATTTCATAATAATCATCCGAAGGTATGCCGTTAATAATGAAAAGCAACATCAGCCAAATGGCCACCACGACCACGCTTACAGCACAATATCCTTTTCATGAAATTTTCCATAACCAAATCGCAAAGTGGCTGCCCTATGTCCTCATTTTCGAAAAAGTAAGGTCCAATGACCCCGCCGGACCATAAACCGCACCAAACAGTCACACGTTGAGGATGAAGGGGCTTCTCAACAATAACTCTTGGATTTTCCGAGCCCCAGATGCGACAATTTTGCTTGTTGACGTAGCCACCGAGGTGGAAATGGGCCTCATCAGTCAAGATGATTTTTCGATGGAATTCCGGATCATTTTCATGCATTTCAAGGACCCAATCAGCAAAGTCACGACGTTGTTGTATCGTTCCATTTTTAGTAATGGCATAGTTTCTACTTGTCAAATGTCAAAGAATAAACACGCTATCAAAAAAAAAACACAGCTTTCAAACATTCAGAAATATTCGGCAACTTTTTAACACATTTACGCATTGAAAACGGAAGAAAAACCATTTGAATCAAGCACTTACTTTCCACCGTTCTAGCCTTTTTTTACTTCTTGTTTCTGCAGCCAATTAAGTAGACTAATTTTTGTAGTTTTGGCACAGTAAAATTAACAATAGAAACTCTTAAACTTATCAAACGAAACGCATTCAAAATTTCACCACTTTCACGTTACACCTGTTAACGCAATAAATTCTTAAATTGCTGGTCGTAGACAAAGTTCAATTGAATGTATCGAACTTTTTTCGATACTTAAGCTTGTTGATGTTTTCGCTGTATTTCGCTATATTATTTTTTTATACTTTTTGGACCATAAGGGGGGGGTTTTAACCCTAAAAACCCCCCCCTTGTCTACGGGCCTGGCATCAGTTATGACAAAAACTATCATACTTTTATAAAAAACGTAAATTCCACGCGTATTATTCTTTCAAACAAAAATGTACGGGAAGCCACGCGCGAGGAAGAATCCTGAGAAGACAGAGGCAAGATGAAATTTTTGACTCAACAATTGATGATGAGGGTATCTTATATGGTCCTGGAATAGATGATACTATGAAAGTTGAAAAAAAATTAATGTATACCTAAATAAACTACTTGTTTAACTTTAAACGCGTTTTTCTCAAAAAGGCTGTTTAAAACCGGCGGACAGCATTACTCGAAATTATTCTAAGGATCGCACCAAATTTATTTCACTTATTAATTAAATATGACCGGTACTTTTGATCGCGCGATTTTTATCTTAGAAAAATACTCTTTTTTTTATAACCTAAAAAAAATACTTTTTTAGTCATAAATCAGTTTTTTACCTGCCATTTTGGTAAAAATCAACATTTTTCTAAAATCTTCGATTAGATGCTCAAAAAGCTTCAGCAGAAACTTAATCATTTGTATTTTTGGTTTTTAGATAAGCAAGCTCTGAAAAATCGTGTACATCGCATATTTAAGGTACTTAAGGCGGGAAAAAATGTTTTGTTTTTATGTTGATACAGTCAAACTGAACTCATGTGCCTAATTTTATTGATTTACGACAACTGCTTCTATTTTCTCGGTCCATTGTGTACAATAGGCCGGGTCGATTTGTGGGAAGGCAAAAAAATCGCCCATTGCTCTGTGAAAATCGTATTCTAGGGATCAAAATAAGAAACTTTGCCGACGCGTTCAAAGTAAAAGATTCTGCCGAATTGTTCCGATAATGGTCATTCGCCGTTTGTGTAACTCCTCAGCTAATTGATATGTGCTGCAGAAATTATCACAAGTGACATTTCTATCTGAAAGGCCTTCACATAAATCGGGCACAACTCTTTGGCCTTGGTTTCTCTCAGGTGCAGCATTTCTAGCACGCTCCACATACACTTGAGCAGTGTGGACGTAATAAGATTTCGAATCACATAGAACCCACATTTTTATTCCATATTTTGCCGGCTTAGATGAAATGTACTGACGGAAGCTGACTCGACCGCGAAATACATACTATAATGCATGTAAGAAATATATACGTGCACATACTAAGAACCTGTACGACAATAAGTTTACACGAGCATTTCCAAACGTGAGCGCCACCTGTTGTCACGTGAAATTAGTAGATTCCATCGCAAAAAGCTATTTGCCAAAAACTCATGTCAATCGGTTAAGGTTTAATATATTTTGTACTTAATTTAATTTTGAATTTGTTCGCGCGCATACAAAGGACCGATGAGGGTTAATAAATAAAATCGCCTAGTTTTGAATGCAATTATAAATTTAAAGGTTCTTAAAGGGATTTATCTTATTTTTACCTTTTTATGAGCAATGGTTCTAGATTATTGATTGCCAGCAAACAATGCAACTTAAAAAACTATTCGTGTTCATAAGAATTCATTACATAAGAAAACGAAACATTAAACAAAAAGCGCAAATAAAGTTTATATAATACTAAAAACAAAACAAGGAACATTTTCTATAAAGTACTTATTCTTTAATTAGAATATCACTTAATGTATTTGTACTGATCTATATTTTCAAAATTTTTAAAAAACGGTTAATTGTCCACATCACTGACGTCGCTAGCGATTCCAAAATCAAGATCTTGTGATCCTTCATATTGTAAGTTGTCGTAAAAATAGCGGCTTTCAGCTGGAATAAATTATTTTAGCTGCATTAAGTCCATATATTTTGACTTAGTAATTTTATTTCCAAGTGGATACAAGTAGTCCAAATTCTTTTACTTAAACTCGTCTGCACTAACAATCTTTTTTTTCTAAATTTACCACCTGTGTCGTTCCTTGATTAGAGAAAATTATCTTAAAAGGTTTCTTTGTTTCATGATGAATTTTTCGAATGCTAAACCAGTTAACTTTTGCTCTGTCCTTTTACGGTTATCTATAACCTGTTCTAATTTCTTTGAGGTAAAAAAGAAATTAGAACAGCATTTTCTGCTTCCATTTTTTTTAACAATAATGTTGGTTTTTTTTTTTTAGCTGTTATGATAATTTCTATCCAATCATTCGGCGTTGGAACGACCTCGTGTAATTTTTATACCCCCACGTTTAAAAAACGTAAATGGGGGTATATTGATTTTGTCACTCCGTTTGTAACGCCCATAAGGAGGCCTGGTAGGTATAGAAAAGTATATATATTCTTGATCAGCATCACCACCCGAGTTGATCTAGCCATGTCCGTCTGTCCGTCTGTCTGTGATCACGATTACAGCCGTAATTTTAAAGCTATCATCACGAAATTCAATATTTAAACTTTTATCTAAAAAATGAAGGTCAAGTTCGTAAATGAGCCAAATCGGATGAAAACCACGCCTACCTCCCATACAAAGTGACTTTATCAAAACGGTAAAATCTCTTAGAATTCAACAAAAATTAATATATGGACTTGCAATTTTACATATGAGTTCTGATATTCAAAATACACTCTAAGTATGAAATTCAACCAAATCGGATGAAAACCACGCCTACCTCCCATACAAAGTGACTTTATCAAAAAGGTAAAATTGCTCTAAAATCCACAAAAATTAATGTACGGACTTGAAATTTTGCACATGAACTTTGATATATAACGTGTACTATGTGTATGGAATTCAACCAAATTGAGTGAAAACCACGCCCACCTCCCATACAAAGCGACTTTATCAAAAAACAAAAGCGAATATTTTCTGTTAAAAATATAACGAAAACGTTTTTACAGATAAACATTTTATTGATTGCTTAAGACTTTGAATATACTTTGGTTCGGTCGTGGGGGTATTTTAACTTCGGCCCAGTCGAAGTTCATTTCTTACTAGTTTTTTTTCTTTTTCAATTAAGCTGAAACATCTGTCGCAACTATTATAGCTGTGGCCAGATACGAAAAATGTTTGTTCGATTGAATTAATTTTTGATGAAAGTAGAAATTCAATTCAATTTAATTTTATTGAGACTTTGCTTAATAATGACATAAGTATAATAAGGTACAATGTATTATGTTAGACATAGAAATGTGTTTTAGACTATAATGTTTTATCTAAAATGAAATGATTATAAAAGATACCAAGCTTCGTGCTATATATAGATTAAGGTTTCAATAAAGTTAATATTTAAATTTACATTTGTTTGAGGTGATTAATGAGTTTTGCTCAATACTCGATATTGGTTTTAGAGGTACACTCAGTGACTTAAAACTAGCTTAAAACTAACTAAATACAATTATTTTCTTAAAAAACTAACAAGATAATAAAATACAATGAGAGGTATTTTTAATATATATCGTTAAGAGGGTACTTAACTATATGTAATGAACATTTAAATGAATAGCTTAAAGATTGATTAAAATTTTGAAAGAATACAATAACAAATTATTATGAATGCAGAATGCTCTTAACCCCTATGGGTATTAGGATAGGTATTGGCATAAAAATCGGGCAGAGAAAAGGCCACCGCTAAATTATCCAGGTGGGTAATACCCACAGGGGACAAATAACGCGAGTCGGACCAATTGAAATCTAATTCTCGCCTATAAATATCATTCATGAGGGTGTTTTCGTGATATTGTAAACTGTCAACAAATCTTTTTTGAAGCTGCAAGGCATAATGACAAAGAGGAGTTATGAGGGCTTTCCTATAAATGTAATTATTAGAAAATCTTTTTGTTCTTGATTCAAAATTTCTGTCGATACAAAGTCTAAGGACCTTTCTTTCAAGTATTTCTAGTTCCCTGGCAACCGTTGGCGAGATTGTAAACCAGATTGGGAATGCATATAAGATGGCAGAGCGAATACTTACTTTATAAATCAGTAGCTTTGTTTTTTCACTTAAAGATGTACTATGAAATAATCTTGAGAATATGGCTTTTATCATGTTAACTTTTTTAATGACAAGTCTGGCATGTTCGTTGAATTTAAAGAGTTTATTAAAAGTGATACCCAAATATCTTATACTATTACTAAAAGGAATATTTGCTCCATTAAGAGTAAGATTTAGAGATTTGCTCTCAGGAACAACTTTACTGTTACATTTACCAGAAGCATTTCTGATGCAAATGGCTTGAGATTTAGAGGTGTTAATTTTGATTCCCCAGCTAAGATAGTAAGTGTTAATAATATTTAAATGATGTTTGACTGAATGCAGTGCAGCAATTGGAGATTTGTTATGAGCATAAATTAAGGAGTCATCGGCATAAAGGATACTTTTGCTGTCATTTAACTCATGTGGAAAGTCATAGATAAGGATATTATAAAGGAAAGGTTGATGAAAGTAGAAAATGATGTAGAAGTAAAGTGACTTTTGTATTACGATTTTGACCGCCACAAGAGTCGGAATACAAAATTATGTTTTCATTTGAGTAGGGAATAAAATTTTTGAGATGAAATAATAGGCAAGATCCAATTTCTTGTCCTCCTCGCGAAGCCACGCTTTCATTCCATACATACATGAACCCTATAAAGAAAATTATAAGACTTTAAAAAAATTACCAAATTAATATATATCCAAAATTGTTATAAGTATCAACATAACAAATGAGAAATATTTGAAAAAGGTCAATATTTAAAAAAAAACTTGATGCTCTAATTAATTATAAAAGAGCAACAGGTCTGATAGTTCGTACTTAATAATTCAGCTACGCTCCACACTATAGCGCCAAATTTGAACATAAAAGTCAACCTATAAGTAATGATTATAGTTTCCGTCACACTTCTTATGCCTCGTTCTCACTATATCAGCTTCAATGACAAACATTTTTCATCTTTTAAAATATTGAAAAAATTACCGATTTTACACATTAAACTGCATTGAACTGACAACATGAATTGACATAGTGAGAACCAGCCATTAGATGGTTATATGACGATTCGATATGAGGAAATTAAAAAAAAACGTCACGAAAAAGTTTTACGGAAATGCGTCAAGAATAATTATACATATAAATTGTTAACTTATAAAACTTAATTAAACTTGTAAAAAACACAAAAATACAAACACAATTTCGCTAGAACAAAAAAGAAAAAAAAATTTGCTAGTAAAACTATAATCCTTACTGAGAGGTTAAATTGTGTAGTTTAAAATACCCCAAAATGTTCAGAGAAAATATTGAAAAAGGGTTAAAACCGAGAATAAGCTGGATTATTATTAATGATTTCTAATTCAAATCAGTTTAAGATTATTCGTTGTTTGAATAATAGACTTATGTAAATGATTTTAATTTTGTTGTAATTTTATTGTATGTATTTTAATACTTAAAAAGGCTATGTATAATTTCGACAACTTACCTTTCTTTTCTACTTCATCATAAATACATAAATTATAAGTCCATAGTCTCTTATAATATGCAACAGATGTTGTCAATGATGGTGTTTCTAAAGTTTTTTGAAGATCAAATGTTAATACTGAAGTTTTGCATCCTTCAGTGGCACGTTCAACGTCCTGTCTGAATTCTTTATTTGTTTTTTCAACAAGAGCCATATGTTGCTCTTTTTTCTCTTCAATTTCCTTTTTGTCCTCACCTGTTGAATCACTTTTTAAAATGCATTCAAAGTGATCGCAGGTTTTACATGTATCCTAATGTCGATGTTTAACCCGAATCAGCCCAGTGTTACCATATGGTCACACACACAACAAGCGTAGCAAAGTAAATACGTAAATTCGTGTGATTCCCCGATTTCGAAAAATTTGCGTTTCTTCTGTTTGTGAAGGGTGTGGGCTTCTGTCAAATTCGTTTTTCAGCTAGTTATTGTGTGTTCGTTGAAGCGATTGGATGCATTGTCAGTACTTAAAAAAATATTATGGCAAAAAACCTGAATTCATGTTACTACAAAAAGTAAGTATGCAATATTTTTAATGAAATGATGTTGTTCAGATTTCAAATAAGTATTTTTTATTGCGGAAGATATTGAAGTTGTGTAGGTACAATTCCATTTCTCAGCTTTCAAAAAATTTAAGTGTTTTTTCTAAAAGTTTTAACAGGTGTGACCGTATGGTCACGCTGGGCGAAATTAAGCAAAAATAGATCACTTATTTTGTTTGGTGTTTTTTTTTCGTTTTTTTGATAATTTTAAGGGCACTTACTGCACAAGAAGCTATTGATTTCATAAATGAGTTGTCTGATGAAGACGAGTCTGTAACAGCATTGTACATTCTTCCACCTGAAGTTGAAAGTGGCGCACTTAGTGGTGAAGATGATGCTGAGGAGGATGGCGTTGGGGTTCCAGTTGACATTTGTGTGGGCCAACTGAAGTCATCTTGTGAACTCGAAATGATCAATGGCAGACATATCAATAACTTAGACGACGCGCAATGTGAACATAGTGATGATCAAGATGATGTGGAGGTTTATGATATTATCATGGCAAATTCTAGTGAACATTTGGTCTCAAATTTATCGGCTGAGCTATCAACAGAGCCTTCGACTGAAGCATCGACGTCGGCATATTCTACACGTTTAAACAACCTGCAAAAGGTAAAACCCACCCTATCAGCAATGCAACTTCCACTTTCGAATAAGGCCACTAAAATTACCTGGGTGAAAGATGATTTAGTTGCCCAGACTCCTATTTTTCCATCAGCAAATTTTAAAGATTGCAACAACGTCACACCGTATGAGCAGTTTGAAAAGTTTTTTGACGAGGAATTATTTCATCACATTGTCAACGAATCTCACAAATATGCTGTGTTTCTTGGAAAGCCGCATCCAAATATTACTGTAGCAGAGCTAAAAACATACATTGGAATTTTGATAGTGAGTGGATATGATGGTCGTACCACTTTTAAGTCCTATTGGAGTGCTGACGATGATTTGCGAAATGAAATGATATATTCGGCTATGCGAAGAAACCGATTTCAGCAGATATCACAATTTCTCCATTTTGAAGATAGTGGAAAAGAAGTAAACGATGGCGACAAAATGTGGAAGCTTCGCCCTATAACAGATCGCCTAAAAGCAAAC
This sequence comes from Pherbina coryleti, assembly GCA_943735915.1. Classification (NCBI taxonomy): domain Eukaryota; kingdom Metazoa; phylum Arthropoda; class Insecta; order Diptera; family Sciomyzidae; genus Pherbina; species Pherbina coryleti. The sequence goes on from OX030950.1 coordinate 131,162,277, forward strand.
ATGTTGAAAAATTTCCATCCAGTGCAGCAATTATCATTTGACGAAAGCATGATATCCTACTTTGGACGACACGGTTGCAAGCAATTTATTAAAGGAAAACCATTGCGCTTTGGGTTTAAAGTATGGTCCTTGTGTACGCCAGAGGGGTATCTAATAAACTTCGAAATTTACCAAGGCACAAATCCTCGATCCAATCGCAAATATGAAGAAAGATTTGGTAAATGCACTGCACCCCTTATAAATATGATAGACGACTTCAGTCCAGAAGTTCAAAGCCTAAAATTTTCGTTCTTCTTTGATAATTTATTCACCGGGTTTCCGGTACTCCATTATTTAAAATGTCGTGGTTACACTGCAACAGGTACAATTAGGGAAAATCGAATCCCTAAAAGTTGCCCCCTTTCTGATAAAAAAAGTATGAAGAAGAAAGCTCGCGGCCATATAGAATCCATTACAATAAAGGAGACCGAAGTACTTTTAACCAAATGGAACGACAACGCTGTTGTTAATATTGCATCAAGTGCCTATGGTGTCAAACCTGTTGCGAATGTTCAACGTTATTCCAGAGAACAAAAAAAAGAATAAGTATTCCGCAACCATGCGCTGTTAAAGAGTACAACAAGTTCATGTGTGGTGTAGATCGCATGGGCCAGAACGTCAGCTTATATAGAATTGGAATAAGAGGAAAAAAATGGTGGAGCAGTATCTTTACTTGGTTGGTTGACGTTTCGGTACACAACGCATGGCAGTTGCACCGTTCAGCACATCCTGATATGCCACAACTTGACTTCAGACGACAGATCGCTATTTATTACTGCAAGCATTTTGGGCAAAAAGCAAAGGCAAGTGGCCCACGCAAAAGGAATTTCACAGAATCAACAGAATCTCTGCGATTTGATAGACAGGACCACTTTGTTGGTCCATGTACAAAAAGAAGACGTTGTGGTGAGGAGTTTTGCAAATCTGTCGGCCGCACTGAATGCACAAAATGTGACGTTGGGCTTTGTGTGAAATGTTTTGCCACTTATCATACTCAATCAATCTAATAAATAAAAAATAACATGTAAAATAACTCGATTGTTTTTTCTTGTTCCTCAATCAAACTAATAAATAAAAAATAACATGTAAAATAATTCGATTTTTTTTCTTGTTGTACGAACACAAATCGTACCCAATGTGACCATATGGTCACACCCTATATCTTTCGATCTGAAAGGGCAAAATGAAAAAAAAATTTCGATTTATAATCCCTAGGACCTACATAAATGCCCTATGAAATATTTCTGAAAAATTCAAAAAAAAGTTCTGGGTCGATTCGGGTTAAAGTCTAAGCTGAAACTATTTTTAAATATCGATCGGAAGATATTTAACGAAATAATATTTTGGTGCTTCAATTCACATGAATTCTTATACCCTTTATAAAGCTTAATCATATTTAAATTTGGGTGTAAATATTTCTTTTGTGAAGTGGCGCGACTGTAGTGAGATTCATACTTAGGAAAGAGAATATAATGAAACTAATGACGTTATTTCTGTCTTCTTCAGAAGTTTTATTTACAGACGGTTCTGCTCCTCGTTTCTCAAAAGCATTCGGATTTCTAAACAATGATTTAACAGCAGTATATATCCGGAAAGAAGTAACTTTCAAACAATTCATAAAAGAGAATCGACACACATTTTGAGATGTACCTGCATCATCTACTAGCGTATATTCAAAGTGAAAATTCTTTTCCATTAAAGGAATTATTGGATTGTGTTTTGAGATTTTTTAAAAGACGCTTTATTTTTTTTATCCATGAACGCATAAGAAGAGTTTTCTGAGTCCAACTTCCTGAATAATAAGAGTCGAAAATATCTTTCTGCCGGCAGACATCAATTTTATTGCAAAAATTGTTGCCATATACTTGCATATAATACTTGCATATACATACTTGCATATAACTTGGGCCTCAAACATTTAAGCTTTAATTTTATACCAAATTTAATTATATTACTTGATTACTTTTTCCAGAACTTTACCTAATCCTTTTTGGGCCAAAATGGACCATTCTGTTTTAGGAGTTGTTGGGTACTTTTTGTTGCAGGAGCAACTTAACTGGTACCAGCATCAATCAGGTATGTATGCATCTTCTTGATAGAATTTATTTCAATATGATAACCTTAACCATTTCTCTTCAACAGCCTTCATCCTTGGAATAACCCGATTTTGAGCGATCCTTCAGGATTCTGGACACAGGATGATGGTAGCCTGGAAAAATTAAAAGCCATTAAAAAGGTATTTATGTAAGCTTTCATTTAATACCAAATTCAATAAAATTACTTGATTACTTTTTTCAGAACTCCACCTAATCCTTTTTGGGCCAAAATGGACCATTCTGTTTTAGGAGTTGTTGGGTACTTTTTGTTGCAGGAGCAACTTAACTGGTACCAGCATCAATCAGGTATGTATGCATCTTCTTGATAGAATTTACTTCAATATGATAACCTCAACCATTTCTTTCCACTAGACTTCATCCTATGGAAAACCTGATTTTGGACCATATTAGGGATACTGGACATAGGATGATGGAAACTTTGAAAAAAAGTAAACACCATTTAAAAATTATTTGTACTAGCTTTCATATTATATGAAACTCAATAACGTAACTTATTTACTTTTTCCAGAACTCTACCTAATCCTTACTGGACCAAAATGGGTATTTTCGATTTAAGAGTTGTTGGACACTTCTTGTTGCTGGAGCAACTTAATTGGTACCAGCATCAATCAGATATGAATGCATCTTCTATATAGCATTTATTTAAAGATGATAACCTTAACCATTTCTCTCCAACAGCCTTCATCCTTGGAATAACCAGATTTTGGACCATCTTTAGGATTCTGGACACAGCATGATGGAAACTTGAGAGAAATTTTACACCATTAAAAAGCTGTTTACTTCAGCTTTTATTTGACAGCAAATGCAATTATATTCTTTACTCTTTCCAGAAATCTACCTAATGTAGCCAATTTTCTATAAGGAGTTGTTGGATAGTTGTTGCAGGAGCAACTTAATTTACAGCAGGACCAGTTAAGTATGTATTTGCCTTTAAAATTACATTTATTTAAAATTTTAAACCTTTTCTATATTATCACATTACGCTTCATCCTATTCAAATCATGATTTTTTTGAAGGATTCTGGATTAATAAGGTAAATATAAACACATCTATTTAATTGCATATCATAAAAATTGTTAACAATTTCCATTTTTTCCCACTAGGGTTCATGCAATCGAAGAGATTTTAAACGTGCTCCTATATTTTAAAGGTTTTTTCTAAGTCATGACCAGCTTTTCAACATTTCACAAAAGTAATTGTTGGACAATTGTTGCTGAAGTACCCCGAATACACACATGATCAGTACTTCACAATATAAATTTCACATGTTCTGAAAAATTTTAGTTTTTATGAATTTTTGTAGTTTGTTCTTATTAATGAAACCCCTTTGTTATAAAATATAATTTGTTATTTAGTGTATGTGTATGATTTCCGTGATATTTAATGTTTTTTAATAATAAAACAAATAAAGTGAAAAATTGAGATAGTACTTATATTTGATATTTTAATCTATACTGGACAGACTGGGTAAAATATAAATGTAAATAATACATTTTCAATTTATATGACACAATAACGAATAAGGTAATCATGGGAAAGATTTTCGAAATTCTGAACACATAACGGCCAAATATTGCAAATCATAAATTAATAAAAATGTATTTATAGCAGCTTTTATTTAATATCAATAAATCTTTACTTATCCTAGATTTCTATAATCATTAAAAGCCAAGAGTTAATCTTTAAGACTTGAGACTTTAAGTATTTGAATAAAAACGAATTTAATTTTTAGCAGTCAATGTTTCGAATTTATTGGCCTATAAAGTATTAAGTAGTTTAACATGTATGGAAGCTATTATTTGGTAGTCACATTTTACAAAATAGTTTCAATGAAATTGTTTATTTATTTATTGTTTATTCTTTATATCAAATTCCATTTAATTTTAGTGTAAAAACTTATAATCAAGATTTATTTAATTTTATTGGCTTATGAAAGGTAACTACTTTACCTTATGAAACTTACAATACATAGTTATGAAAAATACATTTTTTTTTTATTTTTTTTTTTTAACAAAATCATATTTTTAGCAAATTAATTAACTAATTTACATAATTGTTAAGCAACTTTTTTCAATTTTTTAAATGTACGATTACATTACGTTTTTTTACGAACGAACTATGTGTTGCAATATTTTTTTTAGATTAATAGATAGATTTAAAAACAACTCAGGTAGAAAATTAACAAAAACAAAGAATATTAGCAAAAATTATTAGTTTTCATAGGGTGCCTGATGAGACCATATCAAATTTTTACCAAAAACTAGACATATTGGAAAATGAATGACATTCAGATATTTTCACAGATAAAGACCTAAAAATTAAGTTTTTAATTGAAATGAACAAGATGAAGTTATCGTCGGAAAAATTTTAGAAATATGTATTTTGAGCTAATAAAGCTAATGGTACGATTCAGGCCGCTCTCCAGTTTAGAAATTATAGAGGTCAAAATTTGGGAAAATTAATCTTAAAGCTTATCAGTTTTTTTTTTAATTTTTCTGGAAAACTAAGCATTATGGTTATAAAAAAAGGCTATACGAGCTATTAACCATTAAAATCCATGCACTTCTTTTGAAGATATAACCGTTTTTGTCCTCCTAACATTTGTTATATTACCAATTTTTGCAATGTTGAAAATGAGGTCTCTTTGAAATGTTGATCTTTGAATGTGGAATAGTAATAAACTCAGAAATCCACAAAAAATAATATGTGGACTTGAAATTTTGCATGAGTTTTGAAATTTAACATGTACTCGGATGCACATATATACGTACACGCATATCTCCCATACAAACTTACTATCAAAAAAGTATCAAGGTACGAATACTTCTTGGTAGCATTTATTTTAACTTCGTAACCTTAACCATTTCTCTCCAAAAGGCTTTACCTTTAGGAAAACCTGACTTTAGAACATTCTTGAAGATTCTGGACCCAGGATTTTGGAAACCTGTATATAATGAAACACCATAATGTACACTTTTTGTTGCAGGAGCAACTTTATTGGTACCAGCATTAATCAGGTATGATGCATTTTCCTGGTATGTAGCACATATTTCAACTTCGTAACCTTAATCGTTTTTCTGCAACAGGCTTTATCCTTTGAAAACCCAGATATTGGTCAATTGTTGAAGATTCTGGACACAGAATGATGGAAACCTGCATAAAATTATAAACCATTAAAAAGGCAATTACAAGTTTTAATTTTATATTAAATTTAATGTTACTTTTCTTTTTCTAACACTCCACCAAATCCTTTCTAGGCCAAAAGAGACATTTCTGTTTCAGGAGTTGTTGGACAGTTTTTGTTGCGGGAGCAACTTAATTTAGATAAGGACCAATTAAGTACGTCTTTGATTATTAAATTTAATTTATTTCAAATTTTTAACCATTTATATTTTATTATGCTACGTTTCTTCCCAATAAAACCATGATTATGGTTTTTTAATTTTATTTTAGTTAATTATTAAAAAATGCTTGTTAATGTAAAAATCTTTGTTTTTAAATGTAAATTTTTTATCTGTTTGGTGTATGACTCTAATATTTAATGTTTATAATAATTCATATAACAATTTTTCAACTAGATTTTTTGTAAAATGATTATGTACATGAGTACATGGTATAATTTATTATTGTACCATGCATGAGTACTGAAATGAAAAGCTCCCAATAAAGTGATGCCACCTGGCTAAACTGAATTGTATTTACATTTTAAAATTTTATAATAATATAATTCACCAATATTTTTTAGAATTCAGAACTGTATTAAATTTTACAAAAGCTTTTATGGACCTTCTGGTTAAACATTTTTTGATTAAATTATTAAATAAAAGATGAAAAATAATAAATTACCAAGGTATACCATATATCACAGAATTTCATGATAGAAACGCGATATTTCGGCATTTATACAAGAAATAATATTAAAATAAAACATATGCGACAGTAAAATGTTACAAAAAAGAGAAAACTTTTCATCCTTTATATGCCTTTTACAATAATGGTGTTGTGCCTTAAGCACACCTGTTCTATGACTGCACGAATCTTTGCCGATATTTTTATTTAACTTAATAATTGATTTAAAAAAATTGTGTTCGTAATACAATTGTATTAGTTCCTCTCTTAGATGTTTCCAAATTTAAAATCTACAGTTATAATAGAGTATAAACATAAATGTTATATATAATAACAGCTGCTTCTTGATTCCAATTCCATATATAATATTCAACCAAAATATAAAAAATTTTAATAAAATTGAAATATTTATAAAATCTTTTCATACATGTTAAATTTATAAATCAGCTTAAAAATTTTTAAGCAGATTTTAAATAAGGCAAAAGTTTTTAAGTGAAATAATATTTAACTGTTAATAGTATGTCAATTATGGGATGAAAAAGACAATATTTTTAAATTTTGAAACAAATTCGAACCTCAAAAACTTATGTCCGGTCTGTTAACACAAACAAATTAATGCTCACACTCAAATGTGCTTACACTCTGCTGCAACAACTTCTATATTAAAAAAAAAATAAGTATTATAATCATTTTTAAATTATGTTCTCCAGGATTACGTTAACGAGTAAATATTTTTATTTAATATAACTCAATATGCATACAAAAATCATTAACTCAATAGAAGCAATGCCTTGTATTTATTCAGCTGGCACCACTGCAGCACCCTATGTATATAATGTCCAAAAGATGGCGTCACTCATATCTAATATTTGGTGTTATAAAATATATATTAATGTTTTAATAACACTTCAATTTATTTATTAAAAGTAAATACATTGTACAAAAGAAATTAAGGTTAAAAGAACAAAACAAGAATGATAAAAGTCAAAAAGGCAGTGTTGCCATAACGTCTCAGAATGTAATCTTAGAATAAGTGACTTGTAGGTGGCTCACGGAGTTGCCACAAATATATGGAAACAGTTATTTTGTAGCAAAAGCTTTATACTGAAAATGCACCCACTGTTGCATTTCAAAAAGTATTGAATGAAAACTCTTCATACTTTTATGTAGCATGGCATTTTTTTAGTGAAAGGGTATATTATTTACATCCCTCTGTTAGTAATGCCCATAAGGAGGCGTGATAGTTATAGAAAAGTATATATAATCTTGATCAGCATCACTCCCCTAGTCGATTTAGCCATGTCCATATGTGATCACGATAGTCATTTTCAAGTTATCATTGCGAAATTCGATATATATCTTGAATCTAAAAAATATAGAATAAGTTCGAAAATAAGCCAAATCGGATGAAAACTACTCTTACCTCCTATACAAAGTGGCTTTACCACAACGGTAAAATCTCTTAGAATTCCACTAAAATTAATATATGCACTTGAAATTTTACATATGAACTTTGAAATTTAAGACTTACTACGAGTATGAAATTTGAAATTGGGTGAAAACCACGCCTACCTCCCATACCAATTTACTATCAGAAAACAAAAGCGAATTTCCGTTAAAACCATGATGAAAATGTTTTTATAGATAAAAATTTCACTGGCTGCTTAAGACTTTAAATACACTTTGTTTCGGCTGCAGAGATATTTTAACTCCGGCTCAGTCGAAAATCATTTCTTACAAGTTTTTAATACTATTATACCTTTAATATTATTATACACCTATGCTAAACCGTGAACTTTCAAAATCATAACACAATCAAGCATTTTCCGAAATCCACCTCGGAAGTGGATCAGAATCGGAATAAATTTCATATTCAGATTTAAAAATGTGCTCTAGATTCCGTTCAGAAAGCAAACGGATTCGAACATGTAGCTTTCCGAACGAATCGGAATAAGGAATATCTCGTTTTTTTTATAATTTTTGAATTCTTACATACAATTAAAATTGAAATTATTTTAGAGCTAGTCAACCTTACAAATAAGAAAACAAAACTATGTATTATACTATGTATTAAATCTCTATTCATGTTTAAATGTATTCTCAAATGTTGATTAAATTTTGTCATTTTTTTAACATCTTTGACAATAATGGCTGAATTACAATACTGCGTTAGGTCGGTCGGCCTTTGACAGCTCGACTAGAAACAATGGGTTCTTATGAAGCAACACAAAATATGACCTCATGCATTGCGTCGACCTCATCCCGTAAATATGAATTTGAGGGGGTGACGTACGATCAACGCTATGAGTAGCGACATGCTCAAGCTAGGTCGTGCTTTTGACATTCCATATTAACGCTGGGTTGCATTTTCGTTGAGAAATGCTAAAATGTGGGTGTTCTTGGATTCCGATGGAAATCTAAGATTTTCATAGGATTATCGTGGGAATTTATATTTTGATGCGAGTTTTTTTAAATTGATAAAATTTTTTAAATTAACATGCTGCTTAAGTAGTATAGTAATGATTTTGATGAATTAAGCATGATATTAATATTATTCAATTGAAAATCCTATTAAAATTTATACATTTTTTAGTATATTATAAATACTTTTATGAGGGTATTCATGCAAAATGGCAAACTTATATATTGGGCAATTATATATTGCAACGAGGTTAGTTGAGGACGAATACCCTTAATATTATTGTTTGAATAATATAACACACAAAGGAATGTTGTATTTTTACTTTGAAAAATAATAGTACATGCAAATTTATTGCTGCTAGCAAGATTTGCAATTGCCCACAAAATGTCAAATGATAAATATAAAAGCATAATAAGAATGAAATGATAAATATTAGACATGTGCATGAATGTGTTTGAAAAAAATTTTCCACTGCGAACACTTGTGCAGTTAATTTTGTTTTTGTAAAGTTGTACCCAAGTACTCACTAATTACAAGTGATTCAGCGAGCATTGTACAAGGGGGCGTGGCATCTCGAATCTGCAATATCGAATAACTTTGGAATTTTAGGTCGCACAACATTGGAATTAGGTGTTCGGTCTCGATTTACATGTGCCATTCCACTGGTAAAATTTTATGGGCGTTGGGCAAAGGGCGTGTCACTTTTTCGGCTGCCCAAATTGTGGGTATAACTTTCGAACTATTATTCGCACATCAATGAAACTCGGTAAGAATGTACTATTTAGTCTTGTCCTTTGACTGGAAAAATTGAGTGAGCATTGGACAAGGGGGCATGCCACCGCCCATATAAGTCAAACTTATAATATCAAATAGCTTTGGAGTTAAATGCCGCATAATAATGAAACTCGGTATGGAGTTGCCACTTGGTAATACCCATCTACTAAAAAACCGAGGCTGGCATTGTACAAGGGGGTTTGGCTCCGCCCATACAATTACAATTTTTGATATCGAATTGTAAAAAGTTTGTACTACAGCACCAACTGGTGTCGAAATTGGATCAAAGAAGATAGCGCCAAAATACTCACCGTACCTCAAAACCACAATATACCAATTTTCATTGTAATCGCATAAAGAATTGTACTACAGCGCCCTCTGGTGTTCAATATGGTTCAAAAAAGATAGCAGCCAAACACTCAGCGTACATAAAAACCACTATATACCGATTTTCTTAAAATTTGTACTTAAGTGTCCTCTGGTGTTCAAGGTGGATAAAAATTGATTGAAATTGCCCCAAAACACGCACCGTACTAAAAAACTTCTATACACAAATTTAAATGAATATTTCCATACATATTTCCAACTTGCTTTCGTTGACGAAATTTCCTACATTTTGTTCTCAAAATTTGCAAAAATCTGGGCAAAAATTAACAGTAATAATAAAAATAATTAGCAGTAATTTTGGCAAAAACAAGAAAAATAATGACATAAAGCAATCACATTTTATAAAAAAACAACATACAATATATATATGTATAAAATTATCGATTGATCAAAGACAAATTTTTTGCCATAAAAACTGAAATGTGTTTTCAGAAATTTCATTTTAAATTTTAATTTAATTTCACATTTTATCATTAAATTGGAAAGCGTTCATTTATTTTGAAGCTTCTAGTCAGAATTTTCACGTCAATATGTGACATTTTTCATTATTTCGCAGATTATATTTCACTTAATAAAAAGATCTTAGCTTTCTAAAGTAGGTTTTATGGTTCTTAATGATTTTATGACACTATCTTTTAATTTTTCATTGATTACAATTATAATTGCATGATTTCGGAAAAAGGGACGTTTTGTGGGATTTTTAGTATAGCTGCTTTTATTGGCATCACCAAAATGGTAGACGCACGATCTGTCAACGCAACATTTAGTTTTGCAAAGTTTGAGGTCGTCCGTTTTGACAGCTTATATCGTAAAGTTTTTACAACGGAGACCAAAGTACGGTCAAAGGCCGACCGACCTAACGCAGTATTGTAATTCAGCTATAAACAACTCAATTTCGTAAACTCATCAATTTCTCTCCACCACGCTTCACCTTGGAAAAAACTGATTTTGGTCCATTTTTGTAGATGCTGTACATAGGATGATGTAGACCTGTATAAAATTATAACCCATTAAAAAGGTATTAATATTAGTTTTAGTAAAACATCAAATTCAATATTACTTCTACACTTTTTCCAGAACTCCAACTAATCCTTATTGGGCAAAATGAACATTTCTGGTGTAAGAGTTGACACTTTGATGCAGGAGCAACTTGATTGATACGAGCATCAGATATGAATGAAACTCCTTGACAGCATTAGTTACAACTTCGTATTCTTAACCATTGGTAAGATGGTAACCTGGACAATTACTATATTTTATTTTATATCAAATTTAATGTTACTTCTTTACTTTATCCAGGACTCCACATAGTCCTTACGCAGCCAAAATAGACATTTCCGTAACAGTTTTAGACACATTTTGTTGCAGGAGCAACTTAATTGGTTGCAGCATCAATCAGGTATGTATACATTTTCTTAATGGCATTTTTTTCAAGTTGATAGCCTAAACCAATTCTCCCTACCAGGCTTCATCCTTGGAAAGACATAATTTTGGCAAATTCTTGAGGATTCTCGGCGCATAAAATTATGGAAACCTATATAAAATGAATAAAACCATTAAAAACGTATTAAAATTAGTTTAACTTGATATAAAATTTGATGTTACTTTTTTCTTTAACTCCCACCTATTCCTTTTTAGGCCAAAATAGATATTTCAGTTTCGGGACTTGTTGAACAGTTTGTTGCAGGAGAAGCTTAATTTACATGACCAATTTGGTCGTATTTTACTATTAAATTGGATTCATTTCAAATTTTTAACCTTTTTCATTTTCACATTACGCTTCTTCTAATTGAAACCATGACTGTTTTCATTTTATTTTAGTTTATTTTTTATTTATTCTTTGTTTTCAAACGTAAATTTATTATTTGTTTGGTGCATTATTTCTAATATTTCAGTTTATTTATTGTAATAATAATCCTGCACACAAATTTTTTGTGAAATAATTATGTACTGAAATGAAAAGCTCTCCAGTACAGTGATGCCACATGGTTAAACTCATGGTTGAATAAATAAGGTTGTCGCATGGGTGAGAGCATGGTATAATAATACAAGGTAGCATTGACGACTGCTTTTTTTTCTTCCACACGAAAACATCTCCTGTCAAAAACAGCTTTTTGTGCAAATGCTTCTGCAGCTAATATAAATCAATCTTAAAAAATCGTGTCAGTCATACAAATAAGCTTATAATAAGCCGTAATTTTACTTAGATCTTTTCAAATTTAAATTCTGGAGTCAAAATAATATAAAATATGAAATACTGTAAAAATATATTATAGTATATTTAAAATGTTCTATAGTTTAAAAGCTTTTTTAATTTAAAATGTCTTTTAAAATTTTGTTATTCATAAACATGTTGAAGCTGCTTTGTAGTTGAAATAGAAACACTTTCGATTTGAGGTGGAAAGAGTGTGAATAATGGTTTGTATGTATAAATTAAATGAACTCTTATTTATGTCACAATTCTATCATCATTTTGATATTCAAACATTAGAAATTTTTAAGCTACAGTCTGCACTGAAGAAATTATTATTTTAATGTCATTTACTTTTTTGTAAGTAATTTTTAGTTTTTTTTAAATATTTTGACAAATTTTCTTGTTTTTATTTAACTTTTTTTTAAATATTTGTATGTTTTGAACTTTTATGGCATATCTTGCAATTGTTTGAAATATTTTAAATAATTTTAATTATTTTTGACAATATTTAAAAACTTTTAGCCTCGGTAAATTCTAATTGAGAAAACAGTTTTTATGTAAAATAATTTTAAACGATTAACAGTATGAATATATTTCAATAACGAGATAAATAAAACAAAATTTTTTAAATTTATATTGAAAACAAATTTTATACAAATATTAAGATTAGATTTTTTAAATTTTTACAACAAATTCGAACCTCAAAAACTTAGGTCCGGTCTGTTGATATAAAAGAACTAATGCTCACACTCAAATGTTCTTATTCTTTCCTGCAAGCAACTTCCAAATGAATAAAAATAAGTTTTATAATCATTTTTAAATTATGGTCTCTAAAACTATGTTTAAAAGTAAATAATTTCATTTAATATAACTCATTGCTTGTAAAAGGTATTAACTCTATAAAAGATTGAATATATGTCGATTTGTTCAACAATGCTTTTTATTCATTCATCTGGCACCACTGCATAACCCTTTGTATATAATGACCAAAAGATGGCGGCACGCATATCTAATATATAGATACTGTTATTTTGTGGCAAAAGCTTTATACTGAATACTAACCCACTGTTGCATTCAAAAAGTATTTAACATCAGATCTTGTATGTTCCATGAACAGTATTGAAACCATGAGCAACTAAATATTTAGTACTATGAAAGTAGTGACACAAAATTCGAAAAAGTTTTGTTTGGCATTTGCTTCAAACATATATGTAATACTATTATATTATATAACACTATTCATATAAAAAAAAGTTTTTTCCGTTTTCAGAAGAAAACAAAAAATGTGAATAAAAGAATGATGAAATGAGCATTTTAAAGTATGGATGTTCAAAAGTTGAAGGCGAATTCGTTGACAACGCAAATCAATTATTTTAAAACATATTCTTATATATCCATTTTTTTTTAGCAGTTATGTACCTTTTAGGAAATGGAAACATTCCCGGATGTAAAAGAATACATTCCATGGAATATAGGAAGCATTTTCTTTCGTTGAACACGACATTTCTTTTTCTACATTATAGCCGTGTGCTATTCGGAAACAGACTGTCAAAATTTCCTCATCCGAATGAAAATATATGGCACTTGTGAGGTGGAAATGATTGTCAAAAATTTTTGTAGACCCAGGAGTTAGTACAAATATAGACAATCGGCAAGAGAATTTTTGACACAAGCAAAAATAAAAAATACTTCTGACCTCGTAAGTCGTAAAGAAGTTAAAAATGTTGTGCCTCCGACAGCATAGCAAGCAGAAGTGGAAAATTTGACTGTTAATTTTCAGTATATGTGACCCGGTCTACGAAAAGGGACCTTCGGTGTAAAAAAACAAGTTTTTTCTGCTTTGCGCCATTAGAAAGAGCACACATTAGTCTATCCGAATCGCCAAAAAAGCGAAAAATGATATTTTCACACCGAAGGTCCCTTTTCGTAGACCGGGTCACATATATTAAAAATTTTGCGAATTAAATTAAATTCTTGCGCTAATACACTACCGAAATCTAAAACGTCAAAATTTTATCGCCCTTTTGGCACAGCAAAAATTACAATTATATTTCAACAGACAGGAATTGTATTCAATGCAGTAAATTCTTTCCTATCACGAGTGAAAAGTTTCCGAATATCACACGGTGAATGTGTCATTGGAGGGAAACATTCCCCTACGCTTGTTCAATATGAATGTTGAAACATTCCTTTCCGCTGCATTAAAAATTAATTTGCGTTAATAATTAAATATGCCTCTGCCCTGTGCTAAAAATGAATGTACAAACATTTCTCTCCATTGTCTTTAAAATTAATGTGATGGCAATAACCGTTGGTTTTATTATTTATTTCTTTATAAAAAAAAATACCAAAAATTTTAAGCTAAAATTAAAGAAAGTGCAAAAGCATTAGAGATGCACACAAAAAGGGCATAACTAACAAAAGCTTTTTTGTATCGGTTATATATTACGCGCGAAGCTTTTATTTCTTATGTGGGTTGCCATTAAATTAAATAACTCCACAATATTTGACGCCATATTGCGCTTTAGGATTATTTTTTCAATGTTGCAAATCTGAAACTTAGAAGAATGTAATATGAACTCCTAAATTATTTATTAGGGTATTCACAAGGTCTCATAAAGGCAAATGTCTTAAGTGGAAAACATAAAGATTTACAACTAGTGTGAAAAACCTCTTATAACTTATTGTGCTATTTCAACTCTCAATCATGATGCAAATATGTATTTTCTTAATTTTTAATTTTATTAGTTTATTTTAAAAAGTATTTAGTATTTATAGATCATAAAAATATCTATCTCTTAATGAGTAAATTAGTATTTTTTAATTAGGATTACAATTTTTTGAACCAATTCTATTAAATTTAAGTAAAAACTTAATTAAAGATTATCTTAGTGTCAATAGGATGAAGCTTATTGTTGGAAAATGGACGATGTCAAAAATAAGAAATTTATATATTCACTAAATTTGTGATCGGTAAGTGACCAACAACTCCAAAAATGAAAGCAGCAATTTTGACTCAGGATAGATTAGGTATATTTAAGCTAAAATTAACAAAAATGGAAATGTAGTATTTGCAATAGATGACATTGAATTCTTATAGGAATGTATGTATTCCATGCAACTATTGTTTATATAACTATAGGGACTCTATTGTTACTTTGTTGGATATTACTTCAATATGTTTTTCAACTATCTAAATATTTATTTATACTGCATTCAAATGGTTTCTAATAGTTACTTCAAAAAATGTTTATGTGTATCATAAAGTAGATTAAAATGGTAGCAATATACAGTACCCTTTATAAAGCGCAAAACTTAAATATACTTTTGATCCATTTTTTACATGCAACAATGTCTGATCGCTAAAATAAGAGCTTTTACTGGTAAAATAACTGTATCCATATACTTTGTTGGAGGCGCCATCTCTTCTATTCCAACCTCAACAAAACTTAATCGTTTAACGAAGTTATCGCTTAACGGCTGCTGACATCTATTAAACGATTTTTTTATTGCATTTTGTGCCTTATAATAAAATTTTAATAAATAAAATTTTTTACTGTCTCTTAGTATTTTTTAATACTGTGGCTCATTAATTTAATTTTAATAAACAAGTATTACAATAATTAAACCTTTTTCCAGAAAATTTTTTTGGTACTATGGTGAGTGCAATAAGTGTTGAGTAAATATATGTGTGTGTATAAATTAAAAAAAAGTTATTTAAATTTAATGCAAATAAAGTAGACAATGCAGTAATTCCCAAAAATAAAAATTTTAACAAATAAATGCAGTTTTTTTTCATTAAATTTGCACTTCAGCTACAATTTAAAGATGAAAAATTCTTATAAAAAATCACGCGATTAACATAAATAGATATCATTTGAATTCCTGCATTGCCTACTTTGTTCGTATTTTGATAATATTAATTTTCTAGCTTGGGAACAGTTGAGTGAAAATTACCTTTTTTTGATATTTTTTTTTTCAAAATGGGTATTTGGAGCTAGAAATGCTAATGGTGACAAAATTTCGCGCCACTCAAGTGATTTAGAAGTGCAACAATTGAAGGAATAATTGTACTTTAGAGCCCATGCTTTTTTTTCTAAATGTGTATTTGGAGCTCCTAAATCTAATGCTGCAAAAAAAGGTCGGTCTCATTTGGTTTAGGAGAAAAATCGTGAAAGTTTGAAAAATGGACATATTTCGGTATAATTTTACTCTGTCTCACGCTCCTTTTTTTTTGTCTGTTTTTTAAATGTGTATTTGGAACTTCTAAATCTAGTGCTGCAAAAAAAAACAGGTAGGTCTTAAATGGTTTAGGAGATAGAAATAAAATTTACATATTTTTCATATAGGAGACTAGGATATCTTATTCTAATAATAGAAATATATATATCGTTTTAAAGCGAAAAATATGTTCTTCCATGACTAAAATTGTTCATGAAGTTTTAATATTGTTAGGAATGAGCGCCGCAGGGAAAAAATTTTACTTATTTTAGCACGTTTAATATACAGCATTTATGAGAGGAATTATTATTTAAAAGGTATAATTAGCTTCCACGCACTTAAAAATTTGCACTGAATTTCAAAACTTTCACGATTTTTACCTCCTAAACCATTCAAACCGACCTTTTTTTTTAACCATTAGGCTTAGGAAGCGCATATACACATTATAAAAATTAGAAAAAATATTTCGCTTATATTAATTTTCCAATTTGATCTTAATACTTAACATTTTTTTTAAGGATACATTGCCTTTCTTGGATAGTTCGCTGGACGACTCGTTCCATGGTTTTGAAGATCCTGGAGTAAGTGCTTAAATAGTATTTAATTATATATGAATAATTTTTTATTTTTAAATATTTGCAGATTTTTGGAGTAAAAGAAACAGGAGCAACAGCGGTAGTGGTGGAGTGTGCATGCAATGAAGAAGTGGTAAGTCACAAAGTTCAATATATTCAGCCCTATCGTGGTTAATATTTCCCCCGGAATTGAAAAAGGGAATTTTCATTTTTTAGACAGGGGAGGCTTTAAAAATTGTTTTTTTCTACTAATTTTAAAAATTGATGATTGCAAATATTTGTGTTCAAATTTTTCAAAAGTTCAGTAAACATTGCTAAAAATACGAAAATTCCCTTTTTTAATTCCGGGAGAAATTTTATTCACGATAGGGCTGATTAAAATATTTTTTAGAATACGGATATATGAATATAACCTTTATTAATATTGCTTATATTAAAGGGGAGATTACGATTTCCGTGGCCCCTCGATTTGAGTATGTAGTTTCGAAGTACTCTTTGAGAAAATAAGATTCGCCGAAGGATATATCGATTAGTTATCGATTAATCGATTAGTTATCGATTATTCAAACAATGTTTATTCAACGGAACCAATATTTAAATTCGGTTATATCTTTGCTAATTCTTATCCGATCTGAATGATTTGGGTGTCATTTAAAAGATATTTAAAATATTTTTAGTATGGAATGAAAAAAAAACATTTTTTCGTAAATCGACCAAGCTACTGACTGCCTTCCTGCATAATATATTTTATTTTTGCATAAAGCCGTTTTTTTCTCATAAAAATACGTTATAAAGATTAGATAAAGATATAATAAATTTAAAGGTGAAATATTAACCATCTGTAGTGTAATTTGATTAAGTACATAATTTTTATTTTATATCTTATTGACATGTTTTCTAAAATCATGTCAGTCTGGTGGGCGGTGTATGCCCACTTTGAGTATAAAAAAATCAATCAGTCAATCTTATTTTCTCAATGAGTTCTTCAAAACTGCATATTCAGATCTTGGGGCCACGAAAATCGTAATCGTGCCATATTAAACATAATCTACTGTCAGCGTCAAAAGAAGTTGTACACGTTGTTCCTCTATGTTTGCAGTTAAATTATACTCTTTTGCAACTCCCTTTTGTTTTACATTTTTTGTTTTTTTAATAATATAGTTTCTCCTCTCTTAATGTACATAATAAAAACAACAACAATATTACAATAACGAAAATTCATAGAACAAAAACAAAAACATCTTCATATTAATAGCGTCAAAAGAAATTGTACAACACGTGCACCAAATATTTTAAAGAATTTTAACGGTAAAAAATTACCGTTATTTTTAGTGATTTGACTTTTTATCATGTTGTAGGCAATATTAACTAATTATAATAATTATTAATTGACTTGATGTCGTGAGGATCAGTTCAAATCTGAAGATTTTTGAGTAACGAAATTTATTTTCAAAATGGGTTAACAAACCTCCCCGGATGTTCGCGAACTTGTGCTAAAATATTATAAAATAGGAAAAACATTGCGTGAAATTGGTTTGATGATTGATAGAAGCCATAATACTGTAAAACATATAATTGATAATTACAAAAAGTTCGGAAATTTACAAAATCGTCCCAAATCTGGAAGACCCCGTAAACTAAATGCGACTCAAATACGATCCATTGTGCGACGAGTGAAGCAAAATCCAACTGAAAGTGCTGTTAAAATATCCGAGAACATTTCAGAACGCTCAGGTGTTAACGTTAGCTCCAGTACTATACGTAGAGCACTACATGCAAATGGACTACGTGGACGAGTTCCAAGAAGCAAACCTTTCATATCAAAAATCAATCAACAGCGACGTCTGAATTTTGCTAAAAAGTATCAAAATGAACCAAATTCATTCTGGAATAATGTGGTCTTTACTGACGAGAGCAAATTTGAAATTTTTGGTACAAAAACACCAACTAAAATTTGGAGATGCAAAAATTCAGCATTTGCCCAACAAAATGTAATATCTACCGTCAAGCATGGTGGTGGTTCGGTAATGGTATGGGGGTGTATGGCAGCCAGTGGTGTAGGTAACTTGGTTTTCATAGAGAGCACTATGAATAAAACAGATTACCTCACCATTTTGAAAGATAATTTGCAACCTAGTGTCGACAAATTGGGCTTGGATCAAACTTGGGTCTTTCAACAAGACAATGATCCTAAGCACACTGCTAAAATAGTAAAGAAATGGCTGCTATATCATACCCCAAAACAGCTGGATCATCCCGCCCAGTCACCCGACCTTAACCCTATCGAGCATTTGTGGGAGCATCTGGACCGTCAAATTAGAAAAAGAACGATTACCAGCAAAGACTCTCTAAAATCAGTGATAATGGAGGAATGGCAAAAAATCTCTTCCGATGTAACCCGAAACCTAGTGGAATCGATGCCCAGAAGATTGCAAGCTGTAATCAACGCAAATGGAAAGCAAACAAAATACTAACCTCTTTAAAATTCTTTGAAATAATTTTTTTATACTTACTGTACAATTTCTTTTGACGCTGTGAATTTGAAGAATTTTAAGTTGTTGTTCTATAATTTTTTTTATTGTTAAATTTTTGTTATTTTTTTTTTATAAAATGAAAGAATATGCAATATATTTTTCAAAAAACATAATATGTTGAATAAAATGATAAAGCAAACTAGTAAAATAAAGACAAAAACATAACATATTAACTTGTACAATTTCTTTTGACGCTGACAGTATATTATTATTACGCAAACGCTTTTTTTGTGATGACCATCAAATCTATACCGTAAATCAGTGTCGATCAAAATTAGCTCGAGAGCTAACAGCTTTTTCTGCAACGTATAGGTATATAAAATTTTGCGCTGCTAAAAAGCTTTCAGTCTGCAGGCAGAAAGGGTCACGTCACTTTGTTCGCTTAATTTGATTATAATTACGCAATTTTTGTACACCGAAAAGAAAACATTAAGAAGCAAAGCACAGTTCAGTTAACTATGATTCTTCGGAAACGCAACATTTTGTAATGTAAGCAATGATTGTATGCAATTTTATATTTATTTTGTTTTTAGTTAATACCGAAAAATGTTGCTATTTACGTATGTATATTTAATATATGTAAATAATTCAGCACACTTTTGCTGTTTTCAATTAAGAAATAGCTGTCAGCAAAAAAGAACTTGTAAATGCAAAATAAAAAAAATTGGGATGAAAAATAAGGTTAGTGCAATTCATAAATTTAATGTTTGCCTATGTTTGCCTAAATACAAGGTTTTTACTCTTTCCAAATTTTCTTTTAGATGAAAGTGTTTACTTGCTTGCCGCAAAGGACTTAAAAATAAAATTGAATATTTTTTCAATTCGAAGAATAAGATCGCCTCTTCACCAACATACTTGTTTCAGCATTTGTAGACCTATAATTAGTCAATTCAAATTCTGATAAACTGAATCATATTGTCGCCTATAATTGAAAAAGTCATAACTACAAAAAAAATCGAATTATTGACTTTTCAAAATAAATTTAATTAAAGAAACCTGTCTTACTGAATTCTATACTAATATTTATTGATTAGCTTGTTAATCAACAAAATGCATAAGAAGGAGTGGTTGTTCAATCTGAAATATGTGTCTTTTTATAAAGTTTTCGTCTTTTCCTAAGAAAATATAAAAAAATGTTGCTGCGGCTTTTTGGATTTTGGGTGATGATATCTTCATATATAAATCATGTCTATCTAACAAATCTTCACTGTGATTTTAGATTTCATTCAGACCAGTTGATTTTCGTTTACTTTGCTCCGCATTAAGATTATTTTAAAAAAATTGATTTTAGAACTGAAAAAATGTTTTTAGAAAGGTGGGTAAAAGATTATTTTTTTATAAAAAATAGTTTAAGCAAAGCTCAGTGCTTAGTATGCTTTAAGGTGTTGGCTCAGGTGAAAATATCCAATATCAAGAGGCATAACATTACACAACATGCTGAATTCCATAATGTAGTGGGAGGGGAGAGACAGGAAATACTTATTGACTTAAAACGTATGTTTTTTGAAAAATTCAATGAATTTAACACCAATAAGAAGAAAAACGCAGTAATAAGTCAGTCGGTAACCCATATAAATTTTGTCCAATTAAAAGCTTCTTATGTTATAAGTCTTGCTTTAGGGAAGAGGTGCAGGCCATTCGAAGATGGAATATTCTTTAAAGACTTAGCCAAAGAAGTTTTTGAGTGTTTTGGTGAAAAAGGTGAAAAGACATTTTTGAAAGCCTAGCTTTATCGAGGTCAACAATCACTCGTCGGACTGAAACTTTGAGCGAATACTTATTTTCAAAAACTCAAAAAAGAATGCGTGATTGCAAGTACTTTTCTATTTGCTTAGACAAGAGCACTGACGTTAATGATTGTTGTCAACTATTAATTTGTGTAAAAACTGTGAATGAAAATTTTCATTGCTCAGAAGAAATGCTAATAGTTGAGTCTATGCATGGAAACGTGAAGGGCAAAACAATTTATGATGTTTTAAATAGTAAAATCTTTTCATTTGCAGACATAAATAAATTATCTTCGGTTTGTACCGATGGAGCTCACGTTATGACGGGGAAAAAAGAAGGGCTTATAGGTTATTTATTAAAGAACCAAATTGATGTACCCGTATTTCACTGTATAATACATCAACAAGCTTTGTTTGCCAAATCATTAAATTTATTGGAAACAATGAAAATATCCATTAAAATTATCAATAAAATTCGAGGTGGTCACAACTCTTTAAATCATAGAAAATTCAAAACATTTTTGGAAGAACTGGAGGCCGATTATGGTGATTTGCTACTTTTTACTGAAGTACGATGGTTGAGTCGAGTTAAATGAATTAAGAACCTGACGGCAGAAGAAGTGGATGTTTTTTGTTTATCTATTTATTAAAGTTCTAGTGTTAATCATTAAAATCTGTGATATAAATGTTAAATGTAAAATGTCAATTGTTAAATGTTAAATACTTAATGTTTTAATTGTTTAAATTATTCCCCTGATGATGATTGCCGACGGTAATCGAAATATCGGAAAATAAAATTAAAAATCAAAACAAATAAGTTTTTAATTTTTAATATTTTGGACCTTGAGCCCGCAAAATTCAACATATAAAAGATTTTAATAATAAAAATAATAATACCAAAAACAATAATAATAACAACACTAATAAACATATTTGGCGGCCGTGGATATAAAAAATCAACAACAATTGGTTGATTTGTTATCATGTCAAAAGTATGTCAGAAAATTTCAGGAAAAAACTTTTCAAAATCAGTTTGAAATCGGTTTTTTTCATATCGTTTTCATGTTATTTGACCCCGTCTTAATTTTAATATTTTTTCCAGAAATATTAACATTATAAGAAGCAAACAAGGGCACTGCACATATTCAAAGTATTCAAAATATTCCCATACGATATATATTCATATATAATAATAAAAAATCCAAAAACAATATAATATGAAATATATTATAAGCAAATAATCTATTACAAATAATTTCATAGTTTTTCGATTTGCTTCGATTTAATTCTATTTATGAACATAAAGCTTTCGGAAAGCTTTCAAATTGCTTTAACATTAGATTTCTTTCAGTGAGAAGCTTTAAGTGTTACACACACATCCAATCAAGTTTAGTTGTGTGCGTTTGAGCATCACTGCCGTAAATGCGATTTTCATAAATGGGGTATCAGCAGAAAGGTCTTGATCTGTAGATGTGCAATAAGTTCTTACTTTTTCTAAAGTATTATGCATTTAAACAAAAAAAGCAAAATAATCTTCTGCAAAGAAAGCAAGTTTTCTATGGGATGCCTAAAAGTATGTGATATTTTTTTCTGAAATTTTCCAAAATCATACTTTTGTATAATTAATACAGTTGAGCAAAGCGAAAAAAGTTCAAATAACTTTTATCGTGATGTACCAGCCTTAAAAGAGTAAGCTCATACAAAATTGCCTTTACTGGTATTGCAGCTAGCTTAGTCGAACGAGGACGTACCTTGCATTGTGGCGTTTTAACGCCATATGGGTTAACTAGTATATTATTATTATTCATAATATTGCGATATAAAATTATATCGTCACCTAAAACCCGAATTCATCAAGCACAAATTTTACATGGAAGTTAGATTTTATAATATACAACAATAAAGCAAAAAAAAAAATTCAAGACCGTCCACAACCACGCCCACCTTCCATACTATAAGAAAATTTAAAACGTCATATTTTCTTTTATATTGGCCCGATTCAAAAATAACTCGGTACGAAGATATATATTTTTAAATTATAAAATATATTAAAAAAACTTATAAACATATATAAATTTACAATTTTTATATTTTAACATTTGAACATTTAGTTTTTCATTCATAAAAATGTTTTGGCAGGTCTTGGCAGCTAATTTTTTCTTGTAAGTTTTAGTATAAGTCCAATAATGATGGTAATCTAAACCATGCACCAAGATTTTACGTTTAATTAATAAAAAAAAAAATAAATAACTGGCCATTTCAGCCCTTGAAAAGACTTTGACCTAGCTTCTTATGATCAATTGTGTTGTGCGTGTTATTAAGTTTGCACAAATTAAAACACTTTAGGTTTTGCTCTTTGAGCTATGCTCAATTTTATTGAGTGGTCGACTAAGACTAACTTAAACAATCAAAAATAATAATAACTTTAGCTAAGCTGCAGTTTCCCTATTCTACAGTCATAAATATTACAGTAAAGTTTTATTTTAGCTTTATGATTTATTTTTAATTTGTTTAACATGCAAATATTTGTGTGATATAGAATTTAATTTAATATTTCGTTCTTTAATAAGTTCGCAGTATTAGTATTATTATTATTTTTTAAGGAAACTTAGAAATAGAAATATTATGTAGTATTGGCTAAATTTGTGCCAGCAGCCGCGGTTATACAAATGATACAAGTAAATTTTATTGGTTTTAGTTCAATTTTTTCTCTAAATCTAATTTATATTTGTAAGGTGAAATTTTAAATATAAGAAGATTTTTTATAGACTTATTAATCTAAAAAACTTGAAACATAAACTAGGATTAGATACCCTATTATTACAATTACGGCATAGGAAAGTAAATTGTCGTATCTAACCCCATAAATAATTTATCTGAGCAGTCATTGAGGCCTAATATGCCAATTTTAGAGCTACTCTCAGCTCTCATAAGTAGCTAGATGGTGAATGTTAAAGGAGGGTTTTTGGGAGACGATAGGGAGCTGAGAGTAGCTCCAACATTGGCATATTAGGCCTCAATGACTGCTCAGATATATTATTTATGGGATTAGATACGATAATTTACTTTCCTATGCCATTATTTCATAGTACAGATATTTCATAATAAAGAGGACTTTAAAGGGTATCGGAAAGAAGCCAACCCGGACGAAAAGGCAACGAGGGATTGCAAGCAGCCGAAGGAAGGGAATGCTTCAAAAAGGCGAAGGGTCTTTAAAGCAAATTTTAAAGACTGCGAATTTGAACTTCCTGACAATTATAAAATTATACTTAGTGCTAAATCTAGAAAAACTTTTTCGGACGCTAAGATTTTGGAAGATATAGTTCGGGAGCAATACCTTTTGCAAAACAATGTTTGCATTTTATGTTTCTACAAATTTAATTGTACAAAACAAGGACTTCGTGCTTATGCATATTGCAAGTTCGAAAGTTGTACAACATTTAAATTTGTAGAATCTGGGGAAGGGCAGGGGCACATAACCGTTTTTAGAACTGGTGCCATTGCACACGAAAAGGACAAACAGGTAGTTGGGCAGTTAAGAGGCATAAAACGCGAAATTTCAAAACATTTAATTAAAAAGACAAGTGCCTATGACTTTAGAAAACAGGCAATATTAGAAGCTTCTGAGAATATAGCGTCTTTTGGTAACATGCAGAATATTCAAAAGTTGCCAACATTGAGAAAATTAAAATCTGAGGCAAATTTTGACTTTTCTTACCACAAAGACCCTTTTGTTGAAATTTTTGTAATGCAAAGTGAGCGTTACAAAAATTATATTCAATATGTGGCTTCGCCTTTTACGGTTTATATGTGGCAGAAGACCACTTTCGAAACTCTTCGCGATAACCCAAAAATTCTTTTGGATGGTAATTTTACGTGGCATTTTGACGCAACGGGACAATCCGTAGCACAAGTCGATTGGGCTACAAAGCGAATTTTAATTTATAGGATTGTAATGAGAATTTTGCCCCTTAGAATACTTTTGCCTATTGCTGACTCCATTCAATCGAGACACAACATGTCTGAAATTGCACAGTTTTTGCAACGGTTGAAATTTTTTTGTATGGAGAATAAATTTAAATGGCCAATTTGCAAGCGGATTTGCACTGACGTAAGTTTTGCATTGTTTGGGGCTGTTTTGAAAGCTTTTAATGACCAAACTGTGTTAGGATATCTTAAAGCTTGTGCGAAGTATTTAGATACTTTAAACACTTTAGGGAAACATAGAATTCCTTTTACGGTTGTTCAATGGTGTAAGTGCCATTACATTAAAATAATATGTAAGGATTTAGATGCATACATCAAAGCAGATCAAAAATCGAGTAGAATATTTTTAAAAAAAATTTTAATATCTGCTTTTAAATTTGAATCACTTAATAAGTGTATAAATTGGTTCCAAAATATATGTTATTTGTTATTGTCACCTTATAAAAATTCTTTATTTTGGTATCATTATAACAATTTAAGAAGTTGCCAATTTGATAAATTTGACGAAAATTTAGAGGAAAAAAATTATAATTTCAAAGCAAATTATGAGGACTATTCAGATGATGCTATAGCTGCCAATAGTCACTTCAAAAAAATGTTTTTGGTCATATTTCGTCAAGTTCAATTAAATTTGGCTAACGAAAACTTTTTAAGTTCTGAAAAAAATGAATATAAAAATGAAGAATTGCTTTTGTTTCTCCTCGGAAAACATATTGCTTATCTTCCCTTCTGGACAAATAAAATGGGGATACATATTGACTCTTCAGGTACTGAATTAAGTAATGGTCCCATAGAGTCCGCGTTTTTAATCCAGAAGGCTTTAGTTCTGAAAAGAAAAACACGCTTGAGACCCCCTAATTTCATCAAGCTAATGAGAAGAGGCAATATTAGTTCTCTCAAAGATATCAGGATAAGATATAATTAATTTAATAAGGTTTATTTAATGAACACAACTATTCTCTAAGTATAGATGAGGTAGAACCCGAAGAAAAGTGGGGTGCGAAGGATGTAACATCCAAGCAACTCATTAATAAGTCTGTCATGGAGGCTATAAATTTAGAAAATTATATAGAAAGAGGTGCAAAGAAGTTAGCGCACTCTGTGAAATGTTTTTTATTTGATATAAAGTCAATTAATTTTGAAATAAATGGATCTGCGTCCTTGATCCAATCAGAGTTTTATAACCTTATAGAAGACTCTGATTGGATATCACTTAATGTGGATAAGGAACTGACAAATTTTGTTTTAGATGCCGCTGTTCTTTGCCTTGTGAAGTCCAAAAAACAAAAAAATGTTTATAGTCTCCCTTGTCAGACTAATTCAATTAATCTGGAGTATTTAAAATCGATCATAGCTCTCAGTCCGTCTGTTATATTTATACAAATTATTAAATCTAGGCATTATACGCTATGTTGTGTGAATTTTAGTAAAAATACATTCCATTATTTGGACCCACTACACTCTAGTGTTGGATTACAATATTTCATGCAATTTTTAAATCTATTAAATGTAGTAGAGCAGGAAAAGTGGAAAATTGTCAACGATGAAAAAAGAGATAAGCAAACAGACGCTGTGAGCTGTGGTGTATTCGTGGTTCAATATGTCCATCGAATTCTGGAGAGGCAAAATTTGTCTAACTTATTAGACCCCAATTTGTATAGAGGTCAAATTAAGCACAATATAACTCAATTTGCGAGTATTTCTACGTTTTGCCGTAGCTGTGCTAAGAGTTTGATCCCTGAAATAAGTTCAAATTGTCAAAACTGCGGTCGATTGATATGCGATAAATGCATAAAAATAAACTTTCATTGCAATGTTTGTAAATTAATTTTCTTGTAGAAATACATTTTTTAGTTCGAATGATCGTAGTGTTTTGTCCTCTCTTCTTTGGATCTCAGTTAAAAATGTACAACACCGTTCCTTTTTTTATTTCGCTTGATAATCTGCTTCTTAAATTAGAATGTTTAGGTTAGAGCTAGCAATTTCTTTTTAATATTAGAGCTTAACGCACTTATGTCAGTCAATATCTTCATTGAATCGAAATAAATTAATATCTATATGTTGTTTTTCTGAGAACGGTCTACTTCAATTAATAATTAATTGATTAGTTCATATTTTTTTATTAACCAGGATTTAATTTATCGCTGCTAAAATTAATGTAATAAATAATGTGATAGTAACAAACTCTAATATTTTGTTGAGTTTAATTTAATTAATTCAAAAGATTTATTTAATTTAATTTGTATAAAAGTTAAATTCTATGTTATATATTTTAAATACATAATGCAAAATTTACGTTACTTATTTTCAAAAGAATAAAACAAAATTCTCATTATAATATCTCACAATATAATCTTTTTAAAATTTAACTTAATATTAAATCATTCAATATTTTTCGCGTTAAAATCAATTCGTGTAGGTTTTGTTTTTTTAATTAGAGAGAGATAATTATATAACTCTGCATCTTTCACTGCTCACCTTAGTTTGCTCGGTTAGCCGGTATTGCACACTCGAATTATTAAATCTAAATAAATTTTTTTGTTTCAAAAGTTTTTTAGAGTTTAAAATTTTGTATATATTTATAATTTGATGAGAAGTTCAAAGTTCGTTTAACAGTGGTAAGATTTATTTTAAATCTTTCAATTTTTAAATGAAATGATTTATCGATCTTTTCATAATACGGCTCCTTAGAAATTTCCTGAACCACCCCTTCCCCAGTTTGACATATTGCACACTAAATACAAAACTTTCACAACTCAAAATTTACAAAAATTGACTTTTTATCATAAATCAATTCAACACACACATCTTTAACTGCAAACATTTCTTTCTCATCACTATATTCTTCAGCTAGTAACATACCGCTATGATTGTTTTCATGTTTTTTGAGCTGCTGATGCAGGCTCAACTAAAGAGTACTATTTTTAGTTGCGCCAATTGGCTACGTTCAGCAGGCACAACTGTTGTGCAACTGTTGAGAGTGTGCCTGCTGAACTCATAATTATCAGTCTCTGATCAGCTCAACATGTTGTGAAAACTGTCAGTTTTTGGTATAATTTTATTTTTCTGATACCTTACTCACGACAGTTGTTTCTGCTGAACGTAGCCATTCTTCAACTTGGAATGTCTTCAGAGTGGAACTTAAATTTTTAAAAATATTGCAATAATTTTTATATTATCAGTTTTTTGCCTCCTGAGAATTTGAGATTTTTGAGTTGTGACTGTTTTGTATTTAGTATGCGATATATATAATAAAATAAGTTTATTCTCTATCATATGTAATTAACATTCCCATTCATTTACAGGAAAATATTAAAAAGTTTGAGACCCTTCGTTGAAGCTGCAGCCTGCCCAACTGATTATAATTAGTAAGTACAATTGTAAATTAAAAATCTTACAACTCATAGTAAAATTATAAAATAAAATTTATTTTTCATGAAATTTCAAAATCCATCGATTTGATACTGTGAGGCAAAAAGAGTGGAAAAATTGGTGATGTTGCATGTCAATTTGTTAGTATTAATTGAATTTATTTTATGAAGGTAAAAAAAATAACCAAATCTCTTTTCATACAATCCAATGCAACTTCGGTTTACGGAAACTACTCATGAGACGAATGGATTAAAAATATCAGTGGTTCTGTAAGTATTAAATAAAGTTTATTTAAAAAAAAAAAAACTAATTACACATTTTTTTCATGTTTCGTAAAAAATGGACTGCATGGGAGCATGGAAGAACACGGCGAATACAAATTTTTTTTTTTTTGTTTTTTCTTTTTTCTTTCTTTTTTCCTTTTTCCTTTTTTTCTTTTTTTTTCTTTCCTTTTTATACTTCTGTGAAGATAGCCCAAAATCTTCAGCCCAACTTTTTGCTCAATTCGCCGCAAAAATTATTTGATGCTGAATTCGCCGCAATGAAGAAATAAAGGTGTTTGATAGTTTTTATAAAAAATCATGCAATTTAACACATAAATTACTCACAAATTGCTATCAATCGTCCTTTATACCGTAAAATAGCCTAGAATAGAAAAAGTCAAGTCATGAAAATGTTAAGAGAGGAGAAAGCTCTGAAAGTCAAAATTGTTCAGCGATTCGCTTTCAAATGGACGAATTGAACCTTCAGACTGTCAGAAAAAAATTTGCATTATCCTTTTGATAATAAAAATCGTCCTTCATATGGCTAAATTACATGAAATGAGTTAGTTATTAGCAATTTTGAAGTATTTTTTTTTTGAAGAAACGACAAAAGAGGTAGAAGATGAAAAGTTCACATCCTGGATTTCTGCTCAAAATTGTAATCTTATACGGACAATCGAATAAAACTATGCTCAAGTACCGGTCTATCGTCCTTGGTGCCGAAATTTGAGCCAAAATGAGAAAAAATGTGAATTTTGTATGAAAGTCCGATTTCCACACCCCGAAACATGTCCCAAAACAAAAGTTCACATCCTGGCTTTTAGATATGTGATAGTTGATGGTATAAAGATGATTTGTGTCCCTTTCCCCAAATTGCTATCAATCGTCCTTTATACCGTAAAATGGTATGAAAGTCCGATTTCCACATCCCGAAAAATTTCTCAAATCTTCCTGGAGTTTTGTGAGGTGAGAGCTTGTTGTATAAGGATGATTTCATTCCTTCGTCGACAACGTCTTCTTATAGGTTTGTTATAAAAATTAATTATTTATGATTTAATCGTTAGCTCCTAATAGCATGTTCAAACCGAGCAGTTAATTATGTTAAATCGAGTTAATGAAGTTAAATCGAAAAACAAGTTCTGAAATAAAGTTTTGATGAAGTTAAATGCGTACAATTGTTGTTGGAAATTTAACGTGTTAAATGATTTAACACGTTTCGAAACTCGTTAAATCACTGGTTTGTGTTCTTGCTAACGTCAGAAAAGCTTTTTTTGCTTTTTAAACGCAGCGAAATCTGACAAGAGCTTTTTATTTTGATGTTTTGAATGTAAACAAATAAATTCTTTGACAAATTCTTCTTAATTCTTTGACAAATTTTTGAATGTATTTGAATTTTTTGCTATTTTTTTTTATTTTTTTTTTTATTTTTTTTATATTTTTGAATAAACAATTTTTTATTTCTTTCAAAATATAAACAAATAAACTGACATTTTGAAACTAGTTAAGGCAGTATGAACGATGATGTTAAAAAAAAGCTTTTTTCGAATAACACGTTAAATGAAGTCGGTTTGAACATGCTATAAAAGTATGGTTAGACATTACGGCCCGTTTTTAATTTTTTTCGTTTTAGGTTTGTGTATTGAATGGACCTGGTATATTTTATTTTAAAAGCTTTAATATTGAAACATTCAAGCTTTGGTTATAGCATGTTCAAAACGACTTCATTTAACGTGTTATT
The DNA here is from genome assembly GCA_943735915.1 of Pherbina coryleti. NCBI lineage: Eukaryota > Metazoa > Arthropoda > Insecta > Diptera > Sciomyzidae > Pherbina > Pherbina coryleti. The sequence goes on from OX030950.1 coordinate 131,192,476, forward strand.
CGAAAAAAGCTTTTTTTAACATCATCGTTCATACTGCTTTAACTAGTTTCAAAATGTCAGTTTATTTGTTTATATTTTGAAAGAAATAAAAATTGTTTATTCAAAAATATAATAATCATTTTTTTGTATGTTACATATGATTCTTTTTTATATATGTAGTAGATATTTTATGAAAACATTATTAAAGATGTATTATTAAAGATGGAACAGAGAGGTATTCCATATAAATAGGCCATTCAAGAATGAAGCAATTCTGCTTTGTCTGGATATTAGACGAGCAATATAATGTAAGATTCCGGAAAATTTTAACAAACTTGCGTGTAATAATATGAGCAGAGATAAAGAGATGGGAAACTTCGATGTGAAAGGGATAGCACTATGCCTACGTTACGTCAAATTGAAGTCAATACTTACACAATATTATAGTAGTCGTCGTACGTTTTGTTGACAAACTCACCCAGTTTGGGTGCTAGTTTGAGTTATTCAGCTGGTTTGGGTTCTCACCACTGTGTAAAATTTCACTGAGCTTAGACAAACTTACCACGGACTAAACATAAACAAATTAAGGGGTAACTCACACTTGTAACTCTGAACTTCATCGATTTTTTTGTTCTTGCATATTTTTTAAGTATAACTATCTACGAAGTAATATGTCTCCAAAAAGGTCCGTATGCCTCGTATTTCTGGCATTCATATAATGTTTGGAACTTTCAGAAATGAATTTTCGATGCCTCTTATTGTTTAAATTTGTCAGTTTAGCTCAAAGGTTCGACAACTCGATTGCAGTAACAGAGAGGTGCGCGACGAGAGAAAAATGAAAAGCAACAGGAAATTTATAAGAATCATCGTCGGTGGAAGAGCTATATGGGTCCTGAATAGATGGCTGCATTTATTTTATTGTTTATTGTTATTGTTTAAAAATTATTTCCTTCGTGTAAACTGAAGTTGAAACTTAAATCGTAATTTCTCGAAATGTAATTTTTTAATCGGTGACAAAAATTACTCGAAAATTCTGAACCTATCTTTTTAAAAGTTTGCAGATTCATTCGATAAAAAACGGCCATTTTATAGCCAAAAAACAACAGTATTTTTAGTGAAAATTTAACCATTAACTATACTTTGCATACTTTTTAAATGAATCGATCAGATACTAGTTTATGTTGTTATTTAACTAAATCTATTAGCCTATTTCTCTTTCAGGTGATCCAGTTCACCACAATGTTGGTCACCGCAAAACGCAAAAATAAAAACACAATTTTTTTAAAGTCATTTGTAACAAGACCATACAATATTTTTCAATAAAAAATATAACTGAAAGTGTTCAATGTATGTATTTTTAGATGATATAACGATCGTTTAAAATATGTTAGTAGTTTTCGCATTCATGAAAAAAACCCTATTTTTTGTACTGCAAGTTTGGGTAGCGCCTTAAGTAAATAAAGTCAGCTGCTGGTTCAAATTTACGCTGGTTGTTGTATAATCTGTGAAGAAACTCAACATGCATTGAAGGTTCGTGTACGGTATAAGGATCAGAGTTGCTTTTTTAATTTTCAAGGCATTTTCATTGGCAATATTAAGTTAATATGTTATCAGTTGAGAGATTTTGCATGCATAAATTAAGTTTCAGCCTCTTTTATATTCATTTTATGTCCATATCCAATGCCTATTTATTTAAGCTTCGAAAATAAAACAATATTATTGCTAACTTAAAGCAGCTGTTAGTCGATACAACAACAGTTGACAATCTTGAGGTGAACTCATATACACAATACGTGAGTGCATAAAAAATGAGAAGAACAAGCACGATTTTGGCGCAAAATCAACAAAAATGACAGCAGAATCGAAGTTTCCCATCTCTTTATCTCTGATATGAGTTTGACAGAGATGCCACTATGGTGCATAAGTTAAGAATTGCTGCATTTATTAGATTTATTGCTGGGTTGCACCCATGGTATAATAATACAAGGTAGCATTGACAACTGCTTATTTTCTCTGCTACAAGAAAACATCGCCTGTCAAAAACAGTTGTTTTTGAAAATGCATCTGCATTTGCTGAAGTTATTGCTTTTTATTTCACTTCAACGTTTTCAACAATGTTTGTATTTTGAATGGCCGATTGTGAGCGCTCTCTTTGTTAGTATATTTTTTGACAGGAGGTTGTTTCTTAAGCAACTGTCAATGCTACCTTGTAATTATTATACCATGGGTTGCAGCAAAATACAATAACAAAGTATGAGGCTTATTTGAAAATGGCTGCTTATATGTGAAATTTTCCAAGTTGTAATTGCCACACACGTCAAACAAGAAATGCTACAACAACAATTAGAAAAGCTCAAAATCAACAGCTGACTTTGACATATAGCTCACTTTTTCTCCTTCTTATTGAGAGCCTAACTTCTTATTTTATAATGGATTGCAGGGTACAGATCATCGTTCATTCAATTGTCATTATATACAAAAAATTTCAGGCTTACGCTCCCAATATAGGAAATGTATAAGTATTTGCATAGAATATATATGTATATATATACATGTATATATATATAAAGTGTAGACTCTGAATTTTTAGAAACATTTTTAGAAGCAAGCTTAAAAAAAAATTTACCTTTTTTAATAGGCGAGTATTTTATAAAAACACACGTTTGGTTTTTCTTTTGTTATTGCACATAATTATAAGAAAATTAAACATTTTCTTAGGAAATTATAAAAAAAATCTTGAAAAATGTCAAATTAATATTTTAGCATCTCATAAATTCTGAATGAAATTTCTTATTTTAAATTCTCATAGTGTCGTAATAAATTCGTAATAATTTGATTGGGCCATTAGAAATCGGTTGGATTTTCTTTTTTTGTTTTTTTTTCAAATTGCACGTTATTTTGTCACTGACAGACGCTCTAAAAAGTGGCAGAAACTCAGTATCATTTCTTCGCGGTACCAAATGAATTTTGAAAGAGCAAATTACCATATTCTTTGATATCGCTCCTCATTTGGGCTTTCGAGCAGATGGAAAATTAAGTTTATTTTACTCAACAAAAAATTATCTTCTCGGATGATGCGAAACCAAGAGCACCAGATCCTAGATACTTCTATTGACAATTCGAAACCATATTCTGTAATAAATACCGATAAACCTTATCTCTGTTGCTTTCTTTTATCATCAGTTTTTATATCATATAGAATGTAACGGTAAGTATAAAATGTTTAACTAGTAGAAATGATTAAATTTATTTAAAATAATTAATAAATTGAGATGTATCTTAATTCCAAATATTAGTATTAATCATTTTTATATGAATGTATTGCTTGATTTGTTCAGTAAGTATGCAATTTTGTTTTCATCAAGTTATCGAGATGGCAGCACTGACCACAATATTCTGCATATCTAGAAATAAAAAACACAAGAAATCTAATTTAAAGAGGGGTTTCATTTTGCACAGGGGAGACAGAGACGGCACTATGACGACGGCTCTAACTAACGAATGATTGATAAAACTATTAAAAGACTTTGAAATAAGTTTTATATGATGAAGACTTTATTATTTCATTAAATTTTTTATATTAGGCACAATTGTGTGTATTAGCAATTAGTTAAATCCAAAATTAAACAAATTTTCTGTAACAACTACCACACCACATCGCTTATATCTGTATTTTTCTTCCGGACTTATATTGATATTGACTGACTGCAAGTGGAAAGAGATAATAGGCTACCAGAGATAAAGAGATGGGAAACTTCGATTCTGCTGTCATTTTTGTTGATTTTGCGCCAAAATCGTGCTTGTTCTTCTCATTTTTTATGCACTCACGTATTGTGTATATGAGTTCACCTCAAGATTGTCAACTGTTGTTGTATCGACTAACAGCCGCTTTAAGTTAGCAATAATATTGCTTTATTTTCGAAGCTTAAATAAATAGGCATTGGATATGGACATAAAATGAATATAAAAGAGGCTGAAACTTAATTTATGCATGCAAAATCTCTCAACTGATAACATATTAACTTAATATTGCCAATGAAAATGCCTTGAAAATTAAAAAAGCAACTCTGATCCTTATACCGTACACGAACCTTCAATGCATGTTGAGTTTCTTCACAGATTATACAACAACCAGCGTAAATTTGAACCAGCAGCTGACTTTATTTACTTAAGGCGCTACCCAAACTTGCAGTACAAAAAATAGGGTTTTTTTCATGAATGCGAAAACTACTAACATATTTTAAACGATCGTTATATCATCTAAAAATACATACATTGAACACTTTCAGTTATATTTTTTATTGAAAAATATTGTATGGTCTTGTTACAAATGACTTTAAAAAATTGTGTTTTTATTTTTGCGTTTTGCGGTGACCAACATTGTGGTGAACTGGATCACCTGAAAGAGAAATAGGCTAATAGATTTAGTTAAATAACAACATAAACTAGTATCTGATCGATTCATTTAAAAAGTATGCAAAGTATAGTTAATGGTTAAATTTTCACTAAAAATACTGTTGTTTTTTGGCTATAAAATGGCCGTTTTTTATCGAATGAATCTGCAAACTTTTAAAAAGATAGGTTCAGAATTTTCGAGTAATTTTTGTCACCGATTAAAAAATTACATTTCGAGAAATTACGATTTAAGTTTCAACTTCAGTTTACACGAAGGAAATAATTTTTAAACAATAACAATAAACAATAAAATAAATGCAGCCATCTATTCAGGACCCATATAGCTCTTCCACCGACGATGATTCTTATAAATTTCCTGTTGCTTTTCATTTTTCTCTCGTCGCGCACCTCTCTGTTACTGCAATCGAGTTGTCGAACCTTCGAGCTAAACTGACAAATTTAAACAATAAGAGGCATCGAAAATTCATTTCTGAAAGTTCCAAACATTATATGAATGCCAGAAATACGAGGCATACGGACCTTTTTGGAGACATATTACTTCGTAGATAGTTATACTTAAAAAATATGCAAGAACAAAAAAATCGATGAAGTTCAGAGTTACAAGTGTGAGTTACCCCTTAATTTGTTTATGTTTAGTCCGTGGTAAGTTTGTCTAAGCTCAGTGAAATTTTACACAGTGGTGAGAACCCAAACCAGCTGAATTACTCAAACTAGCACCCAAACTGGGTGAGTTTCTCAACAAAATGTACGACCACAACTATAATATTGTGTTAGTATTGACTTCAATTTGACATAAAGCAGGCATAGTGCTATCCCTTTCACATCGAAGTTTCCCATCTCTTTATCTCTGTAGGCTACACTTCTTTTAAGCAATGACAATGACAAATTGACTGTTAGAAGAACAAAGAAAGTACTCTTATGATCGAAAGCGATTAATAAGCCGTCATGAAACGAATGAGCTTTGTCACACGGAATTTTAATGCAATTTAGATAATGAACTCTCAACCAAGAATGACAGAAAAATGGATTGCGCAGATCATACTTAGGAAATGAGCTTACGATATGGCTTTCTGTCAGGTCTTGATCAGTTTGTGAACATATATGAAACAAAATGGCATAAAATTTTGAATATAATACAGTGAACAAGTTTTTCCTCCGTTTTATATTAAAATATGAACAAAGAATTATGTGCGAGTGCTGCACATGCTAGTTTCCAACAGTACAAGTTTCCAATCCAAGCTGCACTCGCAAAAGATTCAAGAAATAAACTTCGTCTAGCGTGACGTCATGGTTGTTAAAAATATTTTGTTCGTAGCTAGAAATGTCAAAATCAAAAGTAAACAAAATAACGGACCTGTGCAATGCGTAATCTATTTATCTATTATTCTTGCTCTGAACGATGTTTTTGTGAGACCACACCATTTGGTGCCAGTTGATTCCGATTGAACGAAGTTCAAAATAATACTCCAAACGGATTTTTTATTTAGAATAAATGTTTAACAGTGGTTAGTGTATTTTTAACTTCAATCAGATTTCTACATATTATTTTTTTTTAAATTTTTATAATAAAATCAGTGTGCACATAAGATAAACTTATTCCTTAAGATATTTTTGTAAGACTAAGGTGTTCTTGTCTTTTTGAACTTGTAAACATAAGCATCTCCAATTTCATCGCCTCCTTTACATTAGGCACTCTGAAATTAAATAATTTTACAATTACCCAAATTCCGAATTAGCACAATGGGTTTAAATTGTTGTGGAAATCCCCTAAGTGTTAGTTTAAGCTTAAAAAATATTAGTAAATATTTCACTTATTACATAACTTACATACAAAAACTTGTGATTGAAATAAAAAACAAAATTATACCAAATATCACAAGCTATATCTCATAACTAGTCATATTTTCAAAAGCTGAAGAACTCACAGGTTGACTCTAGTTATAAAAAAAATTATGACGAAACTTCAAAGTTATGTTTCACAAATTGAGGTCAATAGATTGAAAACAGTTTTAAAATTAAAAAAAGCCCAGTAGGTTTTGTAAAATCTTAATTTATAAATGTGAATAAAGCGACCCTTGTTAATATCTGAAATTTTAAATTTAAATGTATTATTTCAAATACCATCCAACTACTAAAAGTGTTTGTGTACAAGATAAAACATTTGTCGCCTCTTCCCTTAAATTTCGGAACTAACTGGCAGCACTGATCATTATCTCAGTTTAAGAGTGAGGGAGATAACCAGACTGGTATGGTCATCAACAAAATAGTTATTGCGATTATTGAGTTTGTAACCAAGAATGATAGAATACAGATTACGCCAATGCGCAAACAAAATTGAAACTTTCTGCGCATGTCGGTCCAATGACGTCACGCAATAAGTGTTCCTATTGGCTAATGATTTTCAGTTGTCAAACTCATAATTTGTATGGAAATTTTATGTAAACATGACAGTGGGACAATTTCACTTTTTCCTCAAAAAAATTAAATAGCTCTTTATTAAGAAAATTAACTAAGGAATTAAAGAAAAAAGCCAATTAGAAGAATTTTTAAATAATATTGATCTTTTGTTCGATTTTTTCTTTCATTTATAAAGAATAATAAAACAAATTTTGATTTATGTTGTTATTTTATTAAATTTTCTTTCTGTTATAATTATTGTCAGCAGTTTCTGTATTAAGAAATTTCACGTGGAAGAACATGCGGCATTTAAAAAACAATTTGTTTACTTTTTCATTGCCGTTGATGTTTTGAGATTCATTTAAGAGGAGTTATATACCCAGAACTTTTTTTTTTCAAAAATTTTTAAAATTTTCTTAAAGCTTTAAGTCTCAAGAATATGTGGTGAAAATCGATAGCAAGTCGATATCTCAAAAAATAACAAAGTTATAGCCTAGTAAGTGAATCGCCTTCTAGAGCGCGCAGTGCTGGCCCTTATTTTCAAACGAGTTTTTCTCGAAACCATGTTTTCAAAGTCTGTGACCAAGATTTCTCGAAACTCAGTGAACCGATCGTTTTGATTTTTTTGCAGTCTTATTTTATTTATAATAATCTCGTACCTCTCATAGAATTTGTTTTTTCGTACCTTCGTTTATTTTTTATAGGCAAAATAGTGACGAATTTTTGGTCGAAAATCGTTAATTTACGTTCGGAAGTCCGCGATTTTGTGAAAAATCAATATTTTCAAAATCGGCCATGACAAGTAGAAGTTTCACGTATCTAGTTTAATAATATTTTTAATTTATTTGTTTCAGTTGAATTTAGGAGGAGCAATCTTGGTCACCGTGGCGTCTGTGGCGTAGTTGGTTAAAGTGCGTGGCCGCTATGTCAAAGAACCTGGAGACCCAGGTTCGAACCCCCGCAGCGACAGAAAATTATTTGAATTAAATAATTTTTCTGTACGGCCGCCACCTCTCTGTAGACAATGGCAAACCTCAGAGAGTAATCAAATGCCATGTAAAGCTTCTTGAGAATAAGAACATTACGTTCATCGCCGTTCGGAGTCGGCATTAAACATGTAGGTCCCTTTCTTGGTCAATTGTGTACAAACTTAATAACACGCACAACACAATTGATCATAAGAAGCTAAGTCAAAGTCCTTTCAAGGGCTGAAATGGCCAGTTATTTATTTTTTTTAATCTTGGTCACCGCATTTTCAGAGCGTTCTACAAAAAATGCTGTATCTACCATAATATTATTTTTTAAGAGAAAATAACGGTTTTATGCAAAAATAAAACATATTATGCAGAAAGACAGTCTGAAGCGTGGCCGATTTACGAAAAAATATTTTTTTTTTCATTTCATATTAAAAAAATTATAACTATCTTTCGAATGACACCTAAATCATTCAGATCGGACAAATATTAGCAAAGATATAACCGAATTTAAATATTGGTTCCGTTGAGTAAACATTTTTTGAAAAATCGATATATCGATAAATCCTTCGGCGAATCTTATTTTCTCAAAGAGTACTTCGAAACTGCATACTCAAATTGAGGGGCCACGGAAATCGTAATCTCCCAATTGGATGTAGCGCCCATTGATGGAACTGCTGTCGGTTTCAATCTTGGTACAGAGCGATTGCTAAAGCCTTTTTAAAATTCAAAAGTCAATATCTTCAAAATAAACTTAGTGCTAACTTACCCACTTCGAATTTTAAGTTTCTTTCGAAATCATCCTGCTTGAAATGTTGCGAACAAATTCTGCCATCGTGTACTTTTTCTGTGCTTGGTCGGTTGCGAAAAGCTACCCAAAGCTTTCTTTGTTTCTCTTCTTTTGTGAAACGGAAAAGTGTACCTTTTTTGGTATCTACATATATTAATTAAATCAACACATTTTATTTCGTTTCTGAATTGAAAAAAAATTATTGCTAGTCATTCTTCTTACTTGATTTTTTACTGTTGCTTTGTGCACATTTGCCCACTGCACATCTCATGTTTATGTTTTTGTCTATTTTTTTTTTTGCTTCGAATGTATTGCAAATAGGCACTTAAACACTTCAATTAGTTGCACTCAAACTCTTTTAATTATTTCTTTTAAATTTTAAAGGCTTCTAAGGCTTTTTTCTTTAATAAAACGCGAAATTAATACTTTTTGTAAACAGCCGATGAAATTTTGTCTTACGAACTGTCAAAAAGCATGGTTGCCATCTCTCATTCAATTTTTTAATTTTTTTTTAGAAATATTGTTATTAAAATATAAAAACATTTTTATGCATAAAATAAAAGTAAATTGTTATAAAAAAAGAGGAACGTGATTATATTCTTCAAGAAAATCTTGAAAAATTCAATACTTTTTTGGAGTGGATAAAGTTCTTTATAAATAATTTCTGTGCAGAAAGTGATGGCAACTCTTACATAAAGTGATAAATGTTATTATATGGGCCAATGACGTCACCTTACGGCAAAACCTGCGCATGGCTTATGGCTGAATTACAATACTGCGTTAGGTCGGTCGGCCTTTGACAGCTCGACTAGAAACAATGGGTTCTTATGAAGCAACACAAAATATGACCTCATGCATTGCGTCGACCTCATCCCGTAAATATGAATTTGAGGGGGTGACGTACGATCAACGCTATGAGTAGCGACATGCTCAAGCTAGGTCGTGCTTTTGACATTCCATATTAACGCTGGGTTGCATTTTCGTTGAGCAATGCTAAAATGTGGGTATTCTTGGATTCCGATGGAAAACTAAGATTTTCATAGGATTATCGTAGGAATATATATTTTGATGCGAGTTTTTTTTAAATTGATAAAATTTTTTAAATTAACATGCTGCTTAAATAGTATAATAATGATTTTGATGAATTTAGAATGATATTAATATTATTCAATTGTATATGCTATTAAAATTTATGCATTTTTTAGTATATTATAAATAATATTATGAGGGTATTCATGCAAAATGGCAAACTTATATATTGGTCAATTAGATATTTTAATGAGGTTGGTTGAGGACGAATACCCTTAATATCATTGTTTAAATAATATAACACACAAAGGAATGTTGTGGTAAGGTAGATTGGCAAATGCCGTTCACTTTGTTTTTGTAAAGTTGTACCCAAGTACTCACTAATTACAAGTGATTCAGCGAGCATTGTACAAGGGGGCGTGGCAGCTTAAATCTGCAATATCGAATAACTTTGGAATTATAGGTCGCATAACATTGGAATTAGGTGTCCGGCCTCGATTTACATGTGCCGTTCCACTGGTAAAATTTTATGGGCGTTGGGAAAAGGGTGTGGCACTTTTTCGGCTGCCCAAATTGTGGATATAACTTTCGAACTATTAGTCACACATCAATGAAACTCGGTAAGAATGTATTATTTAGTCTTGTCCTTTGACTGGAAAAATGGAGTGAGCATTGGACAAGGGGGCATGGCACCGCCCATATAAGTCAAACTTATGGTATCAAATAGCTTTGGAGTTAAATGCCACATAATAATGAAACTTGGTATGGAGCTGCCACTTGGTAATGTCCATCTACTAGAAAACCTTCAGCCATTCTTATTTTTATGAAGAGAACTTCTGAAATGCACTGTCGAATCATGGCGTTCCAGAAATCGTTTTCTACCCTATTTTTTAGAGCATTTCGTACAAGGGCAATCATTATATCATAGAAAAACACGATAAAAGTTCAAGTAAATCTTAAATTTTATACACCAAATGAAAGATTAATTTCCAAGCTTTAATAATATATTGTCTTTAATCCATAGTAATAAAGGTTAATTTTGAAGAAAAAAATGGTTTTATGTAAAAAATAAAATGACTTTTACATGCAAATATCTTTAAAATCTGAAATATTTAACGGATTTCATTAATTTCAAATTTTCTGAGAGCTTATTGTATTGTCTGCAATTTGGCACCTCAATCATTAATATTGGTTATATATTGTAAAAAAAAAAATAAATTGTAAAAATCAAGGGGTGGGTCTTGTTATTTGAATCAGAAAAATGGTTTTTAATTTTGGCGTAAAATTTAAACATTTTTTGCTGATAAGTGTTGCAGTTTTTAAAAAGAGTTGAAAATTTGCAAATTTGAATTTAAATTAGTTTTACAATAAAAACAAATTTTGCTTCTAAAATTTCATTGTAATTAAAATTTTCGCAGTATTGAAGATATGTTAGTATTTGTGGTATCAAAATAGCGAAAATTTTTTTCATTTTACTAAATTTAAGAAAAATTATATATTTTCAGCCGTATCCATAAAAATATCTTCAAATAACTTTAAAACGTTCAATACTTAAAAAGCTTTTTAATGCTAAAAAGTCTTTTAAAATTTTGTTATTCATAAAAATGTTGTAGCTGCTTTGTAGTTAAAATAGGAACACTTTCGATTTGAAGTGGGAAGAGTGTCAATAATGGTTTGTGTATTTGAAAAATTCAATGACATTTAATTTATTTGTCACAATTTCGTCAACATTTTGATGTTGAAACCATGGTATAATAATATAAGGTAGTATTGACAGTTGCTTGGGCATCGACCATCTGTCAAAAAAAATGTCTAGAAAGAGAGCGTTCAATTATTTCTTATGTTTTCGCCATTGTTTATGTTTCAGCGCTTGCAAATAACCAAACATTTTCTTACAAAATATTGCATATTTTATTTAATCAATAGTGAATTATTATTACTACAACGAAGATAACTTGTGAACTTTGTGTTATTAAGTGCAAACATAAGAAAAAATGTTGAAAACGTTCAAATGTAGCAACCTCAGCAGCTGCAGATGCATATGTACGAAATTAAAGAAGTTTCCAATTATTATTAAAACACCACGGCTGGAAAACGTTAAACACATATCACACATAATTTTTTCACAACTTTCATTATTATAATTGTGTATTTGACGCACATATTTTGCGGAATTTATTTATTTTTACATTCGTTTAATTCTTGTTGCACGAACAACTGTTTTTGACAAATGGTCGTTGCCTTGTTGCTGAGAAAATCTATACTTGTCAATGCTACCTGTATAATTGTATCATGTGTTGAAACATCGTTGTTTTTTCGAAGCTAGTCTCTGCACTGAAAACATCGTCATTTTATTATCTTATTTTGTAAATATTTTGAAATGTTTTGACCAATTTTCTTGTTTTTATTTTGTTTTTCTTTTGAATTTTTTTATAATTTTGAATTTTTTTTGACATATTATCCAAATTTTTGAAGTATTTTTAATTATTTTTCACAATATTTGTCCTCAAATGAGAGGACAAATAATTTTAAAAATGCTTTATGAGGGGTTTATTGGATTTATTGGATGTTCAGCCATTTTTAAAAATCCTCTCATTTATAAACAAACATTTTCAATAATTTTTTTTTTACATTTTCTGTTTTTTTTTTATATATTATGAAACAATTTGATGTATTTTTGACATAATTTGTGCTCAGATGAAAACAAAATAAAATTTAAAAATGCTTTATCGAGGGTTTATTGAAGGTTTCCTCCATTTTTAAAATTATCTCATTTATAAAGCATTTAAAAAAGATTTTTAACGCTATTGAACGCTATTATGACACTATCTTTTAATTTTTCATTGATTACAATTATAATTGCATGATTTCGGAAAAAGGGACGTTTTGTGGGATTTTTAGTATAGCTGCTTTTATTGGCATCACCAAAATGACAGACGCACGATCTGTCAACGCAACATTTAGTTTTGCAAAGTTTGAGGTCGTCCGTTTTGACAGCTTATATCGTAAAGTTTTTACAACGGAGACCAAAGTACGGTCAAAGGCCGACCGACCTAACGCAGTATTGTAATTCAGCTATTAATCTTCTTTTCTATCATTCTTGGTTTGTAACTACGTTAGAGCTGTCTAGCTGAGGAGTTGCGCGCTAGTATAAAAAAAATTTTAAAAAATTCGCAAGATGGCCTGGACATCAGTGGGTGCAAATTGCAACCTATTGCAATCAGGAAACATTTTGATTATTGAGGGTGATGGTCGTGAAGGATGTATCGATGGTTCATACGATACTATACATGTAGGCACTGCTGCATCAGAAACACCCAACTGCTCTGATTGAACAACTTGCAAAAGGTGGTAGTCTGATTGTGCATGTTGGTCCTGAGGGTGGCGATCAACGCATGGAACAGTTTGAGGCATAATTGTAGTTTAGGGCCCATGATTAAAAATTTTTTTATTTTTATAGGCACAATTACGATTTCCGTGGCCCCTAAATCTGAATGCAGTTTTGAAGAGCTCATTGAGAAAATAAGATTCACCGAAGGTTTTATCGATTAGTTATCGATTTTTAAAAAAACTAAAAGAAGTCAATGTAAATTCGACTATATCTATGCTAATATTTGACCGATCGGTATAATTTGGGTATCATTCGATAACAAACTTAAATATCTTCAAAATAAGATATAAAACAAAAATTTGGTACTTAATCTAATTACACTACGGATGGTTTTTCGGCATGATATATATTTTTTTTCCATAAAACCGTTTTTTTTCTTCAAAAAATACATAATAAAAGAAAATAGAACATAACATATGGTAATAGCTGAAACATTTACCTTTCGTTTGGTATATAATATGTCATACTTGTTTCCCCCATTTCAACCATTCTCATTTTTATATTGTAGATACAAGATTATGTTTATATACTAGATTAAACAGAATAATAATTATTTTGCTTTTTAAAATAAATATCAGTGACACCTATATACAAACATTTTTTTGACAAACTGATATCTCGATAAATCCTTCGAAGAATCTTATTTTCTCAAAGAGTACTTTAAAACTGCATACTCAAATCGAAGGGCCACGGGAATCGTACTCTCCCCTTTTCATAATATGTATATGGGTCTCCTAAACCTTTTGGTGCAAAAAAACCTTTACCTTTTACTTAATAATACCTACCATAAATATTGTATATTAAACATGTTAAAATAAGAAATGTAGCATAGTTTCTTTTTATGAAGAAATAATTTCTTTTTTAAACGTTTTTTCGTTATTACATACCTTCACTTCATTTGTCTGTCCCGTACAAATCTTGGAATCGATTTTTGACCAACTTCCCGATGAGCTCAAGTTTTGAAACTTAAAATGTAGCTCAGAACTGGATGACAACACAGTATTATCTAATTTGTTTGTATGTGCGTTTATTTGTTTGGCTAAAATGCGAAATTAATTGATACATACATATTGAAAACCGCATACATTTACCTTTTACTTATTAATATCTACCATAAATATTGTATATCAAACATGTTAAAATAAGTAATGAGCATAGTTTCTTTTTATTATTACATAGCTTCACTTCATTTGTCTGTCCCGTACAAATCTTGGAATCGATTTTTGACCAACTTCCCGATGAGCTAGAGTTTTGAAACTTAAAATGTAGCTCAGAACTGGATGACAACACAATATTATCTAATTTGTTTGTATGTGCGTTTATTTGTTTGGCTAAAATGCGAAATTATTCGATACATATATATGTACATATTGAAAAACACAAAAAAAATATTGAAAAGCTTATTGACATTTTCAAATTTGAAAAATTCACAACTGAAGTGAATTACTTACCTCATTAAGAATATATTTTCCTGTGAGCTCTGTAGCTCAAAACGTAAAGCGATCGCATTATTATACGCCAGGTAATGAGTTGAAGCCTCGACAATATTAATGAATTTTTTTTTTTATGAAACAAATCCAAATTTTTTAAAATTCACCACCGAGGGTGAAAAAGAATTGTAAAAATGTAGTTTAAATAAATTTTTTTAGATATTTTTAAAAAGTAGTTTGATTGATCGCTATTTAGGACATCTTTTAGTGTAAGTTCTGTAACTCAGAGCGTAAAGCGCTCTCCTTATTATCCGATAGGTAACGAGTTCGAGCCTCAACAATGTGAATGAATTTTTTGTGTTTTTTTTATGAAACAAATTGAGATTTTTTAAAATACACCGCTGCGGGTGAAAAAAAAATGGAAAAAAGACTAAAAAACAAAATAATAATTTAATTAAAAAAATTTTTTTAATATACCACGTTTTTAAATCAAACTAAAAAGTACAAAATAATTTCTATTAGAGGGAAAATATGGGGCTTTTATTTCTCATAAAAAAGTGGGGCGCATGCTATAGAAAATAGTGAGGAGTGTTATTAACAATTCTGATACGTTAGCGAACAAATGATTTCTTAACTCAGGTCCCTTGACTGTCAGGATAGAAGACCTTGCATGGAAGGCAGATTCAAGTTTGCAAGATTGCGTTCAATCCAGTAAGACTTGGATTTCAGAATTCTTCAATTTTAATGTTATCGAAGTTATCAAGGCTGGTAAGTTTTTTTTTTTAAATTTTCCTCTCTATGCCACTTTGATGAATTATTCAAAACTTATTTATTAGCAATTAAAAATTTGAATATGTTAGTTGACAAATGCTTTCTTAACCAAGGTTTTCTTAACTCCTTAATATTCCCCAGAGCATGCGTCCCACGTTTTTATGGGAACTAAAAGCCCCACTCTAGCAGAAATTATTTTGTACTTTTTAGTTCGATTTAAAAATGTGGTATATAAAAAAAATTTTTTTAATTAATTAATGAATTTATTCAGAATAAGTGTCAGAGTCTGAATATTGTACTGCTGACAAAATATTGGCTCTTGCCGAATAAAAGAACTTACCGACATCCATGGCGTGGCACAGCTTGTTAATTTCATAGGTTAAAGTTGAATTATGACAAAATTTGTACATTAAAAAATCGCCGTGATTTTTAATAAAAATTTTTCACCTACGGCGCACAGTGATGCGATTGGTACAAATTTGACGGAAAATATTATTTTGTGGATTTTTTTTTTTTAGTTTTGGGTGTTTTAGGCATAGGAAAATACAAAAAAACCTATTTCAGAAATTTTGGACAAGGGGGCGTGTCAGCTGCCATACAACTGAAACATAATTTGCGCTATATCTTAGAAATTAGATAAGCTACAGTAACAAAATAAAACGTAGATGTCTTGTATGAATTTCGAAAAAGTGTAAAAATTTCGGTGCGATTGAACAAGTTTGCGTGGTAGCTCCATACATGTGAACTATATTTTGGTCCATAACTAAGAAATGAGAAAAGCTATGAAAACGAAGGTATACGTGGTAGGTATAGAAAAGTTTATATATTCTTGATAAGCATCAACACATGAGTCGATCTAGCCATTGTCCGTCTGTCTGTAATTTTCAATTATGGTCGTGGGGCTATTTTAATTTCGGCCCAGTCGAAGATCATTTCTTACTAGTTATAAATTAAATTTACAATGAATATTATAAGCTTGTACTATCGGCTTATTACAATAATAAAAAACAGTTGAAACCTGGTTTTGAAATGAAAATAAATAGCATTTAAATGACCATAAAACAGGTTATAAAACACGGAAACCGGCAATTTGCGCACCTTGGCAGAAAGTAGCTTAAATAAGACATAATAGTGGTTACATAAAAAATATATTTTTGCAAATATAAAATGGTCCTTTTTTTAATTTTTCAAAATATATTACCAATTTTTGGGTTTTTTCTTTTTGAAAAAAAACCTCAGCTAAAATATTTTTTTTATTTATTTTAAAAGATCTTATCTTAGTCATAACGTCACAAGTACGTTAAAGAGTTGTTACTTACTTTGAACTGACCACGCTCCTTTAAATTTATCCAAAATCCAAATAAAGTCAATAAATAATTTTCTATTACAAAAAATCTTGTCTAACCATATGAGAAACAAGAAAACAATTTACTTCATATTTATTATTTTTTCACAGATACACTTCGATAGGAATTTTGGGAAATATGTTAATACAAACGTGTCATATTTTGATGATTTTTTTAAGGACAATTAATTTTAAAAATGATCGTTATTTTGACACCAAAAACGTGAATTTGTCTTCACATCTGTGGAAAATTGCATGCAACGAATTGTATTATACAAAATAGCTTCATATGAAAAAATTACCTTTCAAGATCTCTGTGCAGTAAGTTTGCAGTAAAATAATAAGAATTGAATATATGAATTTATATAAAAATAAAATCTCGTGTAACACTCGAGTTAATCAGATAGTAATTATAAAAAAATGGCTGATTTTTTTTTAAATAAAAATTATCAAGCATCTGAGTTACCAAATTTGTTTTCCTTTTGTGTGTTTATTTCATTGATTTGGCAAATATTTGCTTTCCTAATAGTAATTTTTCTGATTTTCGTATTTGAGAGCATGTGATTATTTTTTTTTTTTTTTTTTAACGAGGAGTAAAAGCATCGAAAGCCTTAGTCAGTGCGGAACTTTAATCCGCTAAACATCTCCTCAGTCTTACGATGGCATCCTCCAGGATCCATAGTAGGTATTTTGTCAGGAGGTCGTCAAAACATTATAGTTAAAGTAATAGTATAAAGTCATCAGTCCAGTGACATCAGAATTTCTGTAAATCCTATCCTATCCTACCCTATAACCTTTTAAACTTCTTTATCTAAGTTTTAATTTTGATCCAAAGTCATCTGAAAATCCCTTAAAGAAAATTTATTTTTGAACATGTGTGTGAAATAATTATTTATAAAATTTTAACCTATGAAAACTTTGGAATTTTTTGTAAATTACGCACAATTCTTTACTTTCCTTTTATACTAACAAAATAAGAACTAATTTTTCAATTTTAAGTTGTATGGTGTGTAAGTTGATTTAAGTTTTTACGAAAAAATTATCAATTGCACGACCTACTGCTTTTACCGAATTGCATTGCTACTGCTGCAAGCGGCTTACTTTCTTAAAAAGCTTCATATGAAACACAAACCTCTATGGTTTGTCAATGCCTGCGGAGACTACAACTTGCAGTCGAATTAGGTATCTAAGAACCAATTTTATAAATCATGTAAACAGACAAAACAAATGTAATATTGTTTAATGTTATATTTAACAGATGCTTTTTGGTGGTATATTTTGATGCAAGATATATGAAACTTATATTTGCAATTGAAGCACTCTATTAAGGAATTATCTATAGATTTTTGCTCACGGCTGCAATATATACAAATATCATCCAAGCATTCTGAAGTTTCTAAGCACCATGTCACTAAATTTTGTCTGTAAACACTTGGGTTAAAATGATGGGGACTGCGAGAACTATTTAAAACTTGTTCCTCAATGAAGTTCAAAACAAAATACCCACAAGCCCAGCCGTCTTTTTGAATGTTGTTGTACTCTAGTACTTCCAATTTCCAGTCATCTTTTTGATCAAGTTCTTCAAGATTGTTGTCCGAAGCAAATTTGTTATATGAACTTATAAAAGAGTTCTTGAAATCATCAAAAAATAGTTGTCCATTATTCTTTTGTTGAGGATCGTAAAATTTAAGAAGCGAATAATGTCTTACTATTACTGCTAAGCACCAGTGACAACGATCAACATTTACTGGCATAAAAGTAACGTCTTGAAGAACTTTATCAATGCAAAGATCTAATTTATTTGTAATGCAATTGAAAGCAAAACCAGCATCATAAAATGCAAAATTTGCATGCTTTGAAATAAAAACATCAATAAAAAAGTTGAGGGTTGAGTCATGCAACCAAGCATCTACTGAATTTTCGAGCTTATTAGCTAAAGTTGAAAATTCTTCATACCTTATATAATACGAGCCTCTCTTTGCAATTAAATAATTAAGAATAGTACCATCCGGTAATGAAACTTTTTTATAATGTTGTAAAAGTTTAACAACCTCATTTTGTGGGAGAAAAATAAGTTTATCCAAGTTTTTTGGTATATTTGGGTTAATATTCATTAAGGGTGAATGAACTGAAGACTCGGAAGAACTTGACTTTTAGAGCTTTTTCCTTTCATAACATTTTCATGATCTGACTTTTTCACTTCTAGGCCATTTTACGGTATGAAGGACGATTGATAGCAATTTGGGGAATGGGACACAAAATCATCTTTATACCATCACCTATCACATATCAAAAATCGAGGATGTGAACTTTTGTTTTGAAACATGTTTCGGGGTGTGGAAATCGGACTTTCATACAAAAATCACATTTTTTCTCATTTTGGCTCAAATTTCGGCACCAAGGACGATAGACCGGTACTTGAGCATAGTTTTATTCGATTGTCCGTATAAGACTACAATTTTGAGCAGAAATCCAGGATGTGAACTTTTCATCTTCTACCTCTTTTGTCGTTTCTTCAAAAAAAAATACTTCAAAATTGCTAATAACTCATTTCATGTAATTTAGCCATATGAAGGACGATTTTTATTATCAAAAGGATAATGCAAATTTTTGTTTAATAGTCTGAAGGTTCAATTTGTCCATTTTCAAGCGAATCGCTTTACAATTTTGACTTTTAGAGCTTTTTCCTTTCATAACATTTTCATGATCTGACTTTTTCACTTCTAGGCCATTTTACGGTATGAAGGACGATTGATAGCAATTTGGGGAAGGGGACACAAAATCATCTTTATACCATCAGCTATCACATATCAAAAATCCAGGATGTGAACTTTTGTTTTGGGACATGTTTCGGGGTGTGGAAATCGGACTTTCATACAAAAATCACATGTTTTCTCATTTTGGCTCAAATTTCGGCACCAAAGACGATAGACCGGTACTTGAGCATAGTTTTATTCGATTGTCCGTATAAGACTACAATTTTGAGCAGAAATCCAGGATGTGAACTTTTCATCTTCTACCTCTTTTGTCGTTTCTTCAAAAAAAAATACTTCAAAATGGCTAATAACTCATTTCATGTAATTTAGCCATATGAAGGATGATTTTTATTATCAAAAGGATAATGCAAATTTTTTTTGATAGTCTGAAGGTTCAATTTGTCCATTTTCAAGCAAATCGCTATAAAATTTTGACTTTTACAGCTTTCTACGCTCATAACTTATTCCTGACCCGACTTATAAATTTCACAATGAAACTTGCAATTTAAATAAGTAAACATCTTGGAGGGTTGTTTTGCATAAATATGCAGTATATTAAATTTTTTTCTTTGATGTTTGCATTTTTAAAAGTTTTCTAACATATTTTTTTATTCACGGCGAATTAAAATATTTTTGGGTTGAGTTTACGGCGAATTCAGAAGTTGGGCTGAGTTTAAAATTTGGGATAAAGAATTTGGGCTAACTTCACACCGGTCTTTTTATTACTATTATACGCGAAGTCTTACTAATTTAATTTCTTATTTGCTTGCATCTTTCGTTTAATATCTAGATTCACACAAAGAAAGACAATTTAACGCAACTCATGTCATTCTCTGTCCAAAATCCTCAAGAGTTGTTAAAAATCTGGGTTTGCTAAGCATAAAGCCTGTTGGAGAGATTTAAGTTAAGGTTACGAACTTGAAATTAATGCTATCAAAAAGATGCATACATACCTGATTGATTCTGGTACCAGTTAAGTTGCTCCTTCAACAAAAAATGTCCAACAACTTCTGAAAGGTGGAGCTCTAGAAAAAGTGTAGAAGTAATTTTATTGAATTTGGTATCATATGAAATCTTATATAAATTTCTTTTAATTAGTGTATCATTTTATACAGGTTTCCATCATCCTGTGTCCAGAATCTAAGAAAAGGGTCCCAAATCAGGCATCGCTAAGGATGAAGTCTGGTAGAGAGAAACTGTGAAGATTATGAAATTCAAATAAATGCTATCAAGAAGACGTATTCATACCTGATGGATACTGGTAACAGTTGAGTTACTCCTGCAATATCTCTTGGAATATCTCTTATTTATAAATTTTTAATATTTAAATGTACACATCATTCATTTGTTTTCTGCTATGTCAAAACTGTTTAGTGATAATTTCTACTAATATTCTTTAGTTTTGTTAATTTTCTAACAAAGAGTTTTCTGTTTTTAAATCTATGTGTAAATCATCAAAAAAATGTTACAACGCAAATTTAATAAGTATATGTAAATAATTAACAAAAATATTGCTGAACAATTAAGTCAAATTTTAAAAAAAGGTGATTTTATTAAAAATTGCCGGAAATAGGTTTTTCATAAGTGTACTTCAACTTTTATAGCACAAAAAATTCGAAATATTAAATCTTAATTGTTAAAATCTTAATCATAATTCGTTCGTTGATTTTGTATTACAAAATAAAAGATATATGAAGATGTGAATTAAAAGCCTGATTCTGTTAAATAAGTATGATTATGAATTTAGTATATTCATGATTTGATTATGTATTGGTAGAGCTGAAGTAGTTCGTGTTTTATAAAGTTATTCTTTATTACAAATTGTATTTTTTGCTGTGTTGAATCTAAGTTTATTTCTATGAAATTTTGCTTAATTTTAACCAATATTTTTTTTTGTTATTAAAGAGGTACTAAATGATATAACTTATTTAACTTTTTTCTTAGATGATACTTATTAACTTGTAAACACTAAAAAGGAAACAAGAACTTATTGCTTTCACACTTCAATATGACTTGTTAAATAAATTTTAATTTTAGAATGAAATTACTAAATTAAAAATTGCAAAAAAAACCAAGTTTGTCTTCTAAAGAACTTAACACTTCCAAAGTCAATAAAATTCAAACTTTTAAGTCCTAATTCTTTAGCCTAGACTTTTTATTTTTATTGTATATAAAAGTCGTTAATTTCCTTTCGTAATTTAGTGATTCATAATTTACATTTAAAAAGAAGTAAAATCTCAAATATTTTCGATACCTAGAAATTAAAAATGAAATGCAATGTTTTCTCATAAAATATGAAAAATTAGAAATTATTTTGTTTAAACATACAAGAAAATTAAAAGTTCCATGCATAATTAACAAATTGTCATTCCCTAAATCAATGAAATTAAAAAATTTCTGTCCAGTACCGGCTTATATGTATAAAACAAAATTGTAGTATATCTTCACTTTCAATTTAATTTGTTAAAATATTAAAAAAACATTAAAAGATCATAAACATACCTATAATTTTAACATCAATAATTTGTTAGTAAATTTGAA
Organism: Pherbina coryleti; assembly: GCA_943735915.1. Classification (NCBI taxonomy): domain Eukaryota; kingdom Metazoa; phylum Arthropoda; class Insecta; order Diptera; family Sciomyzidae; genus Pherbina; species Pherbina coryleti. The sequence continues at coordinate 131,214,295 of OX030950.1, forward strand.
ATAAAAAAATTTGTTGAAAAATTCTTTAAAATTTGGACAAAGTTATTAAAAAGTGTTTTTTCTCAAAATAAACTTCGAAAATTAATAAAAAATAAATTTGTGTTTTTAATATAAAAAGGTGTGCAAACATGTATGCAGTTAATATATATGAGGGTTTTTTAGCAATATTACGATATTGCAATAGTTTTTAGCAATAGTTCGTGGCCCAGTAAAAATTAGAAAGAGTTCTGAAAATAAGGAGTAACATTGAATTTGATATAAAACGAAGGCTAGTGGTAATACCTTTTTGATGGCGTCGAATTTTTTAAGGTTTTCTTCATCCTGTGTCCAGAAACTTTGAGAAGGGTAAAAAAAAATTAGTTTTCCCAAGGATGAAGCCTGTTGGAGAGAAATGTTTAAACTTATTATGGGTCCAAACTCAGATTTTTAAAAGGATGAAGCCTAGTGGGAAGAAATGGTCAAGGTTACGAAATTGAAATTAATACAATCAAGAAGATACATGCATACCTGATTGCTACTGATGTGAATTAAGTTGCTCCTGCAAGAAAAAAAGTCCAACAACTCCTAAATCGAAAATGTCCATTTTGGCCGAAAAAGGATTAGATGGAGTTCTGAAAAAATTGTAGAAGTAATATTCTTGAATTTGATATCATAAGAAACCTTATATAAATACCTTTTAATGGTGTAATATTAGATGAAGGTTTCCATCATCCTGCGTCCAGAACCTTAGAGAAGGGTCCAAAATCTGGGTTTTCCAAGGATGAAGGCTGTTGGAGAGAAACGGTTAGAGTTATCATCTTAAAACAAATGCTATCATGAAGATGCATACATTCATACCTGATTGATGCTGGTACCAGATAAGTTCCTCCTGCAACAAAAAGTGGCCAACAACTGCTGAAACAGAATTGTCCATTTTGGCCCAAAAAGGATTAGGTGGAGTTCTGGAAAAAGTAATCAAGTAATATTATTAAATTTGGTATTAAATGAAAGCTTACGTAAATACCTTTTTGATGGCTTTTAATTTTTCTAGGTTACCATCATCCTGTGTCCAGAATCCTGAAGAGTTGTCCAAAATCTGGGTTTTTCAAGGATAAAGGCTGTTGGAGAGAAACGGTTAGGGTTATCATCTTAAAACAAATGCTATCATGAAGATGCATACATACCTGATTGATGCTGGTACCAGATAAGTTGCTCCTGCAACAAAAAATGCCCAACAACTCCTGAAACAGAATTGTCCATTTTGGCCCAAAAAGGATTAGGTGGAGTTCTGGAAAAAGTAATCAAGTAATATTATTAAATTTGGTATTAAATGAAAGCTTACATAAATACCTTTTTGGTGGCTTTTAATTTTTCCAGGTTACCATCATCCTGTGTCCAGAATCCTGAAGAGTTGTCCAAAATCTGGTTCTTCGAAGGATGAAGGCTGTTGGAGAGAAATGGTTAAGGTTATCATCTTGAAATAAATGCCATCATGAAGATGTATACAGACCTGACTAATGCTGATACCATTGAGTTGCTCCTGCTTCAAAATATGTACAACAACTCTTGAAACAGAATTGTCCATTTTGGCCCAAAAAGGATTAGGTGGAGTTCTAGAAAAAGTAAAGAAGTAATATTATTAAATTTGGTATTAAATGAAATCTTACGTAAATACCTTTTTGATGGATTTTAATTTTTGAAGGTTACCATCAGCCTGTATCCAGAATCCTCAATAATTGTCCAAAATCTGGGTTTTTCAAAGATGAAGGCTGTTGGAGAGAAATCGTTAAGGTAATCATCTTGAAATAACCCCGGTGAAATCGTACCGCGTTCTGCTCAGGAGGTCAAAGAAGCATCCAGCGAAATCATGCCCCAGAGATTAAGGCCTGGTGTGACACAATGGAAAATATTATCAATTTACAATTGTAGCTATCAAATAGATACATATTCTACCAATTTGTTCATGTGTAAAACATTGCCCTTTGTGGAGGCTTTATGTCCAACAACTCGAAAAAGCTCCAGCTCCACAAAAATGCACATCGAATTTTCCTGAGCCTATGTGTGAAGAAACTTATTTTATTTGGTTTTATATGAATACTACAATAAAATATCTACTTACCTGCTTTATCAAATTTTTCCAATTGTTTTTTATTGAGTTACTGCATCGCTTTTTGTCCATCGCCTCAAAAACGCAAAACTGTTGTCCAAAAAAGTTGTTGAAAAATCGCATTTGACGTTTGAAGAACTGACAAAATTTGATAGAACGAGGTGAGAATGGAATTGGTTGTCAGAATTGGTTGTTATCTTCACGGACATTGCGAATCAAGCTTTTAATGCGCATTAAGCTCCCAGTCTGAACATAGTATAACAGCCAATTCTGACAACCAATTCCATTATCACCTCGTTCTATCAAATTTTGATGGTTCTTCAAACGTCAAATGCGATTTTTCAACAACTTTTTTGGCCAACAGTTTTGTGTTTTTGAGGCGATGGACAAAAAGCGATGCAGTAACTCAATAAAAACCAATAGCAAAAATTTGATAAAGCAGGTAAGTAGATATTTTATTGTAGTATTCATATAAAACCAAATAAAATAAGTTTCTTCACACATAGGCTCAGGAAAATTCGATGTGCATTTTTGTGGAGCTGGAGCTTTTTCGAGTTGTTGGACATAAAGCCTCCACAAAGGGCAATGTTTTACACATGAACAAATTGGTAGAATATGTATCTATTTGATAGCTACAATTGTAAATTGATAATATTTTCCATTGTGTCACACCAGGCCTTAATCTCTGGGGCATGATTTCGCTGGATGCTTCTTTGACCTCCTGAGCAGAACGCGGTACGATTTCACCGGGGTTATTTCAAGATGATTACCTTAACGATTTCTCTCCAACAGCCTTCATCTTTGAAAAACCCAGATTTTGGACAATTATTGAGGATTCTGCATACAGGCTGATGGTAACCTTCAAAAATTAAAAGCCATCAAAAAGGTATTTACGTAAGATTTCATTTAATACCAAATTTAATAATATTACTTCTTTACTTTTTCTAGAACTCCACCTAATCCTTTTTGGGCCAAAATGGACAATTCTGTTTCAAGAGTTGTTGTACATATTTTGAAGCAGGAGCAACTCAATGGTATCAGCATTAGTCAGGTCTGTATACATCTTCATGATGGCATTTATTTCAAGATGATAACCTTAACCATTTCTCTCCAACAGCCTTCATCCTTCGAAGAACCAGATTTTGGACAATTCTTGAGGACTCTATGCACAGGATGATGGCAACCTGGAAAAATTAAAAACCATCAAAAAGGTATTTACATAAGCTTTTATTTCATACCAAATTTAATAATATATTCTTCTTTACTTTTTCCAGAACTCCACCTAATCCTTTTTGGGCCAAAATGGACAATTCTGTTTCAGGAGTTGTTGGGCATTTTTTGTTGCAGGAGCAACTTATCTGGTACCAGCGTCAGTCAGGTATGTATGCATCTTCATGATAGCATTTATTTCAAGATGATAACCTTAAACGTTTCTCTCCAACAGGCTTCATCCTTAGTAAACCGAGATTTAAACATCTCTTGAGGATTTTGGACACAGAATGACGGTAAACCTCAGAGAGTAAATAATGCCATGTAAAGCTTCTTGAGGACACGCTGGTAGGGTCCGTTATGAGTTGCGTTAAATTGTCCTTTTTTGGGTGAATCTAGATATTAAACGAAAGGTGCAAGCAGATAAGAAATAAAATTAATAAGACTTCACGTCAACGTTTATAAAATCAACAAATCAACAAATCTTATTTAATATTTAATATTAATTACTAATATTTAATATTAAGTAGAAAATGAATTTTGTAAAAGTAATAAAAAGGAAAGAAAAAAAAAGGAAAAAAGGAAAAAGAAACAAAGAAAAAGAAAGTTTGTAGTCGCCGTGTTCTGCCATGTCCATTAGACATCTGCATGAATACATTCAAATGCCTCTTCTAAACATTTGCTTGATAAACGTATACTTACACTCTATCATTCTAAGCAACCAAGAACAAGTGAGTAAAAGAGAAAATGAAATGAAATCATTCGAGTACTTTACTCAAAGCAGATGTGTATTCGAAATGAAATATATTCAAATATCTCTTGTTATACAGCGAGTTAGACAAATACATACCAAGTATAAAGAAATGTACTCGTTTAAGCAAACGAATTTGCGCTGTTGGCGGCATGTATGCTCTTGCTTGCATGTTTATGCAAAGTTTTAAGGAAAGGTTTTGAAACTTTGTTTTTTAGTCATAAATAAAAACAAATTTTAATGTAATTGAAAATTATTTATATGTTAAATTAAGTTGTTTTATGCCTTAACCTATTTTTGGCCGTTTACAGTGCTCGACGCCGCACTTTTGGAAAAATATTAGAAAAATATTAAACACAACTTAAATATCACTAAAATATAAAAATCAAAAATTTATCACTTTTCAGGACACTTGTTTGCTTCAGAGTGTACAATTTCTGACTAGAAAAAGATTTTCTTATTCGTTTTGTTTGAGTTAGCAAAAAATAAGTCTATATGTGTGCACAAAAAAAATGAACGACAACAATAGCGGCAAATGCTGCACAGCACAAGATAAATTCGAAAATTTCTTGGTGTATTTCAGATGTACTCGGTATCTAAGTGTGTATCTCGAATACATAGCATTGTAGTCTGCAAAAAAGCAACTGTACAAAGAGAACCAACGATAAGCAAGTTCTGTACTCATTCTGTTGAGAGCCTGCCGAATGTTGTACAGTGCTCGCTTCAGTTTCTATTTGTTATGAAAGCACTGCACTCTAGCTTAAAATATGATTCGAAATGTTGAACATAGCAGTTGTGTATACTTTGCAGCAGGCAAAGCAAATGTATTCATGCAGATGTCTAATGTCCATAGTCCATTTTTTACGAAACATGAAAAAATGTGTAAGGGGTCGTTCATAAACTACGTTACCAATTTAGGGGGATGGAGGGGTTTTAAAATGTACTACGATAAGTAAGGATAGGGGGGGAGGGAGTCTCACATATAGTTACGTGACCAAAAATAAAAAAACTTGAAAAAATTGAAATCCTGAAATCAGTTCAAGATTGTGTCCTATATTTGTATTGCGGCTTGTATTTCGTTTCAAAAACATCAATCAATTCTCATAAGAGAGTTTTATTTAATTTAAAATTAATTGGTATAAAAAGCACATACTATTTAAATAAAACAATTTTAAGGAAGCATACTAATAAAAACACTGAACTCGTTGCTGCACAGGTGCAGCTTTTACGGGTATTCACTCAAACACCAAGGGAATTTCTTTGCATAAAAAACGAGGATAGACTTGAATGGGTCTACATAGAATTCGTTGAAAAATTCTGTTTCGAAGAGTCCCCAAAGTTTCCAGCTTCTTCAATTCCAGTGATTGATAGCATCGTCTCTTGGATTGAAGATGGAATAGTTTTTATCGATGAAAATAATGGATTTTAAACATTTTTTTAAAATTATCTAGTCATGATAGCACACCTACCAAGAGCTAGTCAAGGTAATAATACTTTTAATATATTTATATTATATATTATAAAATATATTATATTTTATTATATATTTAATATATTTTCTAATATTTTTTCATCAACTAATTTTTTTATTTCATATATTACGTTACTTAATGGGGGTGCGGAGGGGTTTTGAAATGCACTACGAAGAGTAACGGTGGAGGGGGGGTAAAAAAAAGTTGAAAATCGGTAACGTAGTTTATGAACGAGCCCTAACTAGTTTTTTTTTTAAATAAACTTAATTTAATACTTACAGAACCACTGATATTTTTACTCCATTCGTCTCACAAGTAGTTTCCATAAACCGAAGTTGCATTGGATTGTATGAAAAGAGATTTGGTTATTTTTTTTACCTTCATAAAATAAATTCAATTAATACTAACAAATTGACATGCAACATCACCAATTTTTCCACTCTTTTTGCCTCACAGTATCAAATCGATGGATTTTGAAATTTCATGAAAAATAAATTTTATTTTATAATTTTACTATGAGTTGTAAGATTTTTAATTTACAATTGTACTTACTAATTATAATCAGTTGGACAGGCTACAGCCAGAGACTATAAATTATATAGACTTTGCATCAGAAACACTCGAGCACTTATGCTCAAAGTTTAGCCCGCAAACATGGGCACGGCGAAAAACGGTGGCCAGGCAAACTTAATGGCAGAGTGGCGATAAACTAATGGTGCTAAAATTTGTTGCAGAGACTCTAGAACTACAAAACCTTATCAACAAAGTTGTCGGTAAGCCATGTTTATTTTATATTTTTTCATAGGAATTCTATACTTGTTTGTTTACATTTTTTTGTATGATTTTTGTTGTTGCTCAACTTTCTCACTTTTGCAGGATTTTCTTTACTGCTTTGGCTGCATTTCATTGAGCGTTATAAAAGTTATATTTATGCGATTTTGTCCATCTGAAATGATTAAGCTATAGAAAATCGCTGTAACTTTTTTTAATACCGCTTGAATTGAAATGCACCCAAAGACAAAATTACAGGTAATATTCTCACCTTTAAAATGACATTAAAATTTTTTTAACTATTCATTGAGTGCCCGAAAAGTTATATTTATGCGACTTTGTACCTATATCTCAAATTGTAGAAGGCATCTAAAATTATTTTTTTACTAAATTAATAATTTTTTTTTCAATATTATAACTATTTTTACTATATTGTATTTATCTACCTTTGTATTTACATCCACCCGTTAGCTACCTAAATTATAAACATTATTCATATTGGTCTAGTTGCAACAACAGAACAATCGCCAGCTAGACCAACTAGATTTTATTGTTGTTGTTGTACATAGAATAAGCTGAGATCGTGTCTTTACGTTTTCGAAACAGTTATGATCTTGAATTTCTAAATTTGTAGTGTCTGCAAGCTGCAAAATAGATTTCAAACTTTAATTTTTTATAAATGCACTTGCGAAGTGATATTTCTTTCTCTTTACGTCCTAGTGCTATCGAGAAAGTGTCTTTTTGTGACTTCCGTGTTTTTAGTGTTTTTATCGTGTCCTCAAATTTTCGAAAACTTTTACTGTCGTTTGATCGCGTATTTTTTTGAAAAGTGACCGAGTGTTAACATTTTTAAATTGAACCATCTGTTTTTTTCAAAACAAAGCCCAACTCTTTTTTAAATTAAAAACTAAACTTTCAAAAATTAAGTAATCGTTGTTAACGTGTATTTTTGAAACGTGACTAAGTGTTTTTAAAATTTAAATTGTACCCATCTGTTTTTTTTTTTCAAAACAAACGCTAAGACTATTTTATACAAAAACAATGTCAGAGTACGTGTGACTCACAATAAATTGCGAAAGTGTGCCTGACATATTGACAGCCACCATTAGATTGTTTCGGTTCTCAACCGATGCATTGCTACTTAATAAATGATGCGCTAATTTTAAAATAGTGCATTTAGCTGATATCAACTCCAAAGTCAAATATGCAGTCGGCATTTCGACTCATCTTGCTTGGGAAGCAAAAAATTGAAAAAAGTTTAAAATTGTCAACTTTGTTTGTTTACATTGTGGAAAAATAAAAAATTGCATTATAAAATAATAATACAACGTCCAAATTATGAATGCAAACAGTTTTTGCTAAAGAAAATTACATATTTAATCAAAAAAGATTATAGGAGCAACTTGGCTCTTCGAATGTCTTCACGAAATTTGCCTTTCTTGGTTGAGCATGTTGAAAATACCCGAAACCGAAAAAGTTTTTGAAACTTAAAGCTTGAAAAACCACTTACATATATGTTTCAGCAATGAGTTTATTTGATAAAGCTTGTTTATCCTATTTACTAAATATTGTCTTTTAAAAAAATGTTGGCAAAAAAGACATTTTGAAAATTTCGTGAAAAGTATTGGGTACAAAAGAGTTTCGAGTTCATGTATCACTTTTAACTGACAATTCGTTACAGTTGCCATCTTCATAGAAAAAGTATACAATAATTGAATCATGACTTTGAAACACTTTTTTTCGTTTGCTGGCCAAACTTTTAAGCCACTAACAGTTTCCTGTGTTGTTTAAGCGAGTATTCAAATCTGGCAACTCTAATGTCATTTATGTTCAGTTTGGTTTGCCATTTCATCATGAACAGGTTGACAAAAGAACAACGCTTGCAAATCGTGCAAATTTATTTCGAAAATAATGGTTCAGTTCGCGAAGTTTACCGCAAGCTCCGTCCATTTTATGGTCGACATAAACGTCCATCAGAGCAATTAATTCGGTTAACCATGGGTCGTTTTCGCACTACGTTTGCTCTATGTGATAATACGCATCCGCAGAGACGTCGAACAGTGCGCTCCGAAGAAACAATTGCCGCTGTAGAGCAAAATGTTGAAGAGGACCCGAATGAATCGATTCGCCACCGTGCACAGCAATTGGAGCTTTGTCCATCAACTTTATGGAAGATTTTGCGCAAAGATCTTGGCTTGTGACCTTACAAGATCCAGCTTGTGCAAGAATTAAAGCCGCGAGACCATGCACTGCGTCGTGATTTTGGTGTATGGGCCGAAAATGAGATTGATCTCGATGCTGATTTTCATCGCAAAATTTTGTTCAGTGATGAGGTTCATTTTTTGTTGAATGGCTACGTCAACAAGCAAAATTGCCGCATTTGGAGTGAAGAGAATCCACATGAGATCCTTGAGACGCCATTACATCCACAAAAACTGACTGTTTGGTGTGCTCTATGGGCTGGTGGAGTCATTGGGCCATACTTCTTCCGAAATAATGCTGGAGAGTCAGTTACCGTTAATGGAGACTGGTATAGAGCCATGATAACCGACTATTTTGTTCCCGAATTGGATGGCATGAATGTGGATGAGTTGTGGTTCCAACAAGACGGCGCTACATGCCACACAGCGCACGTCACAATCGATTTATTGAAGGAAACATTCGATGAGCGCATAATTTCGCGGAATGGACCTGTCAATTGGCCACCAAGATCGTGTGATTTAACACCATTGGATTATTTTCTTTGGGGATATGTGAAGTCGCTCGTCTACGCCAACAAACCAGAAACGTTAGGGGACTTGGAGGCCAACATTCGTGGCGTTATTGCCGACATACGGCCCCATATGCTCGAAAAAGTGGTTGAAAATTGGACCTGTAGAATTGGCCTTATTTAAGCCAGCCGCGGCAGCCACATTCCCGAAATCATATTTAAACATTAATGACATAAAATTATCCTTCCAATAAAGCCAAATTGATGGACATTAAAACGGTTTTCTTGTGTTTTATTTCAATTCGAAGTTCTATACCTCTAAAAAAAACACCCTTTATATCTTATGCCACTACTTTATACTACTTTCTCTGCTACTATGTTGTGGACACCCCTTATTTATAATTTTGATACTTCTTTAGGGCATAACGACGACGATTTGAATCTTCCTCAACTCAAATGTGACCTTTGCGAAAGCATAATGACATGTGATGTTGCTGGATGTGGCAACGATTCACGAGACGGGACAATTCACCTGTTCCCAAACTGTCCAATTCGGCACCAAGCTTGGCTGGAGGCATGCGGCTTAGGATTCGATCAGAGGAAAAAATTGTATATCTGTGAGAAACATTTCAATCCCACGGATATACATGTAAAAAAACTTAGAGACACTGCTTTTCCTCAATACCAAATAGGGTTAAGAGAAGAACCTCTTAATGTTAACAACCTTAATATTTTCGAGGAAAAGCAAGAAGATCGCGAAAAAAGTGTTTGCAACATCTGCTACAAATTCTGCGAGCTCGCAGATTTTTATAAAAAGAAGTATCTGGCGCTACAAAAAGATATGACGAACAGAGTAGAATCTTGTTGTAAAGCAGAAAAATATCTTCTAATGAAAATAAATTCTTTGGAAGAAAAAGTTAAAAATTTGGAAGAGTCTGGAAAACAGCTGCAAGAAGCAACAGTTTCTTCTGGCTCGGCAACGCTCGCAAATATATTTTCAAAGGTAATTTGTAACGAGCGAAAAGTTAAGGAGTACTCTCGTGAGGAACGCGAAATTTTCCAGGCAGTAAATTACTACTCGTCAAGGCCCTATCAATTTCTGAAAAATGAGCTTCATTTTAATCTCCCCAACATAACAACTCTGGAGAGATGGCGACCGATAAAAATCGTACTGCCAGGTATAGTTAAATGAAATATTTATTGTCTTATTTAAATTATACGAAGTATTTTATTTTGTATTTTTATAAAATTTTGAAAAAATGTATATAAATAAAGTTTTTTATAAATAAAAATAAGTACTTTTAGATAAGACTAGATAAAGGCAAATAAATTAATAACAATTCTATTTAAAATAAAATATCTGCATACAGGTATCAGCAGTGAGGTGGAGCAGCATTTCGCTAAATTAGCTGCCAGCATGAGCGAGCAATCACGCAACTGCGTGTTAATATTTGATGAGGTGATGCTCAGGAGAGAGCTCGAATACAATGGGACTCCAGATCAAATTGATAGCTTCGTCGACTTAGGTGGTGGTGATCGGAGAAAAATACTTGCCAACACACTTCAGGCGTTTATGGTGAGGGCGCTGATGGACAACTTTAAGTACAACCACAGCTTTTATTGCACAGCCCAAGCAATGAATGGTATGTTTTTTTATTATATTATATTTTTATGCGTCCAATATTTAAACGTCCAAATCCAAGCCCTTGTCCAAATCCTTGCATTAAACGTTGTAATCGTAGAATCCTTCATTATATTGTAAAAAGTAATATTAATGTAGGTGGCGTCCGTGGCGTAGTTGGTTAAAGTGCGTGGCCGCTATGTCAACGAACTTTGGAAACCCAGGTTCGAACCCCAGCAGGGACAGAAAATTATTTGTATTAAAATAGTTTTTCTGTACGGCCGCCACCTCTCTGCAGACAATGGCAAACCTCAGAGAGTAATCAAAATGCCATGTAAAGCTTTTTGAGAACGACAACATTCCGTTCATCGCCGTTCGGAGTCGGCGTTAAGCATGTAGGTCCGGTTCTCGGTCAATTGTGTACAAACTTAATAACACGCACAACACAGTTGATCATAAGAAGCTAGGTCAAAGTCCTTTCAAGGGCTGAAATGGCCAGTTATTTATTTATTTATTTTATTTTTTAATATTAATGTAGAGAATAATTTATTACAATTTGTTTGTTTTTTTTACTTTCCCCATTTCAGCTGAAACTTGCATGCTATATTGCTGGGTGTATAATGTCAGTGCTACGCTGTGGCTTCAATTTGAAAGCTATTATAGCTGACCAAGGTTCGGCAAATATTTATTGTGTCCATAAATTTACGAATAATTTACAGGACAATTATTTCGAATTTTTGCACCGAAAGATTTATGTCCTTTATGACTATTGTCATTTGTTTAAAAGCATGAGAAACACATTGCTTTCAAATGATGTAATAACAGAAAAAGGGGTGGCTAGTTGAGAGGTGCTGAGGGAGGTGTACAAAATAGACCAGTCCAGTATCCTCCGAATGTTGCAAAAAATAACGGAACGACACATTTTTCCAAAGTTATTCGATAAGATGTGGGTTGGACTTGCAGTTCAGGTACTTAGTAATGCAGTTGCTTCAGCTATTCGTCAATGCATAAATGGAAATCTTTTTAACAAAGAAGCATATAAGACGAATGCTGAAGCAACTTTGCATTTTGTTCTGAACTGCAATAATGCATTTGACTATTGTGATAGCAAAAATTTTCGCGACAAAAACGTTAATAGGCGTCCGGTCACAAGAAACTGTGATAAATTAAAAAAAAATTAAGGAATTAATTTGTTTTTTAGAAACGCTAGAACTACGAAACAAAAGCCGGAGCAGAAACAAATATATCGCAGGCTTGATTTTTGCATTGCGATCAATGGTTTGCTTGGTAGATTATCTTTTCCAAGATCACAATGTTAAATTTGTGATGCTTGGAAGATTGAATCAGGATAGCGTGGAAAATTTCTTTGCTGTGTTTAGATCACAGCTAGGCAACAACACCGATCCATCCGTGAGAGAAGTACAATACCTCTCAGCAAAAATATTGTCAATGAAGCTCCTGACCCATAAGTTTCATTCTCACAATTCAAATTGTGAGAATGATAATGATATTATGCTGGAATGGAACTTCACTCCATCCGATGAAAGTTTACCTTTCATTTTACCGATAAGTCTGTCCGATGAATTTGCAACGATACCAGAAGAATTAGTGGAAACTTCTGAGCCTACATCCTTAAGCCCGTCGGAAATAAAAGTGGGTCGTTATTTTGTTGGGTACGGTTTAACGGCAAAATTAAAAAAAAAATGAAGTGCGAAAGATGCCAAGAAAATCTTCTGAAGCTTGAGAAATTTTCTTTTGACTCAGAATCTTTTCTTGCCATTAAAAATTTTAGTGACAGTCGCCTTCTTTTGAAGAATCCGTCCGACGACTTCTTCGATATTTGTGCGCAACATTTTTCGATATACAAGAGTATATTCAATAAAAATTGTCTTGAATCCGGCTTGAAGAAGCAATAGTAAAGTCCTGCATTGCACACTTAAATCGTTCAGCTCCAGTGTGGTTCGACGAAAATGGTAGTTGTTTTGAGCACAGACAAACCATTCTAGATTTTCTGATAACTGTTTTGATTCGAAAGAACACAACTGTTGTGCAACATGTTGAGTAAAGTATCAGAAAAATAAAATGATAACAAAACTGACAGTTTTCACGATCTGTTGAGCTGATCAGAAACTGATAATTATGTGTTCAGCAGGCACACACTCAACAGTTGCACCACAGTTGTACCTACTGAACGTAGCCAATTGGTGCAACTAAAAATAGTACTCTTTAGTTGCGCCTGCAGCAGCAACTCAAAACACATAAAAACAATCATAGCGGTATTTTCCTAGCTGAAGAATAGGATGATGAGAAAGAAATACTTGCAGTTAGATATGAGTGCGGTGAATTGATTTGTGATAAAGTCAATTTTGGTAAATTTTGAGTTGTGTAAGTTTTGTATTTAGTGTGCGATATGTCAAACTGGGGAAGGGGTGGTTCAGGAAAGTTATAAGGAGCCGTATTATGGAAAGATCGATGAATCATTTCATTTAAAAATTGAAAGGCTTAAAATAAATCTTACCGCTGTTAAACGAACTTTGAACTTCATTCCAAATTATGAATATATGTACAAAATTTCAAACTCTAAAAAGCTTTCATTCGCTAATTTTCTTTTGAAACAAAAAAAAATATTTAGAATTACTAATTCGAGTGTGCAATACCGGCTAACCGAGCAAACTAAGGTGAGCAGTGAAAGGTGCATAATTATATAATTATCTCTCTTTAATTAAAAAAACAAAACCTACACGAATTGATTTGGACGCGAAAAACATTGAATGATTTAACATAAAGTTATATTTTAAAAAGATTATATTGCTAGATATTATAATGAGAGTTTTGTTTTATTCTTTTAAAAATGAGTGACGTAAATTTTGCATTATGTGTTTAAAATATATAACATAGAATTCAACTTGAAACTGCACATACGAACCGTAAAAGCCAAAGCCACATATTGAATATAATTTTTGTAACGCTCACTTTGCATTACAAAAATTTCAACAAAAGTTTCTTTGTGGTAACAAAAGTTAAAATTTGCCTCAGATTTTAATTTTCTCAATGTTGGAATATGAATATACTCCAACATTCCAACATACTTTTGAATATTCTGCATGTTACCAAAAGACGCTATATCCTCAGAAGCTTCTAATATTGCCTGTTTTCTAAAGTCGTAGGCACTTGTTTTTTCAATGAAATCTTTTGCCATTTCGCGTTTTATGCCTCTTAACTGCTCAACTAATGTTTAACCTTTTCGTGTGCAATGGGACTAGTTCTAAAAATGGTTATGTGCCCCTGCCCTTCCCCAGATTCTACAAATTAAAATGTTGCACAACTTTCAAACTTGCAATATGCATCGTGCTTATGCCTTCGTGCTTAAGTCCTTGCTTTGTGCAATTAAATTTATAGAAACATAAAATGCAAACATTGTTTTGCAAAAGGTATTGCTCCCGAACTATATCTTCCAAAATCTTAGCACCCTTAATCTAGATTTAGCATTAAGTATAATTTTATAATTTTCAGGAAGTTCAAATTCGAAGTCTTTAAAATTTGGTTTAAATTTTAGTCTTTTGAAGCATTGCCTTTCTACGGCTGCTTGCACCCCCTCGTTGCCTTTTCGTCCAGAATGGCTTTTTTCCGATAGCCTTTAAAATCCTCAACTTTGAAGCTTTCCTTTGTGACTTCAAAGGGACCAAGGGTTTTCTCGGAAAGGGTTGTAGAATTGAATAGTTGATTTCCTTCTGGTCCTTCACGACGAGAACTAAATAGTGATTTAATTCCATTTTGAAGAGCCTGGATCTCTTCTTTAATCTGCACAACAAACTTGCGTAGCTAGAAATTTAAAATTTCATCATTATTATAACCAGCTCTTTGCCAGGCCTTGAAATTAGTTACTAAAAAAGCTATATTATTTTAAAAAACAAAATTATGAAAAAAATTAAGTTTTAAATCTAAAAAACCTATTCAACAAGTTAAGATTTGTTAAAAACACTGACTAAAGTTTTCAACAATAATTTAATTGTTAATGTTCTTAAATTAACTATAAAAGCACAAATACATTTTTTCGTCGAATCCGTACAGGTTACATATCAAGAAGTTTTTAAAAGAAAAATCTTACTTTCCAAAATTTTTCATACGGCTGTATTGGTAAAAGTTATGAAGCTCGAAGCTTTTAAAAAAACCTGTTATAAAGAAAACTCTGTAAGCACTGAGTAGTTAGCACTGTAAGTACAGAACTCACTTGAATATAATTTCTAAATACCAATAAATGAAACAAAATTAAATTTACAAAAATTCACCACTTAAGGAGAAAAATAAATTGTACAAAGAAGTTTGTTCGATTTATTACTTTATTTAAAAAATGTTTTAATGTAAGGTCTGTAGCTCAGTGCATTTCGCAATTGCTTTATAAACGTAATGTTGAGTTCGGTCCCCTGAAATGTCAAAGATTTATTTTTTTTTTTGTTTAATTTTTAATATGAACTCTACAACTTCAGCTAGAATAGTGGTGAATTTGCTATTTTATAGAGTAAGTTTGTTTGCTGAATACTTTCAGTGATGAATTTTTGGAAATTTGAATTTTTAAAGTTTTTGACGGAACCTGTTCTCAGTATCGTAGAACCCGACGAAAAATTAATAAGTCTGTCATGGAGGCTATAAATTTGGAAAATTATATAGAAAGAGGTGCAAATAAGTTAGCGGACTCTATGAAATGTTTCCTATTTGATATAAAGTCAATTAATTTTGAAATAAATGGATCTGCGACCTTGATCCAATCAGGTTTTTATAACCTTATAGACGACTCTGATTGGATCATTGGATCACTTAATGTGGATAAGGAACTGACAAATTTTGTTTTGCATGCCGCTGTCCTTTGCCTTCGGAAGTCCAAAAAACAAAAAAATGTTTATAGTCTCCCTTGTCAGACTAATTCAATTAATCTGGAGTATTTAAAATCTATTATAGCTCTCAATACATCTGTTATATTTATACCAATCATTAAATTTAGGCATTATACGCTATGTTGTGTGAATTTTAGGACAGAGACATTGCATTATTTGGATCCACTATCCTCTAGTGGTGGATCAGAATATTTCATGCAATTTTTAAAGTTATTAAATGTAGTAGAGCAGGAAAAGTGGAAACTTCTCAACGATGAAAAAAGAGATAAGCAAACAGACGCTGTGAGCTGTGGTGTATTCGTGGTTCAATATGTCCATCGGATTCTGGAGAGGCAAAATTTGTCTAACTTATTAGACCCCAATTTGTATAGAGTTCAAATTAAGCACAATATAACTCAATTTGCGAGTATTTCCACGTTTTGCCGTAGTTGTGGTAAGAGTTTGATCCCTGAAATAAGTGCAAATTGTCAAAACTGCGGTCGATCGATATGCGATAAATGCATAAAAATAAGCCTTCATTGCGATGTTTGTTGCTTATTAAAAGTTAGCAAGTTCTTTTTTAATATTATGGCTTAACGCACTTATGTCAGTCAATGTTTTCATTGAATCGAAATAAATTAATATCTATATGTTGTTTTTCTGAGAACGGTATAAGAAAAAATAATTAATTGATTAGTTCATATATTTTAATAAACCAGGATTTAATTTATCGCTGCCAAAATGAATGAAATTAATAATGTAATAATAACAAATTCTAATATTTTGTAGAGTTTAGTTTTATTAATTCAAAACATTTAATTTAATTTAATTTTTTATAAAAGTTGAACTCTATGTTATATTTTTTAAAACACATAATGCAAAATTTACGTCACTCATTTTTAAAAGAATAAAACAAAACTCTCATTATAATATCTAGCAATATAATCTTTTCAAAATATAACTTAATGTTAAATCATTCAATGTTTTTCGCATTCAAATCAATTCGTGTAAATTTTGTTTTTTTAATTAAAGAGAGATAATTATATTAATTATATAAAAAAGCAAATTCACCACTCCTCTAGCTGAAGTTATAGAGTTCATATTAAAAATTAAACAAAATAAATAAATCTTTGACATTTTAGAGAACCAATTCAACATGACGGTTATAAAGCTATTGCGATATGCACTGAGCTACAGAACTCACATTAAAAAATTCTTTAAATAAAGTAATAAATCGAACAAACTCCTTTTTACAATTTATATTTCTCCTTCAGTGGTGAATTTTAAAAAATTCTCCGATTCTGTATCTCGGTGTTTACAGAGATTTCTTTATAACAGGTTTTTTTAAAAGCTTCGAGCTTCATAACATTTTACCAATACAGCCGTATGAAAAATTTTGGAAAGTAAGATTTTTCTTTTAAAAACTTCTTGATATGTAACCTGTACGGATTCGACGAAAAAAAATATATTTGTGCTTTTATAGTTAATTTACGAACATTAAAAAAGAACGTATTTATGAAAAACTTTAGTCAGTGTTTTTAATAAATCTTAAATTGTTGAATAGCTTTTTTTAGATTAAAAAAACTTAATTTTTTTCATAATTTTCATTTTCATTTTTCATAAAGAACTAGTTATAATAATGATGAAATTTTAAATTTCTTAGCTACGCAAGTTTGTTGTGCAGATTAAAGAAGAGATCCAGGCTCTTCAAAATGGAATTAAATCACTATTTAATTCTCGTCGTAAAGGACCAGAAGCAAATCAACTATTCAATTCTACAACAATTTCCGAGAAGACCCTAGGTCCCTTTGAAGTCACAAAAGCTTTGAAAGCTTCAAAATTGAGGACTTTAAAGGGTATTGGAAAGAAGCCAACCTGGACGAAAAGGCAACGGGGGATTGCAAGCAGCCGTTGAAAGGCAATGCTTCAAAAAGACAAAGGGTCTTTAAACCAAATTTTGAACTTCCTGAAAATTATAAAATTATACTTAATGCTAAATCTAGAAAATCTTTTACGGACGCTAAGATTTTGGAAGATATAGTTCGGGAGCAATACCTTTTGCAAAACAATGTTTGCATTTTATGTTTCTACAAATTTATTTGCACAAAACAAGGACTTCGTGCTTATGTATATTGCAAGTTTGAAAGCTATGCAACATTTAAATTTGTAGAATCTGGGGAAGGGCAGGGGCGCATAACCGTTTTTAGAACTGGTGCCATTGCACACGAAAAGGACAAACAGTTAGTTGGGCAGTTAAGAGGCATAAAATGCGAAATGGCAAAAGATTTAATTGAAAAAACAAGTGCCTACGACTTTAGAAAACAGGCAATATTAAAAGCTTCTGAGGATATAGCGTCTTTTGGTAACATGCAGAATATTCAAAAGTTGCCAACATTGAGATATTAAAATCTGAGGCAAATTTTGGCTTTTGTTACCACAAAGACCCTTTTGTTGAAATTTTTGTAATGCAAAGTGAGCGTTACAAAAATTATATTCAATATGTGGCTTTGCCTTTTACGGTTTATATGTGGCAGAAGACCACTTTTGAAACTCGTCGCGATAACCCAAAAATTCTTTAGGATGGAAATTTTACGTGGCATTTTGACGCAACGGGACAATCCGTAGCACAAGTCAATTGTGCTACAAAGCTTATTTTAATTTATAGAATTGTAATGAAAATTTTTCACCTTAGAATACTTTTTCCTATTGCTGACTCCATTCAATCGAGACACAATATGTCTGAAATTGCACAGGTTTTGCAAGGATTGAAATTTTTTTGTATGGAGAATTAATTTAAATGGCCAATTTGCAAGCAGATTTGCACTGACGTAAGTTTTGCATTGTTTGGGGCCGTTTTGAAAGCATATAATAACCAAACTGTGTTAGGATATCTTAAAGCTTGTGCGAAGTATTTAGATACTTTAGACACTTTAGGGAAACATAGAATTTATTTTACAGTTGTTCAGTGCTGTAAGTGCCATTATATTAAAATAATATGTAAGGATTCAGATACATACACCAAAGCAGATCAAAAATCGTAGAATGTTTTTTAAAAAAATTTTAATATCTGCTTTTAAATTTTAATCACTTAATAAGTGTATAAATTGGTTTCAAACTATATGTTATTTGTTATTATCAACTTATAAAAATTCTTTATAATGCTATCATTATAATAATTTAAAAAGTTGCCAATTTGATAAATTTGACGAAAATTTAGAGGAAAAAATTATAATTTCGAAGCAAATTATGAGGATTATTCAGATGATGCTATCGCTGCCAATCGTCCCTTCAAAAAAATGTTTTTGGACATGTTTCGTCAAGTTCATTGCTTTTGTTTCTCCTCGGAAAATATATAACTGCAAACAAATATAATGGGGATACATATTGACCTTCAGTTACTGAATTAAGTAATGTTTCCATAGAATCCACGTTTTCAATCCAGAAGGCTTTAGTTCTGAAAAGAAAAAAAACGCTTGAGACCCCCTAATTTCATCAAGATAATGCGAAGAGACAATATTAGTTCTCTCAAAGATATCAGGATAAGATATAATTTATTTTATAAGGTCGATGAAGGTGAAGATGTTGATGAAGAAATATATGAGGAGGAAATAGTTGAGTTATTTAATAAAGCCATATTAAATGAACACAACTATTCTCAAAGTATAGATGAGGTACAACCAGAAGAAAAATGGGGTGCGAAGGATGTAACATCCAAGCAACTCATTAATAAATCTGTCATGGAGGCTATAAATTTGGAAAATTATATAGAAAGAGGTGCAAAGAAGTTAGCGGACTCTATGAAATATTTCCTATTTGATATAAAGTCAATTAGTTTTGAAATAAATGGATCTGCGTCCTTGATCCAATCAGGTTTTTATAACCTTATAGAAGACTCTGATTGAATCATTGAATCACTTAATGTGGATAAGGAACTGACAAATTTTGTTTTGGATGCCGCTGTTCTTTGCCTTCGGAAGTCCAAAAAACAAAAAAATGTTTATAGTCTCCCTTGTCAGATTAATTCAATTAATCTGGATTATTTAAAATCTATTATAGCCCTAAATACATCTGTTATATTTATACCAATCATTAAATTTAGGCATTATACGCTATGTTGTGTGAATTTTAGGACAGAGACACTCCATTATTTGGACCCACTATCTTCTAGTGGTGGATCAGAATATTTCACGCAATTTTTAAAGTTATTAAATGTAGTAGAGCAGGAAAAGTGGAAACTTCTCAACGATGAAAAAAGAGATAAGCAAACAGACGCTGTGAGCTGTGGTGTATTCGTGGTTCAATATGTCCATCGGATTCTGGAGAGGCAAAATTTGTCTAACTTATTAGACCCCAATTTGTATAGAGTTCAAATTAAGCACAATATAACTCAATTTGCGAGTATTTCCACGTTTTGCCGTAGTTGTGGTAAGAGTTTGATCCCTGAAATAAGTGCAAATTGTCAAAACTGCGGTCGATCGATATGCGATAAATGCATAAAAATAAGCCTTCATTGCGATGTTTGTTGCTTATTAAAAGTTAGCAAGTTCTTTTTTAATATTATAGCTTAACGCACTTATGTCAGTCAATGTTTTCATTGAATCGAAATAAATTAATATCTATATGTTGTTTTTCTGAGAACGGCATACTTCAATTTATAATTAATTGATTAGTTCATATTTTTTAATTAACCAGGATTTAATTTATCGCTACCAAAATGAATGAAATAAATAATGTGATAATAACAAATTCTAATATTTTGTTGAGTTTAATTTTATTAATTCAAAACATTTAATTTAATTTCATTTTTTATAAAAGTTGAATTCTATGTTATATATTTTAAAACACATAATGCAAAATTTACGTAACTCAATTTCAAAAGAATAAAACAAAACTCATTATAATATCTGGCAATATAATGTTTTTAAAATATAACTAAATGTTAAAACATTCAATGTTTTTCGCGTTCAAATCAATTCATGTAAGTTTTGTTTTTTAATTAAATAGAGATAATTATCGGAAAGAAACCAACCTGGACGAATACGAAAAGGCAACCAGGGATTGCAAGCAGCCGTAGGAAGGCAATGCTTCAAAATGACAAAGGGTCCCTAAACCAAATTTTAAAGACTGCAAATTTGAACTTCCTGAAAATTATAAAATTTTACTTAATGCTAAATCTAGAAAATCTTTTACGGACTCTAAGATTTTGGAAGATATAGTTCGAGAGCAATACCTTTTGCAAAACTATGTTTGCATTTTATGTTTCTACAAATTTAATTGCACAAAACAAGGACTTCGTGCTTATGCATATTGCAAGTAAAAGAGTTGTGCAACACTTAAATTTGTAGAATCTGGGGAAGGGCAGGGGCGCATAACCGTTTTTAGAACTGGTGCCATTGCACACGAAAAGGTTAAACAGTTAATTGAGCAGTTAAGAGACATAAAACGCGAAATGGCAAAAGATTTAATTGAAAAAACAAGTGCCTACGACTTTAGAAAACAGGCAATATTAGAAGCTTCTGAGGATATAGCGTCTTTTGGTAACATGCAGAATATTCAAAAGTTGCCAACATTGACAAAATTAAAATCTGAGGCAAATTTTGACTTTTGTTACCACAAAGACCCTTTTGTTGAAAATTTTGTAATGCAAAGTGAGCGTTACAGAAAGTTATATTCAATATGTGGCTTTGCCTTTTACGGTTTATATGTGGCAGAAGACCACTTTTGAAACTCTTCGCGATAACCCAAAAATTCTTTAAAACGGAAATTTTACGTGGCATTTTGACGCAACGGGACAATCCGTTGTGAAAATTTTAATTTATAGAATAGTAATGAAAATTCTTCTCCTTAGAATACTTTTTCCTATTGCTGACTCCATTCAATCGAGACACAACATGTCTGAAATTGCACAGGTTTTGCAAGGATTGAAATTTTTTTGTATGGAGAATTAATTTAAATGGCCAATTTGCAAGCAGATTTGCACTGACGTAAGTTTTGCATTGTTTGGGGCCATTTTGAAAGCATATAATAATCAAATTATATATCTTAAAGCTTGTGCGAAGTACACTTGTGCGTGTTACACTAAAATTTGCAAATTTCCAGCGTTAGTTCTCTCGTAAATTGCCCGACCGTCGGTCGTTTTTTTTTCAAGCTTTAGTTCGGTGTTATATGAACTTTATTCGATATAAGTAAAAGTTTCTTCAAAGCAGTAGTGTTCAAAATGTCGTCACCGCAAGAGAAAGTGCGCGAAAACATAGTGCAAATTTATTTAAATAATAAAGGAATTTCCTACAAAGCTATCGCAAAACAATCTAATAGCACCTACGCAACCGTACGAAGAACAATTAATCGACTTTTAAAAGAAAATAATGTGTCAAGAAAAAAAGGAACGGGCAAAAATAGAGGTGGAAGAGACATCGATTTGGAAAAGAAGGTGATGAGGAGTTTAAAAAGAAATCCTAATCTCTCTCTTCGCGATTTGGCAAAAAAATACAACACCAACCCCGTTAGAATTTTTAGAATTAAAAAAAGACATGGTATGAAGTCTTACAAAAAATATGTCGTACCTAGAAGAGAGCATAAACAACAAATAACAGCAGTTCAGCGAAGCCGAAAGTTATACAAGCACCTCTTGAACAATAAAAACGCGTGCATCATACTTGACGATGAAACATATATCAAAAAAGACTTTCGATCATTGCCTGGCAAGGAATATTTTTCTGCTTGAAAGGACCAAGGTTCCAGAAAAATTTAAAATAATAAATCGGGAAAAGTTCCCACAAAAATTTATGGTATGGCAGGCGATTTGTCAATGTGGCAAACGCAGAGTCCGTTTGTGACAACTGGATCAATAAATTCTGAAGTTTACCTGAACGAGTGTTTAAAGAAGAGGCTTTTACCACTAGTTAGGAAACACGTCACCGCCACAATATTTTGGCCTGACTTAGCTACCTGCCATTATTCGTCAGTTGTACAAAATTGGTACCGAAGCCAAAAAATCAGTTTTATTGAAAAAAACATGAATCCACCAAACTGCCCACAGTTAAGGCCAATTGAAAGATATTGGGCAATAATTAAAACTAAATTGCGAAAATACCTTCGGCCAGCTAAAAACATTGAAGACTTTAAAAAAAAGTACTTGCGGGCAACCCATATGATACCTAACTCAACTGTGCAAGCTCTGATGGGACCCATTAAATCTAAGATAAGATTATTCCAGCGCCAACCAGTAAACAATTGAAATTCCTGTATATTTATTTTTTTTATACTGTAAATATATTAAACATGAATTAAAGTTTTTATTTTCTTGATATAAATGTGGAAAAAATAAAATTTTGTGTTTTGCAAATTTAAGTGTAACACGTCTTATTTAGATACTTTAGACACTTTAGGGAAACATAGAATGTATTTTACAGTTGTTCAGTGCTGTAAGTGCCATTATATTAAAATAATATGTAAGGATTTAGATACATACACCAAAGCAGATCAAAAATCGAATAGAATGTTTTTAGAAAAAATTTTTATATCTGCTTTTAAATTTGAATCACTTAATAAGTGTATAAATTGGTTTCAAAATATATGTTATTTGTTATTATCAACTTATAAAAATTCTTTATAATGCTATCATTATAATAATTTAAAAAGTTGCCAATTTGATAAATTTGACGAAAATTTAGAGGAAAAAAATTATAATTTCGAAGCAACTTATGAGGATTATTCAGATGATGCTATCGCTGCCAATCGTCCCTTCAAAAAAATGTTTTTGGACATGTTTCGTCAAGTTCATTGCTTTTGTTTCTCCTCGGAATATATATAACTGCAAACAA
The DNA here is from genome assembly GCA_943735915.1 of Pherbina coryleti. Taxonomy (NCBI): domain Eukaryota; kingdom Metazoa; phylum Arthropoda; class Insecta; order Diptera; family Sciomyzidae; genus Pherbina; species Pherbina coryleti. The sequence goes on from OX030950.1 coordinate 131,237,609, forward strand.
ATATAATGGGGATACATATTGACCTTCAGTTACTGAATTAAGTAATGTTTCCATAGAATCCACGTTTTCAATCCAGAAGGCTTTAGTTCTGAAAAGAAAAAAAAACGCTTGAGACCCCCTAATTTCATCAAGCTAATGCGAAGAGACAATATTAGTTCTCTCAAAGATATCAGGATAAGATATAATTTATTTTATAAGGTCGATGAAGGTGAAGATGTTGATGAAGAAATAGATGAGGAGGAAATAGTTGAGCTATTTAATAAAACCATATTAAATGAACACAACTATTCTCAAAGTATAGATGAGGTACAACCAGAAGAAAAATGGGGTGCGAAGGATGTAACATCCAAGCAACTCATTAATAAATCTGTCATGGAGGCTATAAATTTGGAAAATTATATAGAAAGAGGTGCAAAGAAGTTAGCGGACTCTATGAAATGTTTCCTATTTGATATAAAGTCAATTAATATTGAAATAAATGGATCTGCGTCCTTGATCCAATCAGGTTTTTATAACCTTATAGAAGACTCTGATTGAATCATTGAATCACTTAATGTGGATAAGGAACTGACAAATTTTGTTTGGATGGCGCTGTTCTTTGCCTTCGGAAGTCCAAAAAACAAAAAAATGTTTATAGTCTCCCTTGTCAGATTAATTCAATTAATCTGGATTATTTAAAATCTATTATAGCTCTCAATACATCTGTTATATTTATACCAATCATTAAATTTAGGCATTATACGCTATGTTGTGTGAATTTTAGGACAGAGACATTCCATTATTTGGACCCACTATTCTCTAGTGGTGGATCAGAATATTGCACGCAATTTTTAAAGTTATTAAAAGTAGTAGAGCAGGAAAAGTGGAAACTTCTCAACGATGAAAAAAGAGATAAGCAAACAGACGCTGTGAGATGTGGTGTATTCGTGGTTCAATATGTCCATCGGATTCTGGAGAGGCAAAATTTGTCTAACTTATTAGACCCCAATTTGTATAGAGTTCAAATTAAGCACAATATAACTCAATTTGCGAGTATTTCCACGTTTTGCCGTAGTTGTGGTAAGAGTTTGATCCCTGAAATAAGTGCAAATTGTCAAAACTGCGGTCGATTGATATGCGACAAATGCATAAAAATAAGCCTTTATTGCGATGTTTGTTGCTTATTAAAAGTTAGCAAGTTCTTTTTTAATATTATAGCTTAACGCACTTATGTCAGTCAATATCTTCATTGAATAGAAAAAAATAATATCTATATGTTGTTTTTCTGAGAACGGTATAAGAAAAAATAATTAATTGATTAGTTCATATATTTTAATAAACCAGGATTTAATTTATCGCTGCCAAAATGAATGAAATAAATAATGTAATAATAACAAATTCTAATATTTTGTAGAGTTTAATTTTATTAATTCAAAACATTTAATTTAATTTAATTTTTTATAAAAGTTGAACTCTATGTTATATATTTTAAACACATAATGCAAAATTTACGTCACTCATTTTTAAAGGAATAAAACAAAACTCTCATTATAATATCTAGCAATATAATCTTTTTAAAATATAACTTAATGTTAAATCATTCAATGTTTTTCGCGTTCAAATCAATTCGTGTAAGTTTTGTTTTTTTAATTAAAGAGAGATAATTATATTAATTATATAAAAAAGCAAATTCACCACTACTCTAGCTGAAGTTATAGAGTTAATATTAAAAATTAAACAAAATTAATAAATCTTTGACATTTTAGTTGACCAATTCAACATGACGGTTATAAAGCAATTGCGATATGCACTGAGCTACAGAACTCACATTAAAAAATTCTTTAAATAGAGTAATAAATCGAACAAACTCCTTTTTTACAATTTATATTTCTCCTTCCTCCTCAGCCGTATGAAAAATTTTGGAAAGTAAGATTTTTCTTTTAAAAACTTCTTGATATGTAACCTGTACGGATTCGACGAAAAAAATATATTTGTGCTTTTATAGTTAATTTACGAACATTAAATAAGAGTATTTATGAAAAACTTTAGTCAGTGTTTTTAATAAATCTTAAATTGTTGAATAGTTTTTTTTAGATTAAAAAAACTTAATTTTTTTCATAATTTTCATTTTCATTTTTCATAAAGAACTAGTTATAATAATGATGAAATTTTAAATTTCTAAGCTACGCAAGTTTGTTGTGCAGATTAAAGAAGAGATCCAGGCTCTTCAAAATGGAATTAAATCACTATTTAATTCTCGTCGTGAAGGACCAGAAGCAAATCAACTATTCAATTCTACAACAATTTCCGAGAAGACCCTAAGTCCCTTTGAAGTCACAAAGGAAAGCTTAAAAGTTGAGGACTTTAAAGGGTATTGGAAAGAAGCCAATCTGGACGAAAAGGCAACGAAGGATTGCAAGCAGCCGTTGAAAAGCAATGCTTCAAAAAGACAAAGGGTCTTTAAACCAAATTTTAAAGACTGCATATTTGAACTTCCTGAAAATTATAAAATTATACTTAATGCTAAATCTAGAAAATCTTTTACGGACGCTAAGATTTTGGAAGATATAGTTCGGGAGCAATACCTTTTGCAAAACAATGTTTGCATGTTATGTTTCTACAAATTTAATTGCACAAAACAAGGACTTCGTGCTTATGTATATTGCAAGTTTGAAAGCTATGCAACATTTAAATTTGTAGAATCTGGGGAAGGGCAGGGGCACATAGCCGTTTTTAGAACTGGTGCCATTGCACACGAAAAGGACAAACAGTTAGTTGGGCAGTTAAGAGGCATAAAACGCGAAATGGCAAGATTTAATTGAAAAAACAAGTGCCTACGACTTTAGAAAACAGGCAATATTAGAAGCTTCTGAGGATATAGCGTCTTTTGGTAACATGCAGAATATTCAAAAGTTGCCAACATTGAGAAAATTAAAATCTGAGGCAAATTTTGACTTTTGTTACCACAAAGACCCTTTTGTTACCATAAAGACTCTTTTGTTACCACAAAGACCCTTTTGTTGAAATTTTTTTGTAATGCAAAGTGAGCGTTACAAAAAGTTATATTCAATATGTGGCTCTGCCTTTTACGGTTTATATGTGAAGAAGACCACTTTTGAAACTCTTCGCAATAACCCAAAAATTCTTTTAGATGGAAATTTTACGTGCCATTTTGACGCAACGGGACAATCCGTACCACAAGTCAATTGTGCATCAAAGCGAATTTTGATTTATAGAATTGTAATGAAAATTCTTCTCCTTAGAATACTTTTTCCTATTGCTGACTCCATTCAATCGAGACACAACGTGTCTGAAATTGCACAGGTTTTGCAAGGATTGAAATTTTTTTGTATGGAGAATTAATTTAAATGGCCAATTTGCAAGCAGATTTGCACTGACGTAAGTTTTGCATTGTTCGGGGCCGTTTTGAAAGCATTTAATGACCAAACTGTGTTAGGATATCTTAAAGCTTGTGCGAAGTATTTAGATACTTTAGACACTTTAGGGAAACAGAATTTCTTTTACAGTTGTTCAATGGTGTAAATGCCATTATATTAAAATAATATGTAAGGATTTAGATACATACACCAAAGCAGATCAAAAATCGAATAGAATGTTTTTAAGGCTTTAAATTTGGAAAATTATATAGAAAGAGATGCAAAGAAGTTAGTGGACTCTATGAAATATTTCCTATTCAATATAAAGTCAATTAATATTGAAATAAATGGATCTGCATCCTTGATCCAATCAGGTTTTTATAACCTTATAGACGACTCTGATTGGATCATTGGATCACTTAATGTGGATAAGGAACTGACAAATTTTGTTTGGATGGCGCTGTTCTTTGCCTTCGGAAGTCCAAAAAACAAAAAAATGTTTATAGTCTCCCTTGTCAGATTAATTCAATTAATCTGGATTATTTAAAATCTATTATAGCTCTCAATACATCTGTTATATTTATACCAATCATTAAATTTAGGCATTATACGCTATGTTGTGTGAATTTTAGGACAGAGACATTCCATTATTTGGACCCACTATTCTCTAGTGGTGGATCAGAATATTGCACGCAATTTTTAAAGTTATTAAAAGTAGTAGAGCAGGAAAAGTGGAAACTTCTCAACGATGAAAAAAGAGATAAGCAAACAGACGCTGTGAGATGTGGTGTATTCGTGGTTCAATATGTCCATCGGATTCTGGAGAGGCAAAATTTGTCTAACTTATTAGACCCCAATTTGTATAGAGTTCAAATTAAGCACAATATAACTCAATTTGCGAGTATTTCCACGTTTTGCCGTAGTTGTGGTAAGAGTTTGATCCCTGAAATAAGTGCAAATTGTCAAAACTGCGGTCGATTGATATGCGACAAATGCATAAAAATAAGCCTTTATTGCGATGTTTGTTGCTTATTAAAAGTTAGCAAGTTCTTTTTTAATATTATAGCTTAACGCACTTATGTCAGTCAATATCTTCATTGAATAGAAAAAAATAATATCTATATGTTGTTTTTCTGAGAACGGTATAAGAAAAAATAATTAATTGATTAGTTCATATATTTTAATAAACCAGGATTTAATTTATCGCTGCCAAAATGAATGAAATTAATAATGTAATAATAACAAATTCTAATATTTTGTAGAGTTTAGTTTTATTAATTCAAAACATTTAATTTAATTTAATTTTTTATAAAAGTTGAACTCTATGTTATATTTTTTAAAACACATAATGCAAAATTTACGTCACTCATTTTTAAAAGAATAAAACAAAACTCTCATTATAATATCTAGCAATATAATCTTTTCAAAATATAACTTAATGTTAAATCATTCAATGTTTTTCGCATTCAAATCAATTCGTGTAAATTTTGTTTTTTTAATTAAAGAGAGATAATTATATTAATTATATAAAAAAGCAAATTCACCACTCCTCTAGCTGAAGTTATAGAGTTCATATTAAAAATTAAACAAAATAAATAAATCTTTGACATTTTAGAGAACCAATTCAACATGACGGTTATAAAGCTATTGCGATATGCACTGAGCTACAGAACTCACATTAAAAAATTCTTTAAATAAAGTAATAAATCGAACAAACTCCTTTTTACAATTTATATTTCTCCTTCAGTGGTGAATTTTAAAAAATTCTCCGATTCTGTATCTCGGTGTTTACAGAGATTTCTTTATAACAGGTTTTTTTAAAAGCTTCGAGCTTCATAACATTTTACCAATACAGCCGTATGAAAAATTTTGGAAAGTAAGATTTTTCTTTTAAAAACTTCTTGATATGTAACCTGTACGGATTCGACGAAAAAAAATATATTTGTGCTTTTATAGTTAATTTACGAACATTAAAAAAGAACGTATTTATGAAAAACTTTAGTCAGTGTTTTTAATAAATCTTAAATTGTTGAATAGCTTTTTTTAGATTAAAAAAACTTAATTTTTTTCATAATTTTCATTTTCATTTTTCATAAAGAACTAGTTATAATAATGATGAAATTTTAAATTTCTTAGCTACGCAAGTTTGTTGTGCAGATTAAAGAAGAGATCCAGGCTCTTCAAAATGGAATTAAATCACTATTTAATTCTCGTCGTAAAGGACCAGAAGCAAATCAACTATTCAATTCTACAACAATTTCCGAGAAGACCCTAGGTCCCTTTGAAGTCACAAAGGAAAGCTTCAAAATTGAGGACTTTAAAGGGTATTGGAAAGAAGCCAACCTGGACGAAAAGGCAACGGGGGATTGCAAGCAGCCGTTGAAAGGCAATGCTTCAAAAAGACAAAGGGTCTTTAAACCAAATTTTGAACTTCCTGAAAATTATAAAATTATACTTAATGCTAAATCTAGAAAATCTTTTACGGACGCTAAGATTTTGGAAGATATAGTTCGGGAGCAATACCTTTTGCAAAACAATGTTTGCATTTTATGTTTCTACAAATTTAATTGCACAAAACAAGGACTTCGTGCTTATGTATATTGCAAGTTTGAAAGCTATGCAACATTTAAATTTGTAGAATCTGGGGAAGGGCAGGGGCGCATAACCGTTTTTAGAACTGGTGCCATTGCACACGAAAAGGACAAACAGTTAGTTGGGCAGTTAAGAGGCATAAAATGCGAAATGGCAAAAGATTTAATTGAAAAAACAAGTGCCTACGACTTTAGAAAACAGGCAATATTAAAAGCTTCTGAGGATATAGCGTCTTTTGGTAACATGCAGAATATTCAAAAGTTGCCAACATTGAGAAATTAAAATCTGAGGCAAATTTTGGCTTTTGTTACCACAAAGACCCTTTTGTTGAAATTTTTGTAATGCAAAGTGAGCGTTACAAAAATTATATTCAATATGTGGCTTTGCCTTTTACGGTTTATATGTGGCAGAAGACCACTTTTGAAACTCGTCGCGATAACCCAAAAATTCTTTAGGATGGAAATTTTACGTGGCATTTTGACGCAACGGGACAATCCGTAGCACAAGTCAATTGTGCTACAAAGCTTATTTTAATTTATAGAATTGTAATGAAAATTTTTCACCTTAGAATACTTTTTCCTATTGCTGACTCCATTCAATCGAGACACAATATGTCTGAAATTGCACAGGTTTTGCAAGGATTGAAATTTTTTTGTATGGAGAATTAATTTAAATGGCCAATTTGCAAGCAGATTTGCACTGACGTAAGTTTTGCATTGTTTGGGGCCGTTTTGAAAGCATATAATAACCAAACTGTGTTAGGATATCTTAAAGCTTGTGCGAAGTATTTAGATACTTTAGACACTTTAGGGAAACATAGAATTTATTTTACAGTTGTTCAGTGCTGTAAGTGCCATTATATTAAAATAATATGTAAGGATTCAGATACATACACCAAAGCAGATCAAAAATCGTAGAATGTTTTTTAAAAAAATTTTAATATCTGCTTTTAAATTTTAATCACTTAATAAGTGTATAAATTGGTTTCAAACTATATGTTATTTGTTATTATCAACTTATAAAAATTCTTTATAATGCTATCATTATAATAATTTAAAAAGTTGCCAATTTGATAAATTTGACGAAAATTTAGAGGAAAAAATTATAATTTCGAAGCAAATTATGAGGATTATTCAGATGATGCTATCGCTGCCAATCGTCCCTTCAAAAAAATGTTTTTGGACATGTTTCGTCAAGTTCATTGCTTTTGTTTCTCCTCGGAAAATATATAACTGCAAACAAATATAATGGGGATACATATTGACCTTCAGTTACTGAATTAAGTAATGTTTCCATAGAATCCACGTTTTCAATCCAGAAGGCTTTAGTTCTGAAAAGAAAAAAAACGCTTGAGACCCCCTAATTTCATCAAGCTAATGCGAAGAGACAATATTAGTTCTCTCAAAGATATCAGGATAAGATATAATTTATTTTATAAGGTCGATGAAGGTGAAGATGTTGATGAAGAAATAGATGAGGAGGAAATAGTTGAGCTATTTAATAAAACCATATTAAATGAACACAACTATTCTCAAAGTATAGATGAGGTACAACCAGAAGAAAAATGGGGTGCGAAGGATGTAACATCCAAGCAACTCATTAATAAATCTGTCATGGAGGCTATAAATTTGGAAAATTATATAGAAAGAGGTGCAAAGAAGTTAGCGGACTCTATGAAATGTTTCCTATTTGATATAAAGTCAATTAATATTGAAATAAATGGATCTGCGTCCTTGATCCAATCAGGTTTTTATAACCTTATAGAAGACTCTGATTGAATCATTGAATCACTTAATGTGGATAAGGAACTGACAAATTTTGTTTGGATGGCGCTGTTCTTTGCCTTCGGAAGTCCAAAAAACAAAAAAATGTTTATAGTCTCCCTTGTCAGATTAATTCAATTAATCTGGATTATTTAAAATCTATTATAGCTCTCAATACATCTGTTATATTTATACCAATCATTAAATTTAGGCATTATACGCTATGTTGTGTGAATTTTAGGACAGAGACATTCCATTATTTGGACCCACTATTCTCTAGTGGTGGATCAGAATATTGCACGCAATTTTTAAAGTTATTAAAAGTAGTAGAGCAGGAAAAGTGGAAACTTCTCAACGATGAAAAAAGAGATAAGCAAACAGACGCTGTGAGATGTGGTGTATTCGTGGTTCAATATGTCCATCGGATTCTGGAGAGGCAAAATTTGTCTAACTTATTAGACCCCAATTTGTATAGAGTTCAAATTAAGCACAATATAACTCAATTTGCGAGTATTTCCACGTTTTGCCGTAGTTGTGGTAAGAGTTTGATCCCTGAAATAAGTGCAAATTGTCAAAACTGCGGTCGATTGATATGCGACAAATGCATAAAAATAAGCCTTTATTGCGATGTTTGTTGCTTATTAAAAGTTAGCAAGTTCTTTTTTAATATTATAGCTTAACGCACTTATGTCAGTCAATATCTTCATTGAATAGAAAAAAATAATATCTATATGTTGTTTTTCTGAGAACGGTATAAGAAAAAATAATTAATTGATTAGTTCATATATTTTAATAAACCAGGATTTAATTTATCGCTGCCAAAATGAATGAAATAAATAATGTAATAATAACAAATTCTAATATTTTGTAGAGTTTAATTTTATTAATTCAAAACATTTAATTTAATTTAATTTTTTATAAAAGTTGAACTCTATGTTATATATTTTAAACACATAATGCAAAATTTACGTCACTCATTTTTAAAGGAATAAAACAAAACTCTCATTATAATATCTAGCAATATAATCTTTTTAAAATATAACTTAATGTTAAATCATTCAATGTTTTTCGCGTTCAAATCAATTCGTGTAAGTTTTGTTTTTTTAATTAAAGAGAGATAATTATATTAATTATATAAAAAAGCAAATTCACCACTACTCTAGCTGAAGTTATAGAGTTAATATTAAAAATTAAACAAAATTAATAAATCTTTGACATTTTAGTTGACCAATTCAACATGACGGTTATAAAGCAATTGCGATATGCACTGAGCTACAGAACTCACATTAAAAAATTCTTTAAATAGAGTAATAAATCGAACAAACTCCTTTTTTACAATTTATATTTCTCCTTCCTCCTCAGCCGTATGAAAAATTTTGGAAAGTAAGATTTTTCTTTTAAAAACTTCTTGATATGTAACCTGTACGGATTCGACGAAAAAAATATATTTGTGCTTTTATAGTTAATTTACGAACATTAAATAAGAGTATTTATGAAAAACTTTAGTCAGTGTTTTTAATAAATCTTAAATTGTTGAATAGTTTTTTTTAGATTAAAAAAACTTAATTTTTTTCATAATTTTCATTTTCATTTTTCATAAAGAACTAGTTATAATAATGATGAAATTTTAAATTTCTAAGCTACGCAAGTTTGTTGTGCAGATTAAAGAAGAGATCCAGGCTCTTCAAAATGGAATTAAATCACTATTTAATTCTCGTCGTGAAGGACCAGAAGCAAATCAACTATTCAATTCTACAACAATTTCCGAGAAGACCCTAAGTCCCTTTGAAGTCACAAAGGAAAGCTTAAAAGTTGAGGACTTTAAAGGGTATTGGAAAGAAGCCAATCTGGACGAAAAGGCAACGAAGGATTGCAAGCAGCCGTTGAAAAGCAATGCTTCAAAAAGACAAAGGGTCTTTAAACCAAATTTTAAAGACTGCATATTTGAACTTCCTGAAAATTATAAAATTATACTTAATGCTAAATCTAGAAAATCTTTTACGGACGCTAAGATTTTGGAAGATATAGTTCGGGAGCAATACCTTTTGCAAAACAATGTTTGCATGTTATGTTTCTACAAATTTAATTGCACAAAACAAGGACTTCGTGCTTATGTATATTGCAAGTTTGAAAGCTATGCAACATTTAAATTTGTAGAATCTGGGGAAGGGCAGGGGCACATAGCCGTTTTTAGAACTGGTGCCATTGCACACGAAAAGGACAAACAGTTAGTTGGGCAGTTAAGAGGCATAAAACGCGAAATGGCAAGATTTAATTGAAAAAACAAGTGCCTACGACTTTAGAAAACAGGCAATATTAGAAGCTTCTGAGGATATAGCGTCTTTTGGTAACATGCAGAATATTCAAAAGTTGCCAACATTGAGAAAATTAAAATCTGAGGCAAATTTTGACTTTTGTTACCACAAAGACCCTTTTGTTACCATAAAGACTCTTTTGTTACCACAAAGACCCTTTTGTTGAAATTTTTTTGTAATGCAAAGTGAGCGTTACAAAAAGTTATATTCAATATGTGGCTCTGCCTTTTACGGTTTATATGTGAAGAAGACCACTTTTGAAACTCTTCGCAATAACCCAAAAATTCTTTTAGATGGAAATTTTACGTGCCATTTTGACGCAACGGGACAATCCGTACCACAAGTCAATTGTGCATCAAAGCGAATTTTGATTTATAGAATTGTAATGAAAATTCTTCTCCTTAGAATACTTTTTCCTATTGCTGACTCCATTCAATCGAGACACAACGTGTCTGAAATTGCACAGGTTTTGCAAGGATTGAAATTTTTTTGTATGGAGAATTAATTTAAATGGCCAATTTGCAAGCAGATTTGCACTGACGTAAGTTTTGCATTGTTCGGGGCCGTTTTGAAAGCATTTAATGACCAAACTGTGTTAGGATATCTTAAAGCTTGTGCGAAGTATTTAGATACTTTAGACACTTTAGGGAAACAGAATTTCTTTTACAGTTGTTCAATGGTGTAAATGCCATTATATTAAAATAATATGTAAGGATTTAGATACATACACCAAAGCAGATCAAAAATCGAATAGAATGTTTTTAAGGCTTTAAATTTGGAAAATTATATAGAAAGAGATGCAAAGAAGTTAGTGGACTCTATGAAATATTTCCTATTCAATATAAAGTCAATTAATATTGAAATAAATGGATCTGCATCCTTGATCCAATCAGGTTTTTATAACCTTATAGACGACTCTGATTGGATCATTGGATCACTTAATGTGGATAAGGAACTGACAAATTTTGTTTGGATGGCGCTGTTCTTTGCCTTCGGAAGTCCAAAAAACAAAAAAATGTTTATAGTCTCCCTTGTCAGATTAATTCAATTAATCTGGATTATTTAAAATCTATTATAGCTCTCAATACATCTGTTATATTTATACCAATCATTAAATTTAGGCATTATACGCTATGTTGTGTGAATTTTAGGACAGAGACATTCCATTATTTGGACCCACTATTCTCTAGTGGTGGATCAGAATATTGCACGCAATTTTTAAAGTTATTAAAAGTAGTAGAGCAGGAAAAGTGGAAACTTCTCAACGATGAAAAAAGAGATAAGCAAACAGACGCTGTGAGATGTGGTGTATTCGTGGTTCAATATGTCCATCGGATTCTGGAGAGGCAAAATTTGTCTAACTTATTAGACCCCAATTTGTATAGAGTTCAAATTAAGCACAATATAACTCAATTTGCGAGTATTTCCACGTTTTGCCGTAGTTGTGGTAAGAGTTTGATCCCTGAAATAAGTGCAAATTGTCAAAACTGCGGTCGATTGATATGCGACAAATGCATAAAAATAAGCCTTTATTGCGATGTTTGTTGCTTATTAAAAGTTAGCAAGTTCTTTTTTAATATTATAGCTTAACGCACTTATGTCAGTCAATATCTTCATTGAATAGAAAAAAATAATATCTATATGTTGTTTTTCTGAGAACGGTATAAGAAAAAATAATTAATTGATTAGTTCATATATTTTAATAAACCAGGATTTAATTTATCGCTGCCAAAATGAATGAAATTAATAATGTAATAATAACAAATTCTAATATTTTGTAGAGTTTAGTTTTATTAATTCAAAACATTTAATTTAATTTAATTTTTTATAAAAGTTGAACTCTATGTTATATTTTTTAAAACACATAATGCAAAATTTACGTCACTCATTTTTAAAAGAATAAAACAAAACTCTCATTATAATATCTAGCAATATAATCTTTTCAAAATATAACTTAATGTTAAATCATTCAATGTTTTTCGCATTCAAATCAATTCGTGTAAATTTTGTTTTTTTAATTAAAGAGAGATAATTATATTAATTATATAAAAAAGCAAATTCACCACTCCTCTAGCTGAAGTTATAGAGTTCATATTAAAAATTAAACAAAATAAATAAATCTTTGACATTTTAGAGAACCAATTCAACATGACGGTTATAAAGCTATTGCGATATGCACTGAGCTACAGAACTCACATTAAAAAATTCTTTAAATAAAGTAATAAATCGAACAAACTCCTTTTTACAATTTATATTTCTCCTTCAGTGGTGAATTTTAAAAAATTCTCCGATTCTGTATCTCGGTGTTTACAGAGATTTCTTTATAACAGGTTTTTTTAAAAGCTTCGAGCTTCATAACATTTTACCAATACAGCCGTATGAAAAATTTTGGAAAGTAAGATTTTTCTTTTAAAAACTTCTTGATATGTAACCTGTACGGATTCGACGAAAAAAAATATATTTGTGCTTTTATAGTTAATTTACGAACATTAAAAAAGAACGTATTTATGAAAAACTTTAGTCAGTGTTTTTAATAAATCTTAAATTGTTGAATAGCTTTTTTTAGATTAAAAAAACTTAATTTTTTTCATAATTTTCATTTTCATTTTTCATAAAGAACTAGTTATAATAATGATGAAATTTTAAATTTCTTAGCTACGCAAGTTTGTTGTGCAGATTAAAGAAGAGATCCAGGCTCTTCAAAATGGAATTAAATCACTATTTAATTCTCGTCGTAAAGGACCAGAAGCAAATCAACTATTCAATTCTACAACAATTTCCGAGAAGACCCTAGGTCCCTTTGAAGTCACAAAGGAAAGCTTCAAAATTGAGGACTTTAAAGGGTATTGGAAAGAAGCCAACCTGGACGAAAAGGCAACGGGGGATTGCAAGCAGCCGTTGAAAGGCAATGCTTCAAAAAGACAAAGGGTCTTTAAACCAAATTTTGAACTTCCTGAAAATTATAAAATTATACTTAATGCTAAATCTAGAAAATCTTTTACGGACGCTAAGATTTTGGAAGATATAGTTCGGGAGCAATACCTTTTGCAAAACAATGTTTGCATTTTATGTTTCTACAAATTTAATTGCACAAAACAAGGACTTCGTGCTTATGTATATTGCAAGTTTGAAAGCTATGCAACATTTAAATTTGTAGAATCTGGGGAAGGGCAGGGGCGCATAACCGTTTTTAGAACTGGTGCCATTGCACACGAAAAGGACAAACAGTTAGTTGGGCAGTTAAGAGGCATAAAATGCGAAATGGCAAAAGATTTAATTGAAAAAACAAGTGCCTACGACTTTAGAAAACAGGCAATATTAAAAGCTTCTGAGGATATAGCGTCTTTTGGTAACATGCAGAATATTCAAAAGTTGCCAACATTGAGAAATTAAAATCTGAGGCAAATTTTGGCTTTTGTTACCACAAAGACCCTTTTGTTGAAATTTTTGTAATGCAAAGTGAGCGTTACAAAAATTATATTCAATATGTGGCTTTGCCTTTTACGGTTTATATGTGGCAGAAGACCACTTTTGAAACTCGTCGCGATAACCCAAAAATTCTTTAGGATGGAAATTTTACGTGGCATTTTGACGCAACGGGACAATCCGTAGCACAAGTCAATTGTGCTACAAAGCTTATTTTAATTTATAGAATTGTAATGAAAATTTTTCACCTTAGAATACTTTTTCCTATTGCTGACTCCATTCAATCGAGACACAATATGTCTGAAATTGCACAGGTTTTGCAAGGATTGAAATTTTTTTGTATGGAGAATTAATTTAAATGGCCAATTTGCAAGCAGATTTGCACTGACGTAAGTTTTGCATTGTTTGGGGCCGTTTTGAAAGCATATAATAACCAAACTGTGTTAGGATATCTTAAAGCTTGTGCGAAGTATTTAGATACTTTAGACACTTTAGGGAAACATAGAATTTATTTTACAGTTGTTCAGTGCTGTAAGTGCCATTATATTAAAATAATATGTAAGGATTCAGATACATACACCAAAGCAGATCAAAAATCGTAGAATGTTTTTTAAAAAAATTTTAATATCTGCTTTTAAATTTTAATCACTTAATAAGTGTATAAATTGGTTTCAAACTATATGTTATTTGTTATTATCAACTTATAAAAATTCTTTATAATGCTATCATTATAATAATTTAAAAAGTTGCCAATTTGATAAATTTGACGAAAATTTAGAGGAAAAAATTATAATTTCGAAGCAAATTATGAGGATTATTCAGATGATGCTATCGCTGCCAATCGTCCCTTCAAAAAAATGTTTTTGGACATGTTTCGTCAAGTTCATTGCTTTTGTTTCTCCTCGGAAAATATATAACTGCAAACAAATATAATGGGGATACATATTGACCTTCAGTTACTGAATTAAGTAATGTTTCCATAGAATCCACGTTTTCAATCCAGAAGGCTTTAGTTCTGAAAAGAAAAAAAACGCTTGAGACCCCCTAATTTCATCAAGCTAATGCGAAGAGACAATATTAGTTCTCTCAAAGATATCAGGATAAGATATAATTTATTTTATAAGGTCGATGAAGGTGAAGATGTTGATGAAGAAATATATGAGGAGGAAATAGTTGAGTTATTTAATAAAGCCATATTAAATGAACACAACTATTCTCAAAGTATAGATGAGGTACAACCAGAAGAAAAATGGGGTGCGAAGGATGTAACATCCAAGCAACTCATTAATAAATCTGTCATGGAGGCTATAAATTTGGAAAATTATATAGAAAGAGGTGCAAAGAAGTTAGCGGACTCTATGAAATATTTCCTATTTGATATAAAGTCAATTAGTTTTGAAATAAATGGATCTGCGTCCTTGATCCAATCAGGTTTTTATAACCTTATAGAAGACTCTGATTGAATCATTGAATCACTTAATGTGGATAAGGAACTGACAAATTTTGTTTTGGATGCCGCTGTTCTTTGCCTTCGGAAGTCCAAAAAACAAAAAAATGTTTATAGTCTCCCTTGTCAGATTAATTCAATTAATCTGGATTATTTAAAATCTATTATAGCCCTAAATACATCTGTTATATTTATACCAATCATTAAATTTAGGCATTATACGCTATGTTGTGTGAATTTTAGGACAGAGACACTCCATTATTTGGACCCACTATCTTCTAGTGGTGGATCAGAATATTTCACGCAATTTTTAAAGTTATTAAATGTAGTAGAGCAGGAAAAGTGGAAACTTCTCAACGATGAAAAAAGAGATAAGCAAACAGACGCTGTGAGCTGTGGTGTATTCGTGGTTCAATATGTCCATCGGATTCTGGAGAGGCAAAATTTGTCTAACTTATTAGACCCCAATTTGTATAGAGTTCAAATTAAGCACAATATAACTCAATTTGCGAGTATTTCCACGTTTTGCCGTAGTTGTGGTAAGAGTTTGATCCCTGAAATAAGTGCAAATTGTCAAAACTGCGGTCGATCGATATGCGATAAATGCATAAAAATAAGCCTTCATTGCGATGTTTGTTGCTTATTAAAAGTTAGCAAGTTCTTTTTTAATATTATAGCTTAACGCACTTATGTCAGTCAATGTTTTCATTGAATCGAAATAAATTAATATCTATATGTTGTTTTTCTGAGAACGGCATACTTCAATTTATAATTAATTGATTAGTTCATATTTTTTAATTAACCAGGATTTAATTTATCGCTACCAAAATGAATGAAATAAATAATGTGATAATAACAAATTCTAATATTTTGTTGAGTTTAATTTTATTAATTCAAAACATTTAATTTAATTTCATTTTTTATAAAAGTTGAATTCTATGTTATATATTTTAAAACACATAATGCAAAATTTACGTAACTCAATTTCAAAAGAATAAAACAAAACTCATTATAATATCTGGCAATATAATGTTTTTAAAATATAACTAAATGTTAAAACATTCAATGTTTTTCGCGTTCAAATCAATTCATGTAAGTTTTGTTTTTTAATTAAATAGAGATAATTATCGGAAAGAAACCAACCTGGACGAATACGAAAAGGCAACCAGGGATTGCAAGCAGCCGTAGGAAGGCAATGCTTCAAAATGACAAAGGGTCCCTAAACCAAATTTTAAAGACTGCAAATTTGAACTTCCTGAAAATTATAAAATTTTACTTAATGCTAAATCTAGAAAATCTTTTACGGACTCTAAGATTTTGGAAGATATAGTTCGAGAGCAATACCTTTTGCAAAACTATGTTTGCATTTTATGTTTCTACAAATTTAATTGCACAAAACAAGGACTTCGTGCTTATGCATATTGCAAGTAAAAGAGTTGTGCAACACTTAAATTTGTAGAATCTGGGGAAGGGCAGGGGCGCATAACCGTTTTTAGAACTGGTGCCATTGCACACGAAAAGGTTAAACAGTTAATTGAGCAGTTAAGAGACATAAAACGCGAAATGGCAAAAGATTTAATTGAACAAACAAGTGCCTACGACTTTAGAAAACAGGCAATATTAGAAGCTTCTGAGGATATAGCGTCTTTTGGTAACATGCAGAATATTCAAAAGTTGCCAACATTGACAAAATTAAAATCTGAGGCAAATTTTGACTTTTGTTACCACAAAGACCCTTTTGTTGAAAATTTTGTAATGCAAAGTGAGCGTTACAGAAAGTTATATTCAATATGTGGCTTTGCCTTTTACGGTTTATATGTGGCAGAAGACCACTTTTGAAACTCTTCGCGATAACCCAAAAATTCTTTAAAACGGAAATTTTACGTGGCATTTTGACGCAACGGGACAATCCGTTGTGAAAATTTTAATTTATAGAATAGTAATGAAAATTCTTCTCCTTAGAATACTTTTTCCTATTGCTGACTCCATTCAATCGAGACACAACATGTCTGAAATTGCACAGGTTTTGCAAGGATTGAAATTTTTTTGTATGGAGAATTAATTTAAATGGCCAATTTGCAAGCAGATTTGCACTGACGTAAGTTTTGCATTGTTTGGGGCCATTTTGAAAGCATATAATAATCAAATTATATATCTTAAAGCTTGTGCGAAGTACACTTGTGCGTGTTACACTAAAATTTGCAAATTTCCAGCGTTAGTTCTCTCGTAAATTGCCCGACCGTCGGTCGTTTTTTTTTCAAGCTTTAGTTCGGTGTTATATGAACTTTATTCGATATAAGTAAAAGTTTCTTCAAAGCAGTAGTGTTCAAAATGCCGTCACCGCAAGAGAAAGTGCGCGAAAACATAGTGCAAATTTATTTAAATAATAAAGGAATTTCCTACAAAGCTATCGCAAAACAATCTAATAGCACCTACGCAACCGTACGAAGAACAATTAATCGACTTTTAAAAGAAAATAATGTGTCAAGAAAAAAAGGAACGGGCAAAAATAGAGGTGGAAGAGACATCGATTTGGAAAAGAAGGTGATGAGGAGTTTAAAAAGAAATCCTAATCTCTCTCTTCGCGATTTGGCAAAAAAATACAACACCAACCCCGTTAGAATTTTTAGAATTAAAAAAAGACATGGTATGAAGTCTTACAAAAAATATGTCGTACCTAGAAGAGAGCATAAACAACAAATAACAGCAGTTCAGCGAAGCCGAAAGTTATACAAGCACCTCTTGAACAATAAAAACGCGTGCATCATACTTGACGATGAAACATATATCAAAAAAGACTTTCGATCATTGCCTGGCAAGGAATATTTTTCTGCTTGAAAGGTCCAAGGTTCCAGAAAAATTTAAAATAATAAATCGGGAAAAGTTCCCACAAAAATTTATGGTATGGCAGGCGATTTGTCAATGTGGCAAACGCAGTACGCCGTTTGTGACAACTGGATCAATAAATTCTGAAGTTTACCTGAACGAGTGTTTAAAGAAGAGGCTTTTACCACTAGTTAGGAAACACGTCACCGCCACAATATTTTGGCCTGACTTAGCTACCTGCCATTATTCGTCAGTTGTACAAAATTGGTACCGAAGCCAAAAAATCAGTTTTATTGAAAAAAACATGAATCCACCAAACTGCCCACAGTTAAGGCCAATTGAAAGATATTGGGCAATAATTAAAACTAAATTGCGAAAATACCTTCGGCCAGCTAAAAACATTGAAGACTTTAAAAAAAAGTACTTGCGGGCAACCCATATGATACCTAACTCAACTGTGCAAGCTCTGATGGGACCCATTAAATCTAAGATAAGATTATTCCAGCGCCAACCAGTAAACAATTGAAATTCCTGTATATTTATTTTTTTTATACTGTAAATATATTAAACATGAATTAAAGTTTTTATTTTCTTGATATAAATGTGGAAAAAATAAAATTTTGTGTTTTGCAAATTTAAGTGTAACACGTCTTATTTAGATACTTTAGACACTTTAGGGAAACATAGAATGTATTTTACAGTTGTTCAGTGCTGTAAGTGCCATTATATTAAAATAATATGTAAGGATTTAGATACATACACCAAAGCAGATCAAAAATCGAATAGAATGTTTTTAGAAAAAATTTTTATATCTGCTTTTAAATTTGAATCACTTAATAAGTGTATAAATTGGTTTCAAAATATATGTTATTTGTTATTATCAACTTATAAAAATTCTTTATAATGCTATCATTATAATAATTTAAAAAGTTGCCAATTTGATAAATTTGACGAAAATTTAGAGGAAAAAAATTATAATTTCGAAGCAACTTATGAGGATTATTCAGATGATGCTATCGCTGCCAATCGTCCCTTCAAAAAAATGTTTTTGGACATGTTTCGTCAAGTTCATTGCTTTTGTTTCTCCTCGGAAAATATATAACTGCAAACAAATATAATGGGGATACATATTGACCTTCAGTTACTGAATTAAGTAATGTTTCCATAGAATCCACGTTTTCAATCCAGAAGGCTTTAGTTCTGAAAAGAAAAAAAAACGCTTGAGACCCCCTAATTTCATCAAGCTAATGCGAAGAGACAATATTAGTTCTCTCAAAGATATCAGGATAAGATATAATTTATTTTATAAGGTCGATGAAGGTGAAGATGTTGATGAAGAAATAGATGAGGAGGAAATAGTTGAGCTATTTAATAAAACCATATTAAATGAACACAACTATTCTCAAAGTATAGATGAGGTACAACCAGAAGAAAAATGGGGTGCGAAGGATGTAACATCCAAGCAACTCATTAATAAATCTGTCATGGAGGCTATAAATTTGGAAAATTATATAGAAAGAGGTGCAAAGAAGTTAGCGGACTCTATGAAATGTTTCCTATTTGATATAAAGTCAATTAATATTGAAATAAATGGATCTGCGTCCTTGATCCAATCAGGTTTTTATAACCTTATAGAAGACTCTGATTGAATCATTGGATCACTTAATGTGGATAAGGAACTGACAAATTTTGTTTTGGATGCCGCTGTTCTTTGCCTTCGGAAGTCCAAAAAACAAAAAAATATTTATAGTCTCCCTTGTCAGATTAATCCAATTAATCTGGATTATTTAAAATCTATTATAGCTCTCAATACATCTGTTATATTTATACCAATCATTAAATTTAGGCATTATACGCTATGTTGTGTGAATTTTAGGACAGAGACATTCCATTATTTGGATCCACTATCCTCTAGTGGTGGATCAGAATATTGCACGCAATTTTTAAAGTTATTAAATGTAGTAGAGCAGGAAAAGTGGAAACTTCTCAACGATGAAAAAAGAGATAAGCAAACAGACGCTGTGAGCTGTGGTGTATTCGTGGTTCAATATGTCCATCGGATTCTGGAGAGGCAAAATTTGTCTTACTTATTAGACCCCAATTTGTATAGAGTTCAAATTAAGCACAATATAACTCAATTTGCAAGTATTTCCACGTTTTGCCGTAGTTGTGGTAAGAGTTTGATCCCTGAAATAAGTGCAAATTGTCAAAACTGCGGTCGATTGGTATGCGATAAATGCATAAAAATAAGCCTTCATTGCGATGTTTGTTGCTTATTAAAAGTTAGCAAGTTCTTTTTTAATATTATAGCTTAACGCACTAATGTCAGTCAATATTTTCATTAAATCGAAATAAATTAATATCTATATGTTGTTTTTCTGAGAACGGTGTACTTCAATTAATAATTAATTGATTAGTTCATACTTTTTAATTAACCATGATTTAATTTATCGCTACCAAAATGAATGAAATAAATAATGTGATAATAACAAATTCTAATATTTTGTAGAGTTTAATTTAATTAATTCAAAACATTTAATTTAATTTAATTTTTTATAAAAGTTGAATTCTATGTTATATATTTTAAAACACATAATGCAAAATTTACGTAACTCAATTTCAAAAGAATAAAACAAAACTCATTATAATATCTGGCAATATAATGTTTTTAAAATATAACTTAATGTTAAAACATTCAATGTTTTTCGCGTTCAAATCAATTCGTGTAAGTTTTGTTTTTTTAATTAAATAGAGATAATTATCGGAAAAAAACCAACCGGGACGAAAAGGCAACGAGGGATTGCAAGCAGCCGTTGAAAGGCAATGCTTCAAAAAGACAAAGGGTCTTTAAACCAAATTTTAAAGACTGCAAATTTAAACTTCCTGAAAATTATAAAATTTTACTTAATGCTAAATCTAGAAAATCTTTTACGGACGCTAAGATTTTGGAAGATATAGTTCGGGAGCAATACCTTTTGCAAAACTATGTTTGCATTTTATGTTTCTACAAATTTAATTGCACAAAGCAAGGAGTTCGTGCTTATGTTTATTGCAAGTTTGAAAGCTATGCAACATTTAAATTTGTATAATCTGGTGAAGGGCAGGGGCACATAACCGTTTTTAGAACTGGTGCCATTGCACACGAAAAGGACAAACAGTTATTTGGGTAGTTAAGAGGCATAAAATGCGAAATGGCAAAAGATTTAATTGAAAAAACAAGTGCCTACGACTTTAGAAAACAGGCAATATTAGAAGCTTCTGAGGATATAGCGTCTTTTGGTAACATGCAGAATATTCAAAAGTTGCCAACATTGAGAAAATTAAAATCTGAGGCAAATTTTGACTTTTGTTACCACAAAGACCCTTTTGTTGAAATTTTTGTAATGCAAAGTGAGCGTTACAAAAATTATATTCAATATGTGGCTTTGCCTTTTACGGTTTATATGTGGCAGAAGACCACTTTTGAAACTCGTCGCGATAACCCAAAAATTCTTTAGGATGGAAATTTTACGTGGCATTTTGACGCAACGGAACAATCCGTAGCTCAAGTCAATTGTGCTTCAAAGCGAATTTTAATTTATAGAATTGTAATGAAAATTTTTCTCCTTAGAATACTTTTTCCTATTGCTGACTCCATTCAATCGAGACACAATATGTCTGAAATTGCACAGGTTTTGCAAGGATTGAAATTTATTTGTATGGAGAATTAATTTCAATGGCCAATTTGCAAGCAGATTTGCACTGACGTAAGTTTTGCATTGTTTGGGGCCATTTTGAAAGCATATAATAATCAAACTGTGTTAGGATATCTTAAAGCTTGTGCGAAGTATTTAGATACTTTAGACACTTTAGGGAAAGATAGAATTTATTTTACAGTTGTTCAATGGTGTAAGTGCCATTATATTAAAATAATATGTAAGGATTTAGATACATACACCAAAGCAGACATGGGTAACGCTGCGCTGCGTTACGCTATTGAGTTGAAGCACTTAAATGCCTTACTGCGCTTATTCACTTCTTTAAAAAAAAGTAACGCAATAGCGCAGTAATACAAATGACACGCTTAAAGCAAAATGAGAAAATATTTTTGCAGCGAGCGAAAATTGTACAAGTTTTACGTCGCCTTAGACATGGAAATAAAATGTTCGAAGCGAACATTGTCGAGGAAGATGCTGTTAAGCATATGAAGTGTGTTTGATTGTTATGATGCTTTGCCGAACAAGCAATGGTTTTTTCAATACATATGTCCAACGTGTTCGATTTTAAGAGTACAAACAAACTTGAATCAAACTTTAAACTTGCTGCAATGCCAGAATCCTTTGATGTTTTAGTTTTGTTTGAAGCGCACTCTAAAAACTCACCGCATTCAAGAAATTGCCCACATAACGCAATTCAAAAACAGCTTGCGTAGATAAACATGTTGATAATACAGGTATCATAATATTTCAAACTGCTTCATGACGCTATTGCGTTAAAGTATTACGCTGCTACAGTGAACTGAGCTTGGGTTAGTATAGCAGCGTAGCATTTTTTTCCAGGTTACCAGGTTACAAATGAATGAATAAATCTTAAGTATTTGTGTTTATATATTTTTAATTTTTCCTATTAATTTATTCCCTACTTAATCTAAAAGTACAAATTTTCATGTTATTTTATGAACAGAATTTATTTTATCTGCCATCATTATTATATTGAATATGATTTTAATAAAAATATGAAAAATTCAAGAATAGAAAATAACGGTTCTTTTTTAATTTTTACATCAAAAGATCATACATAAAAAGAGTAAAATAATTTTTAATGTAGCAATATGAAGCTAGTGAATCAGAGATTCCGTTTTTGGCATGATTTATTTTTTCATGATTTTTAAGATAGAAATCACCTTCATTCAATTATTTGTGACCGATTCTTTTTTCGATCATATATTAAAATTATTTTTGATCCTTATTTTTTCGATCTGAAATAAAAATTATTTATTTGATCGTTATTTTTTCAATCATAAATATAAATTATATGTTATCGTTATTTTTTTCGATTAGAAATAAAAATCATGTTGTGATCGTTATTTTTTCGATCAGAAATAAAAGTTATTTTTTATTGATATTTTTCAAGCAGAAATAAAAATCATTTTTGATCGTTATTTTTCGACAGAAATAAAAATCATTTATCGATATTTAAATAAATTTGATCGACTTGATCGATATGTTTTTCAAGCAGAAATACAAGTTATTTTTTTGATGGAATTTTTTCCAATCAGCAATAAAAATTATTACTGATCGTTATTTTTTCGATCAGAAAAAGAAATGAATCAATGATCTATATTTTTCTAATCAGAAATAAAAATTATTTCTTGATTGAAATAATATCGATTGAAATTTCAATCAAATCAATATTTACAAATAAAACTGCTTTGAGTTAAAATAAAGAAGTTATTGCTTCGAACCCACGTTACCAAGTTAGCTAGTCGTCTTGGACAAGGATTTGAACAACGATTTTGACAAAGATAAGGACAAGATCTTAGACATGGATTTGGAAGGCTAGGCAAAGATTTGGTCAAGGATTAGGACAAGGATTAGAATAAAGACCAAGACAAGAATTTGAATAAGAACTTAGACAAGAAAATATAAGTAGGATTAGTAGATAAACTGGTAGCATGAAATGGTTGCAAAAAATAGTAGTAGAAAATATTGATGGAAAATAGTACTAGAACACTAAAGAAAATATTAGTAGAAAATAGAAATACAAAATGTGAGTAGTGTCCCATCTTGTTTCGTTTTCAAGATATGGCGTTATCATATCGACCAACCCCTCTACTTGTGCGTCGAGATTTCGATGCCACCCACCCTCTTTAGAAAAGCCAAAACCACTTTTATTTTTTCCTATCTTCTTTTGTATTCAAGTTTTAGCGCTTTTTTAAGTTTTCATTTTATTATTATTTATGTATATCTTAATATGCATGCTACTTTTTTGATCGATTTAATATAGATCAAAAAATAATATTTTTAATCTGATCGAAAAAATATCGATCAATGATTGATTTTTATTTCTGATCTAAAAAAATATGGAGCAAAAGTAATTTTTATTTCTGATCGGAAAAATATAGATCAATGATTCATTTATATTTCTGATCTGAAAAATAACGATCACAAAATGATTTTTGTTTCTGATCGAAAAAATAATAGTCACAAAATTATGTTTATTTCTGATCGAAAAAAATAACGATAAAAAATAACTTTTCTTTCTGATCGAAAAAAATAACGATCACAAAATGATTTTTTTTTCTTATCGAAAAAATAACGACCACAAAATGATTTTTATTTCCGATCGAAAAAATAACAAACAAATAACTTTTTTTTCTGATTGAAAAAAACGACCAAAAAATAATTTTTATTTCTGATCGAAAAAATAACGACAAAAAATAATTGTTGTAAATGGATTGATTGATAGCGACAATCGTTATTTGCGGTCAAACTGATCTTTTTCAGGTCAAACTGCGCTGAGCACATCTTCTTGCTTAATGTTAAGCAGCGCTCCTTTTTGTTTTGCGCTAAAGCTAAATATTGCGCTAAAAAAAAAGCTAAAAAATAGCGCAGTAACCCAAAATACAAAAAAAAAGTTGTATTTGCTTCATGTACAGTTTTTTCTATAGATTTGCATTGCTTTTAAGGTACATGAAATGAAACTAACATCCAACTTCCAACTTGTCTTGCATACCAGAAATGTGTATGTACATATTGTTTGATATCTAATACTCACGTTGAACAACATGCAGTCATGCTTGAAGTATAAAATTTGTTCATTTTTGGTTAATGCTAAAAATACGCTATTTGTTCAGTAATACTTCATATTAATTGAATAATTAAATGAATTCATAAGCAACATGAGTCTTTCGATAGATAAATTGTTTCAGGATTTTCTAATTAATTTCATTTCTGTTTAATAAATGAAGACAATCTGCGCTTAGCTCAACTTGCTACTTCACCACAAAGCTCAGCGCATTCAAGAAATTGACCACATAACTCATCGCGTTATCCAAATCAAAAACAGCCTGCGCTGGTCTTGATGATACAGATATCATAGCATTTCAAAACGCTTCATGGCGTAATTGCGTTAGCGCATTACGCTGATACAGTAAACTGTGCAGGGGTTGGTGTAGCAACGCAGCATATTTTGCTGCGTTACCCATGTCTACACCAAAGCAGATCAAAAATAGAATAAAATGTTTTTAAAAAAAATTTTAATATCTGCTTTAAAATTTGAATCACTTAATAAGTGTATAAATTGGTTTCAAACTAATGGGTGTTTTTTTTAGGGGTTTGTTTTTCGAATAGAGATAAAACTGGCATTTTGTGGTCAAATCTGGCAACTCTAATGTCATTTATGTTCAGTTTGGTTTGCCATTTCATCATGAACAGGTTGACAAAAGAACAACGGCTTGCAAATCGTGCAAATTTATTTCGAAAATAATGGTTCAGTTCGCGAAGTTTACCGCAAGTTCCGTCCATTTTATGGTCGACATAATCGTCCATCAGAGCAATTAATTCGGTTAACCATGGGTCGTTTTCGCACTACGTTTACTCTATGTGATAATACGCATCTGCAGAGACGTCAAACAGTGCGCACCGAAGAAAGAATTGCCGCTGTAGAGCAAAATGTTGAAGAGGACCCGAATGAATCGATTTGCCACCGTGCACAGCAATTGGAGCTTTGTCCATCAACTTTATGGAAGATTTTGCGCAAAGATCTTGGCTTGCGACCTTACAAGATCCAGCTTGTGCAAGAATTAAAGCCGCGAGACCATGCAATGCGTCGTGATTTTTGTGTATGGGCCGAAAATGAGATTGATATTGATGCTGATTTTCATTGCAAAATTTTGTTCAGTGATGAGGCTCATTTTTTGTTGAATGGCTACGTCAACAAGCAAAATTGCCGCATTTGGAGTGAAGAGAATCCACATGATATCCTTGAGACGCCATTACATCCACAAAAACTGACTGTTTGGTGTGCTCTATGGGCTGGTGGAGTCATTGGGCCATACTTCTTCCGAAATAATGCTGGAGAGTCAGTTACCGTTAATGGAGACCGGTATAAAGCCATCATAACCGACTATTTTGTTCCCGAATTGGATGGCATGAATGTGGATGAGTTGTGGTTCCAACAAGACGGCGCTACATGCCACACAGCGCACGTCACAATCGATTTATTGAAGGAAACATTCGATGAGCGCATAACTTCGCGGAATGGACCTGTCAATTGGCCACCAAGATCGTGTGATTTGACACCATTGGATTATTTTCTTTGGGGATATGTGAAGTCGCTCGTCTACGCCAACAAACCAGAAACGTTAGGGGACTTGGAGGCCAACATTCGTGGCGTTATTGCCGACATACGGCCCCATATGCTCGAAAAAGTGGTTGAAAATTGGACCTGTAGAATTGGCTTTATTCGAGCCAGCCGCGGCGGCCACATGCCCGAAATCATATTTAGACATTAATGGCATAAAATTATCCTTCCAATAAAGCCAAATTGATGGACATTAAAACGATTTTCTTGTGTTTTATTTCAATTCGAAGTTCTATACCTCTAAAAAAAACACCCTGTATATGTTATTTGTTATTATCAACTTATAAAAATTCTTTATAATGCTATCATTATAATAATTTAAAAAGTTGCCAATTTGATAAATTTGACGAAAATTTAGAGGAAAAAAATTATAATTTCGAAGCAAATTATGAGGATTATCCAGATGATGCTATCGCTGCCAATCGTCTCTTCAAAAAAATGTTTTTGGACATGTTTCGTCAAGTTCATTGCTTTTGTTTCTCCTCGGAAAATATATAACTGCAAACAAATATAATGGGGATACATATTGACCTTCAGTTACTGAATTAAGTAATGTTTCCATAGAATCCACGTTTTCAATCCAGAAGGCTTTAGTTCTGAAAAGAAAAAAACGCTTGAGACCCCCTAATTTCATCAAGCTAATGCGAAGAGACAATATTAGTTCTCTCAAAGATATCAGGATAAGATATAATTTATTTTATAAGGTCGATGAAGGTGAAGATGTTGATGAAGAAATAGATGAGGATGAAATAGTTGAGTTATTTAATAAAACCATATTAACTGAACACAACTATTCTCAAAGTATAGATGAGGTACAACCAGAAAAAAAATGGCGTGCGAAGGATGTAACATCCAAGCAACTCATTAATAAATCTGTCATGGAGGCTATAAATTTGGAAAATTATATAGAAAGAGGTGCAAAGAAGTTAGCGGACTCTATGAAATGTTTCCTATTTGATATAAAGTCAATTAGTTTTGAAATAAATGGATCTGCGTCCTTGATCCAATCAGGTTTTTATAAGCTTATAGAAGACTCTGATTGAATCATTGGATCACTTAATGTGGATAAGGAACTGACAAATTTTGTTTTGGATGCCGCTGTTCTTTGCCTTCGGAAGTCCAAAAAACAAAAAAATGTTAATAGTCTCCCTTATCAGATTAATTCAATTAATCTGGAGTATTAAAAATCTATTATAGCTCTCAATACATCTGTTATATTTATACCAATCATTAAATTTCTTTCATTAAAGTTCATTTTTTATATTATAGCTTAACGCACTTATGTCAGTCAATATCTTCATTGAATCGAAAAAAAATAATATCCATATGTTGTTTTTCTGAGAACGGTATAGGAAAACAATTAATTGATTAGTTCATATATTTTAATAAACCAGGATTTAATTTATCGCTGCCAAAATGAATGAAATAAATAATGTAATAATAACAAATTCTAATATTTTGTAGAGTTTAATTTTATTAATTCAAAACATTTAATTTAATTTAATTTTTTATAAAAGTTGAACTCTATGTTATATATTTTAAACACATAATGCAAAATTTACGTCACTCATTTTTAAAGGAATAAAACAAAACTCTCATTATAATATCTAGCAATATAATCTTTTTAAAATATAACTTAATGTTAAATCATTCAATGTTTTTCGCGTTCAAATCAATTCGTGTAAATTTTGTTTTTTTAATTAAAGAGAGATAATTATATTAATTATATAAAAAAGCAAATTCACCACTACTCTAGCTGAAGTTATAGAGTTAATATTAAAAATTAAACAAAATTAATAAATCTTTGACATTTTAGTTGACCAATTCAACATGACGGTTATAAAGCAATTGCGATATGCACTGAGCTACAGAACTCACATTAAAAAATTCTTTAAATAGAGTAATAAATCGAACAAACTCCTTTTTTACAATTTATATTTCTCCTTCCTCCTCAGCCGTATGAAAAATTTTGGAAAGTAAGATTTTTCTTTTAAAAACTTCTTGATATGTAACCTGTACGGATTCGACGAAAAAATATATTTGTGCTTTTATAGTTAATTTACGAACATTAAATAAGAGTATTTATGAAAAACTTTAGTCAGTGTTTTTAATAAATCTTAAATTGTTGAATAGTTTTTTTTAGATTAAAAAAAACTTAATTTTTTTCATAATTTTCATTTTCATTTTTCATAAAGAACTAGTTATAATAATGATGAAATTTTAAATTTCTAAGCTACGCAAGTTTGTTGTGCAGATTAAAGAAGAGATCCAGGCTCTTCAAAATGGAATTAAATCACTATTTAATTCTCGTCGTGAAGGACCAGAAGCAAATCAACTATTCAATTCTACAACAATTTCCGAGAAGACCCTAAGTCCCTTTGAAGTCACAAAGGAAAGCTTAAAAGTTGAGGACTTTAAAGGGTATTGGAAAGAAGCTAATCTGGACGAAAAGGCAACGAAGGATTGCAAGCAGCCGTTGAAAGGCAATGCTTCAAAAAGACAAAGGGTCTTTAAACCAAATTTTAAAGACTGCATATTTGAACTTCCTGAAAATTATAAAATTATACTTAATGCTAAATCTAGAAAATCTTTTACGGACGCTAAGATTTTGGAAGATATAGTTCGGGAGCAATACCTTTTGCAAAACAATGTTTGCATGTTATGTTTCTACAAATTTAATTGCACAAAACAAGGACTTCGTGCTTATGTATATTGCAAGTTTGAAAGCTATGCAACATTTAAATTTGTAGAATCTGGGGAAGGGCAGGGGCACATAGCCGTTTTTAGAACTGGTGCCATTGCACACGAAAAGGACAAACAGTTAGTTGGGCAGTTAAGAGGCATAAAACGCGAAATGGCAAGATTTAATTGAAAAAACAAGTGCCTACGACTTTAGAAAACAGGCAATATTAGAAGCTTCTGAGGATATAGCGTCTTTTGGTAACATGCAGAATATTCAAAAGTTGCCAACATTGAGAAAATTAAAATCTGAGGCAAATTTTGACTTTTGTTACCACAAAGACCCTTTTGTTACCATAAAGACTCTTTTGTTACCACAAAGACCCTTTTGTTGAAATTTTTTTGTAATGCAAAATGAGCGTTACAAAAAGTTATATTCAATATGTGGCTTTGCCTTTTACGGTTTATATGTGAAGAAGACCACTTTTGAAACTCTTCGCAATAACCCAAAAATTCTTTAAAACGGAAATTTTACGTGGCATTTTGACGCAACGGGACAATCCGTACCACAAGTCAATTGTGCATCAAAGCGAATTTTGATTTATAGAATTGTAATGAAAATTCTTCTCCTTAGAATACTTTTTCCTATTGCTGACTCCATTCAATCGAGACACAACGTGTCTGAAATTGCACAGGTTTTGCAAGGATTGAAATTTTTTTGTATGGAGAATTAATTTAAATGGCCAATTTGCAAGCAGATTTGCACTGACGTAAGTTTTGCATTGTTCGGGGCCGTTTTGAAAGCATTTAATGACCAAACTGTGTTAGGATATCTTAAAGCTTGTGCGAAGTATTTAGATACTTTAGACACTTTAGGGAAACAGAATTTCTTTTACAGTTGTTCAATGGTGTAAATGCCATTATATTAAAATAATATGTAAGGATTTAGATACATACACCAAAGCAGATCAAAAATCGAATAGAATGTTTTTAAGGCTTTAAATTTGGAAAATTATATAGAAAGAGATGCAAAGAAGTTAGTGGACTCTATGAAATATTTCCTATTTAATATAAAGTCAATTAATATTGAAATACATGGATCTGCGTCCTTGATCCAATCAGGTTTTTATAACCTTATAGAAGACTCTGATTGAATCATTGAATCACTTAATGTGGATAAGGAACTGACAAATTTTGTTTTGGATGCCGCTGTTCTTTGCCTTCGGAAGTCCAAAAAACAAAAAAATGTTTATAGTCTCCCTTGTCAGATTAATTCAATTAATCTGGATTATTTAAAATCTATTATAGCTCTCAATACATCTGTTATATTTATACCAATCATTAAATTTAGGCATTATACGCTATGTTGTGTGAATTTTAGGACAGAGACATTCCATTATTTGGACCCACTATTCTCTAGTGGTGGATCAGAATATTGCACGCAATTTTTAAAGTTATTAAAAGTAATAGAGCAGGAAAAGTGGAAACTTCTCAACGATGAAAAAAGAGATAAGCAAACAGACGCTGTGAGATGTGGTGTATTCGTGGTTCAATATGTCCATCGGATTCTGGAGAGGCAAAATTTGTCTAACTTATTAGACCCCAATTTGTATAGAGTTCAAATTAAGCACAATATAACTCAATTTGCGAGTATTTCCACGTTTTGCCGTAGTTGTGGTAAGAGTTTGATCCCTGAAATAAGTGCAAATTGTCAAAACTGCGGTCGATCGATATGCGATAAATGCATAAAAATAAGCCTTCATTGCGATGTTTGTTGCTTATTAAAAGTTAGCAAGTTCTTTTTTAATATTATAGCTTAACGCACTAATGTCAGTCAATATTTTCATTAAATCGAAATAAATTAATATCTATATGTTGTTTTTCTGAGAACGGTGTACTTCAATTAATAATTAATTGATTAGTTCATACTTTTTAATTAACCATGATTTAATTTATCGCTACCAAAATGAATGAAATAAATAATGTGATAATAACAAATTCTAATATTTTGTAGAGTTTAATTTAATTAATTCAAAACATTTAATTTAATTTAATTTTTTATAAAAGTTGAATTCTATGTTATATATTTTAAAACACATAATGCAAAATTTACGTAACTCAATTTCAAAAGAATAAAACAAAATTCTCATTATAATATCTAGCAATATAATCTTTTTAAAATATAACTTAATGTTAAATCATTCAATGTTTTTCGCGTTCAAATCAATTCGTGTAAATTTTGTTTTTTTAATTAAAAAGAGATAATTATCAGAAAGAAACAAACCTGTACGAAAAGGCAACGAGGGATTGCAAGCAGCCGTTAAAAGGCAATGCTTCTAAAAGACAAAGGGTCTTTAAACCAAATTTTAAAGACTGTGAACTTGAACTAACTGAAAATTATAAAATTATACTTAATGCTTAATCTAGAAAATCTTTTACGGACTCTCAGATTTTGGAAGTTCGAGAGCAATACCTTTTGCATAACAATGTTTGCATTTTATGTTTCTACAAATTTAATTGCACAAAACAAGGACTTCGTGCTTATGCATATTGCAAGTTTGAAAGTTGTGCAACATTTAAATTTGTAGAATCTTGGGAAGGGCAGGGGCGCATAGCCGTTTTTAGAACTGGTGCCATTGCACACGAAAAGGTTAAACAGTTAATTGAGCAGTTAAGAGACATAAAACGCGAAATGGCAAAAGATTTAATTGAAAAAACAAGTGCCTACGACTTTAGAAAACAGGCAATATTAGAAGCTTCTGAGGATATAGCGTCTTTTGGTAACATGCAGAATATTCAAAAGTTGCCAACATTGAGAAAATTGAAATCTGAGGCAAATTTTGACTTTTGTTACCACAAAGACCCTTTTGTTGAAATTTTTGTAATGCAAAGTGAGCGTTACAAAAATTATATTCAATATGTGGCTTTGCCTTTTACGGTTTATATGTGGCAGAAGACCACTTTTGAAACTCTTCGCGATAACCCAAAAATTCTTTAGGACGGAAATTTTACGTGGCATTTTGACGCAACGGGACAATCCATAGCACAAGTCAATTGTGCTTCAAAGCGAATTTTAATTTATAGAATTGTAATGAAAATTTTTCTCCTTAGAATACTTTTTCCTATTGCTGACTCCATTCAATCGAGACACAATATGTCTGAAATTGCACAGGTTTTGCAAGGATTGAAATTTTTTTGTATGGAGAATTAATTTAAATGGCCAATTTGCAAGCAGATTTGCACTGACGTAAGTTTTGCATTGTTTGGGGCCGTTTTGAAAGCATATAATAACCAAACTGTGTTAGGATATCTTAAAGCTTGTGCGAAGTATTTAGATACTTTAGACACTTTAGGGAAACATAGAATTTATTTTACAGTTGTTCAATGGTGTAAGTGCCATTATATTAAAATAATATGTAAGGATTTAGATACATACCCCAAAGCAGATCAAAAATCGTAGAATGTTTTTTAAAAAAATTTTAATATCTGCTTTTAAATTTTAATCACTTAATAAGCGTATAAATTGGTTTCAAACTATATGTTATTTGTTATTATCAACTTATAAAAATTCTTTATAATGCTATCATTATAATAATTTAAAAAGTTGCCAATTTGATAAATTTGACGAAAATTTAGAGGAAAAAATTATAATTTCGAAGCAAATTATGAGGATTATTCAGATGATGCTATCGCTGCCAATCGTCCCTTCAAAAAAATGTTTTTGGACATGTTTCGTCAAGTTCATTGCTTTTGTTTCTCCTCGGAAAATATATAACTGCAAACAAATATAATGGGGATACATATTGACCTTCAGTTACTGAATTAAGTAATGTTTCCATAGAATCCACGTTTTCAATCCAAAAGGCTTTAGTTCTGAAAAGAAAAAAAACGCTTGAGACCCCCTAATTTCATCAAGCTAATGCGAAGAGATAATATTAGTTCTCTCAAAGATGTCAGGATAAGATATAATTTATTTTATAAGGTCGATGAAGGTGAAGATGTTGATGAAGAAATAGATGAGGAGGAAATAGTTGAGTTATTTAATAAAGCCATATTAAATGAACACAACTATTCTCAAAGTATAGATGAGGTACAACCAGAAGAAAAATGGGGTGCGAAGGATGTAACATCCAAGCAACTCATTAATAAATCTGTCATGGAGGCTATAAATTTGGAAAATTATATAGAAAGAGGTGCAAAGAAGTTAGCGGACTCTATGAAATATTTCCTATTTGATATAAAGTCAATTAGTTTTGAAATAAATGGATCTGCGTCCTTGATCCAATCAGGTTTTTATAACCTTATAGACGACTCTGATTGAATCATTGAATCACTTAATGTGGATAAGGAACTGACAAATTTTGTTTTGGATGCCGCTGTTCTTTGCCTTCGGAAGTCCAAAAAACAAAAAAATGTTTATAGTCTCCCTTGTCAGATTAATTCAATTAATCTGGATTATTTAAAATCTATTATAGCCCTCAATACATCTGTTATATTTATACCAATCATTAAATTTAGGCATTATACGCTATGTTGTGTGAATTTTAGGACAGAGACACTCCATTATTTGGACCCACTATCTTCTAGTGGTGGATCAGAATATTTCACGCAATTTTTAAAGTTATTAAATGTAGTAGAGCAGGAAAAGTGGAAACTTCTCAACGATGAAAAAAGAGATAAGCAAACAGACGCTGTGAGCTGTGGTGTATTCGTGGTTCAATATGTCCATCGGATTCTGGAGAGGCAAAATTTGTCTAACTTATTAGACCCCAATTTGTATAGAGTTCAAATTAAGCACAATATAACTCAATTTGCAAGTATTTCCACGTTTTGCCGTAGTTGTGGTAAGAGTTTGATCCCTGAAATAAGTGCAAATTGTCAAAACTGCGGTGGGTCGATATGCGATAAATGCATAAAAATAAGCCTTTATTGCGATGTTTGTTGCTTATTAAAAGTTAGCAAGTTCTTTTTTAATAGTATAGCTTAACGCACTTATGTCAGTCAATATCTTCAATGAATTGAAAAAAATAATATCTATATGTTGTTTTTCTGAGAACGGTATAAGAAAAAATAATTAATTGATTAGTTCATATATTTTAATAAACCAGGATTTAATTTATCGCTACCAAAATGAATGAAATAAATAATGTAATAATAACAAATTCTAATATTTTGTAGAGTTTAGTTTTATTAATTCAAAACATTTAATTTAATTTAATTTTTTATAAAAGTTGAACTCTATGTTATATTTTTTAAAACACATAATGCAAAATTTACGTCACTCATTTTTAAAAGAATAAAACAAAACTCTCATTATAATATCTAGCAATATAATCTTTTCAAAATATAACTTAATGTTAAATCATTCAATGTTTTTCGCATTCAAATCAATTCGTGTAAATTTTGTTTTTTAATTAAAGAGAGATAATTATATTAATTATATAAAAAAGCAAATTCACCACTACTCTAGCTGAAGTTATAGAGTTCATATTAAAAATTAAACAAAATAAATAAATCTTTGACATTTTAGAGAACCAATTCAACATGACGGTTATAAAGCTATTGCGATATGCACTGAGCTACAGAACTCACATTAAAAAATTCTTTAAATAAAGTAATAAATCGAACAAACTCCTTTTTACAATTTATATTTCTCCTTCAGTGGTGAATTTTAAAAAATTCTCCGATTCTGTATCTCGGTGTTTACAGAGATTTCTTTATAACAGG
Organism: Pherbina coryleti; assembly: GCA_943735915.1. Lineage (NCBI taxonomy): Eukaryota > Metazoa > Arthropoda > Insecta > Diptera > Sciomyzidae > Pherbina > Pherbina coryleti. Next base: position 131,272,083 of record OX030950.1, read on the forward strand.
TTTTTTTAAAAGCTTCGAGCTTCATAACCTTTTACCAATACAGCCGTATGAAAAATTTTGGAAAGTAAGATTTTTCTTTTAAAAACTTCTTGATATGTAACCTGTACGGATTCGACGAAAAAATATATTTGTGCTTTTATAGTTAATTTACGAACATTAAAAAAGAACGTATTTATGAAAAACTTTAGTCAGTGTTTTTAATAAATCTTAAATTGTTGAATAGCTTTTTTTAGATTAAAAAAACTTAATTTTTTTCATAATTTTCATTTTCATTTTTCATAAAGAACTAGTTATAATAATGATGGAATTTTAAATTTCTTAGCTACGCAAGTTTGTTGTGCAGATTAAAGAAGAGATCCAGGCTCTTCAAAATGGAATTAAATCACTATTTAATTCTCGTCGTAAGGGACCAGAAGCAAATCAACTATTCAATTCTACAACAATTTCCGAGAAGACCCTAAGTCCCTTTGAAGTCACAAAGGAAAGCTTCAAAATTGAGGACTTTAAAGGGTATTGGAAAGAAGCCAACCTGGACGAAAAGGCAACGAGGGATTGCAAGCAGCCGTTGAAAGGCAATGCTTCAAAAAGACAAAGGGTCTTTAAACCAAATTTTGAACTTCCTGAAAATTATAAAATTATACTTAATGCTAAATCTAGAAAATCTTTTACGGACGCTAAGATTTCGGAAGATATAGTTCGGGAGCAATACCTTTTGCAAAACAATGTTTGCATGTTATGTTTCTACAAATTTAATTGCACAAAACAAGGACTTCGTGCTTATGTATATTGCAAGTTTGAAAGCTATGCAACATTTAAATTTGTAGAATCTGGGGAAGGGCAGGGGCACATAACCGTTTTTAGAACTGGTGCCATTGCACACGAAAAGGACAAACAGTTAGTTGGGCAGTTAAGAGGCATAATACGCGAAATGGCAAGAGATTTAATTGAAAAAACAAGTGCCTACGACTTTAGAAAACAGGCAATATTAGAAGCTTCTGAGGATATAGCGTCTTTTGGTAACATGCAGAATATTCAAAAGTTGCCAACATTGAGAAAATTAAAATCTGAGGCAAATTTTAACTTTTCTTACCACAAAGACCCTTTTGTTGAAATTTTTGTAATGCAAAGTGAGCGTTACAAAAAGTTATATTCAATATGTGGCTTTGCCTTTTACGGTTTATATGTGGAGAAGACCACTTTTGAAACTCTTCGCAATAACCCAAAAATTCTTTTAGATGGAAATTTTACGTGGCATTTTGACGCAGCGGGACAATCCGTAGCACAAGTCAGTTGAATTGTATTAAAATTGAATAGAATTGTAATGAAAATTTTTCACCTTAGAATACTTTTTCCTATTGCTGACTCCATTCAATCGAGACACAATATGTCTGAAATTGCACAGGTCCTTGATCCAATCAGGTTTTTATAACCTTATAGACGACTCTGATTGGATCATTGGATCACTTAATGTGGATAAGGAACTGACAAATTTTGTTTTGGATGCCGCTGTTCTTTGCCTTCGGAAGTCCAAAAAACAAAAAAAATGTTTATAGTCTCCCTTGTCAGACTAATTCAATTAATCTGGAGTATTTAAAATCTATTATAGCTCTCAATCCGTCTGTTATATTTATAAAAAAAATAAAAATAACTGACCATTTTCAGCCCTTGAAAGGGCTTTGACCTAGCTTCTTATGATCAATTGTGTTGTGCGTGTTATTAAGTTTGTACACAATTGACCGATAAATATATTTATATTTATTTATTTATATTTACATATTTGTTATATTTATACCAATCATTGGAGCGAGCGAGCGAAGCTCCCATGGAACAACTTGCATGAAGAATGTTTAAAGGAGCAGAACTCTGAAATGGGTTGACCGATTTTAATATTTCTTTTTCTAAACTGTTCTTTTGATCTTAACTTAGGTGCCTGCGAAGCCCAAATTTGGAAATTCTGTTTAATTTAGAAATTTATTGAAAAAAATATTTCCATATCTTTCTTTGTTGATACATATTCGCTTAATTCAGTTTGCTGCTTGCCTGCTTCTGTATGTATACGTCGTTCGCTTCGCTCGCTCGCTATAAATAACCGAACAGCATGGAACAACAACAACAACAAAAACATTAAAGCAAATGTTGTTCGCTGCAACAGCTGTTTATTACTAACTAAAATAAATAACTGCTATGCTGAAGTTTGTAAATGGATGCAAATACATTCAAATTAAATTGTTTAATGTTTTTACTTTCATGTGTTGGTAAACCCTGTAAAATAAAAGAAATTTGCAATTTTTTTTAATTTTTTATTATTTGGTGACTGGTAGGCTTATTAGCTTCCATTGCTTCCCCTCAGAATGTGCTGATTTTAACACCAACTCATCAAACCATTATCAGATTCTATCAATTCCTGACTATAACTTATGGTGTTTTCGTTTCTACCAGAAAATGTTACCTTTTCATTGCCCTCTTCTTTTTTCGTGTTCGATTGTTAAATAAGTGCAAACGGGTGAAAAAAATCTGTGTTCGTTTCTTAAAATGTTACATTTATATAGGGCAAAAATGGCACTTTTCTTGCCCTGCGAAATTTTTTGAGGGGAGAATGTTGCCCTGAAAATCAGCTGATTGCTTTAAACGAAAATATTATGAAATGCGTGTGTTAGACAAGGTTAAATATATGCATTCATAATTTGACACTTAAATAATATTTTTAATAAAGCAAATTTTTTCTTTTTGGCTCACACAAATATATCAGCTGATTGAGTAAGCAGGGTAGTGTTTTGTGTTCAAAACCTGCACTTTTTGAGGGTTGAGTGCAACACTTGAAAAATGTTGTACTGTGGTAGGGCAACATTTTTTTGTAGAAACGAAAACACCAATAGATTTAAATTCAAATAATTAACAAAAAAAACCAATAAATGTTATAAAATCGTCTTTAGCAGTTTTAATAAAATGATTTTTTTCGACAATATTTGAAAATAATTCTAAGCCTCCATTCCTATCCATGTTGCGATCAATATCACGATATTCTAATTTGTAGGTCCTAGGATCTAGGATATTGTGATATTGATCGCGACATGAATTGAAATATAGACTTAGAAATGTTTCTAAATATTGTCAACATTTAGTTCATTAAAATAAAAATCTTCGTTGCGGACGGACGTGTTTTTTAGTCTCTCGCAGATATATTACTTTAAATGCGCTAAAGCACGGTTTTAATAAAGAAAAGATTGTTGAATATCGATGTTTTAACAAAACGTATAGTGCTCTTTATTGAAGTGTAATTTCTGCGGTAAACAGCATCGAAAAACAAAAAATTTTAAAAAATATTAAAACTAACAAACAGCATTTTAGCAATCAATGCAAAGGGAAAGCAAATATAAGTGACAATAAACAAAGCCCCACACTCTATTTACTAACGACACGAACTGTTTGAGTGTTACTGCTGCAATATTTTGCTTAACTCAGTGATTCATCGTTAAGCGCGATCTATACTTATTTATTCGAAATCTGCTGCACATTTCTCTGCATTAAACTTTTTAACTCGGGCTCTCACTCAATTCAGTAACTCGTTAGTCGCCGCTGCTTCAAATTATTTATTCGATCTCTGCTGCCTCCCATTCCTGCAAGTGACTCTTTCACTCAATCTCTCACTCAATTCAGTGACTCATCGTTTTGTGTGTTTGCTACCTCTGCTGCCTTCTTCTTTCGATGACGCCCTCTCCCATGCTGACACGGCAACAACGTGAGCAACTTGCTCCCCGCGCTGTAAATAAGAGCGAAGGGACTCCAAGGCAGGGCAGCACCAACTCTGCCGCGTTTTGTGCTCAACTCACGGCGTTAGAAGAGCGGCTTAGTGCGAATGCAAAAGATGCAAACAAAGAACTGGAAAATCGACTTCGTCAGCACGTAGACTCTCTATTTAATCGCCTCTCCACCGATATTGCTAGCAAGTTCAGCAAGTTAGAGAATGAAGTGTCTGCTATTCAACAGCAGCTTAATAATAAATTTCTTGAGTATGACAGCAAAATACTTAAATTGGAAAAGGAAGTAAGCGCTCTCACCACACTCTGCGACGACCTTGCAAAAAAAATCTCAGACTACAACAACAGCATTAGCGCCAACGCCAACAACAACAGCATTGACTATAATTCGGATGCTGTTTTGTTTGGATTAAGATTTGAAAGTGGGGAAAATCTAAAAGGTATATTTAACCTAATCTGCCGATCAATAGATTTCCAGGCGCCACAAATAAAAGATATTTTCCGCGTCAAGCCCAAAACGAATTCTTCAAACTCAGTAGTGATCGTCAAGTTCTACACCCCATTTGATCGAAACCGGGTACTGAAAGCTTTTGGTGACTATCGCAGGCGCACAAAGAAGGCGGTTAACTTGAGAGACGCTGGGCTTGAGCTAGACAACAATGTCTTTATACATGAGAGCCTTACAGCTGAGACAAGAAAACTTCTGCATGCAGCTATCTCTTACAAGCGGAAAGCAAAAATCTTCAACGCTTTCACATTTCGGGGTTCTGTCTTCATTAGAGTATATAAAGGCGCAGATGGCATTAAAATCAAAGATGAAATTGATCTTCACAATATCGTATGCGAAGCAGCTGCTGGTAATGGACTTGTCTAGTATGGCTGCCCTCTTATTCTTTAATTTAAACATATGTATTATTCATTTTTTTATCTTCACTACCTATACCTTACCTTATCTTCTCTACCTATACCTCTATCTTTTCTTTAACTCTATCTTTTTTCTAAGTTCTATTCCTCTAAATGCTTTTAGTACTTTATATTTATATATAGAAATATATCCTTATGTCAGGTGAAAATAGTTATCATCGTAACGCTAGCGAAAATCATAAAATTATGCTTGAAGTGCTATGCAAGCAGCGCGCTGGCTTGAAAGTTGTGCATTTCAATGCAAGAAGTCTTAATGGCGTTAAAATAGATTGCGTTAGACATGCATTTGAAGAATCAAGTGTAGATGTAATTTGTGTTTCGGAAACCTGGTTTCATGCGGACGTTAATGACGCTTTGTATAACATCAAAAGCTATAAACTATTTCGGAATGATAGACTAGATAGTAGAGGTGGAGGTGTAGCAATTTTTTGCAAGGAAAATTTAACGGTAACAGTTCTAGATAAGTCCTTAGAATCAAAGGTAGAATTCATAAATGTTGAAATATCTGACCGCAAAACTAAAATATTTCTTTCATGTGTGTACAATCCTAATCGAAATTGTAGTCTGGATCCTTTGTTCACAAAAATCTCTAATAGTGTAATAGACTACGAGCACTTTATTTTGTGTGGAGATTTTAACATTAACATTCTGTCCAATGATAATCTTGTTACGAAGTTCTTAGATAATCTATCTGAAGTTAGTCTCAATATAGTAAACACTAGTATGCCAACACGATTTGCAAATAATGCCTCTCCAAGTTTATTAGACATTTTTGTTGTGTCTGATCCATCGAACGTTTTGCTTTTTGACCAAATTTCATTTCTTTCAGATCATGACCTTATTTTCTGCGCCTTTAACATACACCTTAGGCCAGCGTCATCCGAAGCTGCAATTCAGTATCGCGATTATAAAGCAATTGATTACTCTTCCTTGGTAAGGGACTTGTATCAAATAAATTGGTCGGACTGTTGGTTTCTTAACTCAGTTGACGAAAAACTTGTTTTTTTCATTAATAATATAAATAATTTATTTAATGCACATGTACCTTTGCGAAACCTTCGTGTGATCAATAGCACTTGTCCCTGGTTTACGTATTCTGTAAAACTAGCCTTAAAAAGACGCAATAGAGCTTATACAACGTGGAAACGGAACCCGACTGATATGAACTGGGAGCAACACAAAAAAATGAGAAATGAAGCTACGATCGCTGTTCGCTCATCTAAACAGAAATTTTTTATGTCCAAGTTAAATCCATCATTACCACCGAAGCAGCTTTGGTCAAATATTAGGAGCTTAGGTGTTTATAAAATAGAATCAGAAGCATGCCGTATTGATCCCAATCTACTAAATGATTTTTTTGTTGCTAGCTCTATAAATACTTCTTCATCCATCTCTGAATATGACGATAGTCCTGTTCAAAATATACTTAATGAATTTCAATTTGATGCAGTTAGTGAATTTGATGTTGCTCGTTGCATTAAAAAAATCAAATCGAATGCTACCGGGGAAGATGGTATTTCTATAAAATTCCTTAAATGTATACTGCCATATATACTCAGTCCACTTACTCACATTATGAATCATTGCTTCACAACTTCAACATATCCTGAGATTTGGAAAGTGTCAACAATTATTCCCATAGCAATGCTTGTGAACTAGCTGATTTTCGACCAATTAGCATACTATCCTCAATCTCTAAGATTTGTGAGTCTCTATTGGCTGAACAATGGACCCAGTGGACTTGTTGAAGAGCTATGTGCAAAAGTAAATGAAGATCTATGCTTGGTAGCTGAATGGGCCAGATTAAACATGCTTCAGCTAAACCCTCTTAAATCGTTTGTTCTTCCGGTCTCTAAGACTCCTTATGGAAATATTGATGTTCCTCCAATTTTTCTCAATAACATTGAGTTAAAATTTGTCAGTAAAGCCACTAATCTTGGTTATCGGATCAATACGACCCTGTCTTGCGAAGATCACATTAATTCATGCGTGAGCAAAATATACTATGTCTTACGAAATCTTCGAATGACTGCAGCATTCGTGCCGGTCGAAACTAAAAAGAAACTCGTCTTGCAGCTGTTATTGCCAATCATTACATATTCGGAAAATGTATTTAGCAAACTCGACTCGAGATCCTTACACAAACTTTTAGTCGCTTTCAATAATGCAGTGCGATATATATACGGTCTTAAGAAGTTTGATCATATATCATCCTTTTCAAATAAAATATTAGGTCGAAGCCTTCCCAACCACCTCAATGCAAGAAATTGCATTTTTTTGCATAGACTCATATACTCGCGTTGTCCTAATTACCTTTTTGAAAAGATACAATTCTGCAGATCGAGCAGAAGCATGAACCTCGTTATTCCGACGCACAATTTTAAAAACTCCAGTAGATTGTTTTTCGTTAGTGCGATAAGACTATGGAATTCACTACCTAATAATCTGAAAAGTGTCTCAAATATAAAGGACTTTAAGCGTTTAATTTTCGAATACTTCTCTTAACTCCCTTCTATCTTTTCTGAATTTCTGCTTTCTCTTAAACCTTACATATAATCTCTTTTTATTACTATATTATATTATTTTAGTGTTTAAGTTTCATTTTACAATCTTCATATTATATTAATTTTTTGATTTGCAATGTAATTCATAATTATTTATTTAATTTACTGATTGTTTTTCTTTTTATTTACTTATTTAATATTTAATTTGAACAATGTTAGTTGTTATTTCCTCCGTTCATGCGGCATGTAAAAGATTAATCTTAAATGTCAACATATTTTATCTAATAAATACAAATACAAAATACAAAACTCCACTAGACGGTTTCAAATATTCAGAAGCATCAAGAGGGAGCACTCGGCATTTAAATAGAGATGAAAGTCGAGTCTTGGTTTTTGTTCACATTGCTTTAAACAACAATTTAACACAATAATTAGCAATACTAAATTAAATAAGGAAAGTGTTCGTAATGAACCAGATAATGAGTCAAATTGGACAGAACAACAAAATTTCAGGGAATGTTTATTAAGAGTATCATTAGAAGAACTGTTTACAAATCAAATTTTTAATCAACAATCAGCGTTCATATTTTTTTTACACTGGACCACCGGTAATCCGGCCCCTGACTAATTCGGCACCCCCCTGTAATCCAATATTTCTATTATTATTGAATATTTTTTTGACAATCTTCGCTTATGTAGATAATGCATTATTGAACAGGTTACTTACTTGTACTTGTATTGATTGATATATATTATAATTTTATTCATAATTTTTGATTATTTTAGTGTGTACATTTATTTGTACACAATTATTTCCTAATGTAAAGTTATTATTTTTTGTAAGTTCTATAGCATTAATAACGTCAATTTTATAATAAAACGTAAGCTTTCTATTGTATTGTTTAATTTACTTAATTTGACACACATAATGGAGTATGATTTGTACTTCAGAGTATAACATACCTTATCTTAACAAACCTTATCATTTTTTTTAAGCTTTGAACCAAGGTTTTCAGGTGTAATACCTATTCAGTCAAGTCTGCTTTGGTTCGAAATGGTGTGGTAGATTAGTGTGAGCGAAGGGGCAATCAATTCAATTCAATTCAATTCAAGTAATAAGGCAATCTCATCCACAAACTACACCTCCAAGTCGTAAATATTGATGAGTTTTCAATTTCAGCTGATTACTTAATGAAAGAAAATTGCAAACGCGAAAGGTCAAAGCGTAGGATCTTGTCCTAGCTGGGATTCGAACCCGGGACCTCTGGGGTGGCAGTTGAACACGTTTGACGCACATTTATCGCATTTGTTACCATTTGCGTTATCAATGTTACCATTTGTCACTTTGTGGCCAAATTGTATGTAAACGGTAAACTTCCGGTACATTTTTAGACACATTTTTGAAAATTTTTAGCGTGAATAATCACAAAAAGCGCTGAAATTGAAGAATACAACATTAAGAAGCTGAAAAATGTTGGCAATGCTGTGACAATCATCAATGCTTTACACACCCACGAGCGTTGTTAGACTCCTTCGACGATGCAAGAGGTTTAAGCCAAAAATTGAGACTTAAATTAATGAGTCAAAATTTTTTTCTATTAGTGGGACTGTGCAATGGGCCACAGGTGAGGTTGTTGAAAGTTTCTATAACAATTGCGAAAGTGGCCGATTTATAGAAGAATTTCCTTTGTGCATTATGATCAAGTTTCCCAATTATTCTGGACCAAAATACAACAATTTAAATGTTCTACTTATTTATTCCGTAGTGGTATCATTCAAAAAAGGATCAACCAATTTTACTCGCAAGAAATTTTCACTATAACTTGCGTATGCCATTAATATTAAAAATTGCAAAGATTAATTCTCAATCAAGCAGTTTTCGATATAAGAGAAAGGGAATTTAAGTTATATTCCTTATGATAGGCTATTCCTTATGATAAGAAAATAAATAAAAAGAAAGGATTGGTTCAAAAACGCCAAGAATACAATAAAATATTGTATTTTAACTAAAATATATTAACATTTTTTTGTAATTGAATGTTTGAGATCTGGTAATTTTATTGACAAAAAGTAGAATCCCCATTTAATTGAAATAACAAAACCTACTTAATATCTTTGCTTATATAGTTTTTAGAAAAATCTATTGGAGCTAGCAACTCAACTAAATTGCCTCCACAACGTACCAATTTATGTGGCTAGCTAGCAAACGCGTAAGTGTTTGCTAAGCGACTGCTACGACCTATTTAAATTGAGGCGTTATACGCTATGTTGTGTGAATTTTAGGACAGAGACACTCCATTATTTGGACCCACTATCCTCTAGTGGTGGATCAGAATATTTCACGCAATTTTTAAAGTTATTAAATGTAGTAGAATAGGAAAAGTGGAAACTTCTCAACGATGAAAAAAGAGATAAGCAAACAGACGCTGTGAGCTGTGGTGTATTCGTGGTTCAATATGTCCATGGGATTCTGGAGAGGCAAAATTTGTCTAACTTATTAGGCCCCAATTTGTATAGAGTTCAAATAAAGCACAATATAACTCAATTTGCAAGTATTTCCACGTTTTGCCGTAGTTGTGGTAAGAGTTTGATCCCTGAAATAAGTGCAAATTGTCAAAATTGCGGTGGGTCGATATGCGACAAATGCATAAAAATAAGCCTTTATTGCGATGTTTGTTGCTTATCAGTCTTGCCAGATTAGGGGTTTTCCCCCTAAATTAAGGGGTTTTTACCTTATTTAGAGGGAATTTTAGGGGGAGAAAATGTTTAGAGGGAAATTTAGAGGGAGAAAAATAAAGTTAGGGAGAAATTTAGGGGGATACAAAGTTTAAAAACATCCTAAATCGTTTTTTTACAAATGCAATTTAAAACGTACCAAAAGAACATTTTGGTAGCTAACATTCAATGAAAAAGTTTGCAACTCTGTAATGTGCGATCATTTCCTAAATGCATCGCTGTACGCATTTATTTCGTTGAACGTAATAGACGGTTGAAAAATAAATGAAAGACAAGTATTAAGCAAAATGCCTCCCGTTCTATCTACCAAAAATTATACCCAAAAATATTCTAAATCCTGGGAGAGTGATCCACTGTTTAAAGGTAATATGATTATTGCGAACACGTGTTTAATCAGTAAAGTCAATGACTGGCGGCAAATAATGAAAATATTATTTTAGGTTGGTTGCAAGCGCAGGTTGGAGATGCTACTCGTGCGTATTGTGTATACTGCTCAAAAACCGTCTTAGCTCATAAAAAAAGTCTTATGGATCACGCTAAGACGAAGTCTCATGAAGGCAACTGCAAAAACAGGCAAGAATGCGCCAAGACGACAAAAATGACGGAATTCCTTAATCCAACGATTGGAGAAAAAAGAAAACGGGCAGAGTTGAAAATCGCGACTTTTATAGCTGAGCATTGTTCAATAAATGCAGTCGATCATCTCAGCGAGGTCATAAGTGATCTCGATTGTGGCTCTGAAACATTATCAAAAATCAGATTACACCGCACAAAATGCACAGGTAAAAAGTATACAATACTTAGAATATATAAATTCTTAGTTAAAAATTTTTTCTAAACATCTAAACATTAGGTCTCATTCTAAACATTCTTTCGCCTTGCTTTCTTGAAGATTTGTTGGAAGACATCGGGAGCTCGGTTTATTCTTTGATAGTTGATGAAAGCACTTTGATCGACACTACAAAAGTTATGTGCATCATGATACGATACTTTAGCAAAAAATACAGGAAAGTCTGCACGAAATTTTACCGTTTGTTAAAGCTGGAGTCAGGAACTGCCGAGGTCATGACCAATAGTATCATAACACAATTAAAAAAAGATAATTTGAAATTGGAAAATTTAATTGGAATTGGAATTGATGGAGCTAATGCTATGGCCGGTTCTGAAAACTCAGTATCAGCACATCTGACTAGAAAAGTACCTCATTTAATTACAATTAAATGTTTATGTCATTCATTGCATCTCTGTGCTGAAAAAGCGTGTGATATTCTTCCGAAACATTTGGATACGTTAGTTAAAGACAGTCATGCTTGGTTTTCTAAAAGTACGAAAAGAAACATCAAATACGCAGACTTGTACAAAACGATGAATGAAAATATTCCAAAGAAAATAGCTAAATTATCAGGCACTAGATGGTTAGCACGACTTAATGCAATTAATACAATTTTAGATCAATGGGAAAATCTCATGTTACATTTTGAAGAAGCTAAGTCGTCAGAACGTGGGGATCCAGGGTTTAAGGCAGATACACTCCATCAAATGTACCAAGACGTTGGAAACAAATTATACTTATATTTTCTGCGCTTTTCCTTGAACGACGTTATCAAAACAAACAAATCTTTTCAGTCTGAATCAGCGGAGCCCCTAAAACTTTTGAAAGACCTGAACGACACTCTCTATTCTGTTCTTAAAAAAATTGTAGTTCCACAACAACTAGAAAAAGCTAATAAAAACGACTTGTGTTCATATCAGTTTCATCGGTATTTGATGCCTGTACATTGTATATATTTTGGGTATGACTTCACATATACTTGTTCAAATTTGAATTCGCCGAATCAGTTATTAAGTATCAAAAACCGATGTCGAGAGTCTCTAATAAAATTAGCTGAGGAAATTCAAAAAAGAGTGCCACGAAACATAGCAATTCTTCAGGAAATTTGTGTTTTTAGTCCTGAAATAGCTTCAAAGGAATTGAAACGGGATGTTACTGACATAGCGCATGCGTTTGATAAAATCATTGGTGGCAATGTTGATGAACTTGTGAGGGAGTGGAATCTTCTCCATCGGTTGGACATCGAAACCGTAAAAATTTCATCAGACGAATACTGGGCAAATATCATGGAACAAACTGATGCCAGCGGAGAGGGCAGATTCCAACATATCTCGAAACTAGCAACTTCGATGCTGTCGTTGCCTTTTTCCAACGCGTCAGTAGAAAGAGCATTTTCAATCATCAACATAATTAAGAACAAATTACGGAATAAAATGGCAATAAAAACAGCGGATTCTATTATGCGCATAAGGTCCCTTAATAAAAGCTGTACAACTTTTGAACCTTCTGCTAAAATGTTAAAAAATTTTACGAATGAGAATGTATACAAAAGCGAATTTGTATACGAAGTTTTGGATGCGTTCAAAGAAGTTGAAAATGCTTAAAACGATAAATATATCGTATGCATAGAAAAACGAGAACATACACATAGTCATACATGTGATACTAATAGTAATCCTACTTTAACTCCAACTTTAAGTTACATACTTTAACTGATCTCATAAATATAATTTTAAAATAAATTTATAAAAAAGAGTATTCCATTCTTGAGTATTGACTTGTTGAAAATTTCATTAAAATGTTAAGTATTTGAGTATTTTTGCATTTTTTTACCAACGCAAACCAATAAAAAATATTTAGGGGGAAAAGCATGCATTTAGGGGGAAATTAAGCTCCATTTAGGGGGAAGGCGCACAGAATACCTGGCAACACTGTTGCTTATTAAAAGTTAGCAAGTTCTTTTTTAATATTAGAGCTTAACGCACTTATGTCAGTCAATATCTTCATTGAATCGAAATAAATTAATATCTATATGTATGTTGTTTTTCTGAGAACGGTGTACTTCAATTAATAATTAATTGATTAGTTCATATTTTTTAATTAACCAATTTATCGCTACCAAAATGAATGAAATAAATAATGTGATGATAACAAATTCTAATATTTTGTTGAGTTTAATTTTATTAATTCAAAACATTTAATTTAATTTCATTTTTTATAAAAGTTGAATTCTATGTTATATATTTTAAAACACATAATGCATAATTTACGTCATTAATTTTTAAAAGAATAAAACAAAACTCTTATTATAATATCTAGCAATATAATGTTTTTAAAATATAACTTAATGTTAAAACATTCAATGTTTTTTGCGTTCAAATCAATTCGTATAAGTTTTGTTTTTTAATTAAAAAGAGACAATTATCGGAAAGAAACCAACCTGTACGAAAAGGCAAAGAGGGATTGCAAGCAGCCGTTAAAAGGCAATGCTTCTAAAAGACAAAGGGTCTTTAAACCAAATTTTAAAGACTGCGAATTTAAACTAACTGAAAATTATAAAATTATACTTAATGCTAAATCTAGAAAATCTTTTACGGACTCTCAGATTTTAGAAGTTCGAGAGCAATACCTTTTGCATAACAATGTTTGCATTTTTTGTTTCTACAAATTTAATTGCACAAAACAAGGACTTCGTGCTTATGCATATTGCAAGTTTGAAAGTTGTGCAACATTTAAATTTGTAGAATCTTGGGAAGGGCAGGGGCGCATAACCGTTTTTAGAACTGGTGCCATTGCACACGAAAAGGTTAAACAGTTAATTGAGCAGTTAAGAGACATAAAACGCGAAATGGCAAAAGATTTAATTGAAAAAACAAGTGCCTACGACTTTAGAAAACAGGCAATATTAGAAGCTTCTGAGGATATAGCGTCTTTTGGTAACATGCAGAATATTCAAAAGTTGCCAACATTGAGAAAATTAAAATCTGAGGCAAATTTTGACTTTTTTTACCACAAAGACCCTTTTGTTGAAATTTTTGTAATGCAAAGTGAGCGTTACAAAAATTATATTCAATATGTGGCTTTGCCTTTTACGGTTTATATGTGGCAGAAGACCACTTTTGAAACTCTTCGCGACAACCCAAAATTTCTTTAGGACGGAAATTTTACGTGGCATTTTGACGCAACGGGACAATCCGTAGCACAAGTCAATTGTGCTTCAAAGCGAATTTTAATTTATAGAATTGTAATGAAAATTTTTTCCCTTAAAAAATACTTTTTCCTATTGCTGACTCCATTTAATCGAGACACAATATGTCTGAAATTGCACAGGTTTTGCAAGGATTGAAATTTTTTTGTATGGAGAATTAATTTAAATGGCCAATTTGCAAGCAGATTTGCACTGACGTAAGTTTTGCATTGTTTGGGGCCGTTTTGAAAGCATTTAATGACCAAACTGTGTTAGGATATCTTAAAGCTTGTGCGAAGTATTTAGATACTTTAGACACTTTAGGGAAACATAGAATTTATTTTACAGTAGTTCAATGGTGTAAGTGCCATTATATTAAAATAATATGTTAGGATTTAGATACATACACCAAAGCAGATCAAAAATCGAATAGAATGTTTTTAAAAAAATTTTAATATCTGCTTTTAAATTTGAATCACTTAATAAGTATAAATTGGTTTCAAAATATATGTTTTTTGTTATTATCAACTTATAAAAATTCCTTATAATGCTGTCATTATAATAATTTAAAAAGTTACCAATTTGATAAATTTGACGAATATTTAGAGGAAAAAATTATAATTTCGAAGCAAATTATGAGGATTATTCAGATGATGCTATCGCTGCCAATCGTCCCTTCAAAAAAATGTTTTTGGACATGTTTCGTCAAGTTCATTGCTTTTGTTTCTCCTCGGAAAATATATAACTGCAAACAAATATAATGGGGATACATATTGACCTTCAGGTACTGAATTAAGTAATGCTCCCATAGAATCCACGTTTTCAATCCAGAAGGCTTTAGTTCTGAAAAGAAAAAAACGCTTGAGACCCCCTTATTTCATCAAGCTAATGCGAAGAGGCAATATTAGTTCTCTCAAAGATATCAGGATAAGATATAATTTATTTAATAACGTCGATGAAGGTGAAGATGTTCATGAAGAAATAGATGAGGATGAAATAGTTGAGTTATTTAATAAAACCATATTAAATGAACACAACTATTCTCAAAGTATAGATGAGGTAGAACCAGAAGACAAATGGGGTGCGAAGGATGTAACATCCAAGCAACTCATTAATAAATCTGTCATGGAGGCTATAAATTTGAAAAATTATATAGAAAGAGGTGCAAAGAAGTTAGCAGACTCTATGAAATGTTTCCCATTTGATATAAAGTCAATTAGTTTTGAAATAAATGGATCTGCGTCCTTGATCCAACCAGGTTTTTATAACCTTATAGAATACTCTGATTGAATCATTGGATCACTTAATATGGATAAGGGACTGACAAATTTAGTTTTGGATGCCGCTGTTCTTTGCCTTCGGAAGTCCAAAAAACAAAAAATGCTTACAGTCTCCCTTGTCAGATTAATTCAATTAATCTGGAGTATTTAAAATCTATTATAGCTCTCAATACATCTGTTATATTTATACCAATCATTAAATTTAGGCATTATACGCTATGTTGTGTGAATTTTAGGACAGAGACATTCCATTATTTGGATCCACTATCCTCTAGTGGTGGATCAGAATATTTCACGCAATTTTTAAAGTTATTAAATGTAGTAGAGCAGGAAAAGTGGAAACTTCTCAACGATGAAAAAAGAGATAAGCAAACAGACGCTGTTAGCTGTGGTGTATTCGTGGTTCAATATGTCCATCGGATTCTGGAGAGGCAAAATTTGTCTAACTTATTAGACCCCAATTTGTATAGAGTTCAAATTAAGCACAATATAACTCAATTTGCAAGTATTTCCACGTTTTGCCGTAGTTGTGGTAAGAGTTTGATCCCTGAAATAAGTGCAACTTTTCAAAACAGGGGTCGATTGATATGCGATAAATGCATAAAAATAAGCCTTCATTGCGATGTTTGTTGCTTATTAAAAGTTAGCAAGTTCTTTTTTAATATTATAGCTTAACGCACTTATGTCAGTCAATATCTTCATTGAATTGAAAAAAATAATATATATATGTTGTTTTTCTGAGAACGGTATAAGAAAAAATAATTAATTGATTAGTTCATATATTTTAATAAACCAGGATTTAATTTATCGCTGCCAAAATGAATGAAATAAATAATGTAATAATAACAAATTCTAATATTTTGTAGAGTTTAATTTAATTAATTCAAAACATTTAATTTAATTTAATTTTTTATAAAAGTTGAACTCTATGTTATATATTTTAAACACAAAATGCAAAATTTACGTCACGCATTTTCAAAAGAATAAAACAAAACTCTCATTATAATATCTAGCAATATAATCTTTTTAAAATATAACTTAATGTTATATCATTCAATGTTTTTCGCGTTCAAATCAATTCGTGTAAATTTTGTTTTTTTAATTAAAAAGAGATAATTATCAGAAAGAAACAAACCTGTACGAAAAGGCAAAGAGGGATTGCAAGCAGCCGTTAAAAGGCAATGCTTCTAAAAGACAAAGGGTCTTTAAACCAAATTTTAAAGACTGTGAACTTGAACTAACTGAAAATTATAAAATTATACTTAATGCTAAATCTAGAAAATCTTTTACGGACTCTCAGATTTTGGAAGTTCGAGAGCAATACCTTTTGCATAACAATGTTTGCATTTTATGTTTCTACAAATTTAATTGCACAAAACAAGGACTTCGTGCTTATGCATATTGCAAGTTTGAAAGTTGTGCAACATTTAAATTTGTAGAATCTTGGGAAGGGCAGGGGCGCATAGCCGTTTTTAGAACTGGTGCCATTGCACACGAAAAGGTTAAACAGTTAATTGAGCAGTTAAGAGACATAAAACGCGAAATGGCAAAAGATTTAATTGAAAAAACAAGTGCCTACGACTTTAGAAAACAGGCAATATTAGAAGCTTCTGAGGATATAGAGTCTTTTGGTAACATGCAGAATATTCAAAAGTTGCCAACATTGAGAAATTAAAATCTGAGGCAAATTTTGACTTTTGTTACCACAAAGACCCTTTTGTTGAAATTTTTGTAATGCAAAGTGAGCGTTACAAAAATTATATTCAATATGTGGCTTTGCCTTTTACGGTTTATATGTGGCAGAAGACCACTTTTGAAACTCGTCGCGATAACCCAAAAATTCTTTTAGATGGAAATTTTACGTGGCATTTTGACGCAACGGGACAATCCGTAGCACAAGTCAATTGTGCTACAAAGCTTATTTTAATTTATAGAATTGTAATGAAAATTTTTCACCTTAGAATACTTTTTCCTATTGCTGACTCCATTCAATCGAGACACAATATGTCTGAAATTGCACAGGTTTTGCAAGGATTGAAATTTTTTTGTATGGAGAATTAATTTAAATGGCCAATTTGCAAGCAGATTTGCACTGACGTAAGTTTTGCATTGTTTGGGGCCGTTTTGAAAGCATATAATAACCAAACTGTGTTAGGATATCTTAAAGCTTGTGCGAAGTATTTAGATACTTTAGACACTTTAGGGAAACATAGAATTTATTTTACAGTTGTTCAATGGTGTAAGTGCCATTATATTAAAATAATATGTAAGGATTTAGATACATACACCAAAGCAGATCAAAAATCGTAGAATGTTTTTTAAAAAAATTTTAATATCTGCTTTTAAATTTTAATCACTTAATAAGTGTATAAATTGGTTTCAAACTATATGTTATTTGTTATTATCAACTTATAAAAATTCTTTATAATGCTATCATTATAATAATTTAAAAAGTTGCCAATTTGATAAATTTGACGAAAATTTAGAGGAAAAAATTATAATTTCGAAGCAAATTATGAGGATTATTCAGATGATGCTATCGCTGCCAATCGTCCCTTCAAAAAAATGTTTTTGGACATGTTTCGTCAAGTTCATTGCTTTTGTTTCTCCTCGGAAAATATATAACTGCAAACAAATATAATGGGGATACATATTGACCTTCAGTTACTGAATTAAGTAATGTTTCCATAGAATCCACGTTTTCAATCCAAAAGGCTTTAGTTCTGAAAAGAAAAAAAACGCTTGAGACCCCCTAATTTCATCAAGCTAATGCGAAGAGATAATATTAGTTCTCTCAAAGATGTCAGGATAAGATATAATTTATTTTATAAGGTCGATGAAGGTGAAGATGTTGATGAAGAAATAGATGAGGAGGAAATAGTTGAGTTATTTAATAAAGCCATATTAAATGAACACAACTATTCTCAAAGTATAGATGAGGTACAACCAGAAGAAAAATGGGGTGCGAAGGATGTAACATCCAAGCAACTCATTAATAAATCTGTCATGGAGGCTATAAATTTGGAAAATTATATAGAAAGAGGTGCAAAGAAGTTAGCGGACTCTATGAAATATTTCCTATTTGATATAAAGTCAATTAGTTTTGAAATAAATGGATCTGCGTCCTTGATCCAATCAGGTTTTTATAACCTTATAGACGACTCTGATTGAATCATTGAATCACTTAATGTGGATAAGGAACTGACAAATTTTGTTTTGGATGCCGCTGTTCTTTGCCTTCGGAAGTCCAAAAAACAAAAAAATGTTTATAGTCTCCCTTGTCAGATTAATTCAATTAATCTGGATTATTTAAAATCTATTATAGCCCTCAATACATCTGTTATATTTATACCAATCATTAAATTTAGGCATTATACGCTATGTTGTGTGAATTTTAGGACAGAGACACTCCATTATTTGGACCCACTATCTTCTAGTGGTGGATCAGAATATTTCACGCAATTTTTAAAGTTATTAAATGTAGTAGAGCAGGAAAAGTGGAAACTTCTCAACGATGAAAAAAGAGATAAGCAAACAGACGCTGTGAGCTGTGGTGTATTCGTGGTTCAATATGTCCATCGGATTCTGGAGAGGCAAAATTTGTCTAACTTATTAGACCCCAATTTGTATAGAGTTCAAATTAAGCACAATATAACTCAATTTGCAAGTATTTCCACGTTTTGCCGTAGTTGTGGTAAGAGTTTGATCCCTGAAATAAGTGCAAATTGTCAAAACTGCGGTGGGTCGATATGCGATAAATGCATAAAAATAAGCCTTTATTGCGATGTTTGTTGCTTATTAAAAGTTAGCAAGTTCTTTTTTAATAGTATAGCTTAACGCACTTATGTCAGTCAATATCTTCAATGAATTGAAAAAAATAATATCTATATGTTGTTTTTCTGAGAACGGTATAAGAAAAAATAATTAATTGATTAGTTCATATATTTTAATAAACCAGGATTTAATTTATCGCTACCAAAATGAATGAAATAAATAATGTAATAATAACAAATTCTAATATTTTGTAGAGTTTAGTTTTATTAATTCAAAACATTTAATTTAATTTAATTTTTTATAAAAGTTGAACTCTATGTTATATTTTTTAAAACACATAATGCAAAATTTACGTCACTCATTTTTAAAAGAATAAAACAAAACTCTCATTATAATATCTAGCAATATAATCTTTTCAAAATATAACTTAATGTTAAATCATTCAATGTTTTTCGCATTCAAATCAATTCGTGTAAATTTTGTTTTTTAATTAAAGAGAGATAATTATATTAATTATATAAAAAAGCAAATTCACCACTACTCTAGCTGAAGTTATAGAGTTCATATTAAAAATTAAACAAAATAAATAAATCTTTGACATTTTAGAGAACCAATTCAACATGACGGTTATAAAGCTATTGCGATATGCACTGAGCTACAGAACTCACATTAAAAAATTCTTTAAATAAAGTAATAAATCGAACAAACTCCTTTTTACAATTTATATTTCTCCTTCAGTGGTGAATTTTAAAAAATTCTCCGATTCTGTATCTCGGTGTTTACAGAGATTTCTTTATAACAGGTTTTTTTAAAAGCTTCGAGCTTCATAACCTTTTACCAATACAGCCGTATGAAAAATTTTGGAAAGTAAGATTTTTCTTTTAAAAACTTCTTGATATGTAACCTGTACGGATTCGACGAAAAAATATATTTGTGCTTTTATAGTTAATTTACGAACATTAAAAAAGAACGTATTTATGAAAAACTTTAGTCAGTGTTTTTAATAAATCTTAAATTGTTGAATAGCTTTTTTTAGATTAAAAAAACTTAATTTTTTTCATAATTTTCATTTTCATTTTTCATAAAGAACTAGTTATAATAATGATGGAATTTTAAATTTCTTAGCTACGCAAGTTTGTTGTGCAGATTAAAGAAGAGATCCAGGCTCTTCAAAATGGAATTAAATCACTATTTAATTCTCGTCGTAAGGGACCAGAAGCAAATCAACTATTCAATTCTACAACAATTTCCGAGAAGACCCTAAGTCCCTTTGAAGTCACAAAGGAAAGCTTCAAAATTGAGGACTTTAAAGGGTATTGGAAAGAAGCCAACCTGGACGAAAAGGCAACGAGGGATTGCAAGCAGCCGTTGAAAGGCAATGCTTCAAAAAGACAAAGGGTCTTTAAACCAAATTTTGAACTTCCTGAAAATTATAAAATTATACTTAATGCTAAATCTAGAAAATCTTTTACGGACGCTAAGATTTCGGAAGATATAGTTCGGGAGCAATACCTTTTGCAAAACAATGTTTGCATGTTATGTTTCTACAAATTTAATTGCACAAAACAAGGACTTCGTGCTTATGTATATTGCAAGTTTGAAAGCTATGCAACATTTAAATTTGTAGAATCTGGGGAAGGGCAGGGGCACATAACCGTTTTTAGAACTGGTGCCATTGCACACGAAAAGGACAAACAGTTAGTTGGGCAGTTAAGAGGCATAATACGCGAAATGGCAAGAGATTTAATTGAAAAAACAAGTGCCTACGACTTTAGAAAACAGGCAATATTAGAAGCTTCTGAGGATATAGCGTCTTTTGGTAACATGCAGAATATTCAAAAGTTGCCAACATTGAGAAAATTAAAATCTGAGGCAAATTTTAACTTTTCTTACCACAAAGACCCTTTTGTTGAAATTTTTGTAATGCAAAGTGAGCGTTACAAAAAGTTATATTCAATATGTGGCTTTGCCTTTTACGGTTTATATGTGGAGAAGACCACTTTTGAAACTCTTCGCAATAACCCAAAAATTCTTTTAGATGGAAATTTTACGTGGCATTTTGACGCAGCGGGACAATCCGTAGCACAAGTCAGTTGAATTGTATTAAAATTGAATAGAATTGTAATGAAAATTTTTCACCTTAGAATACTTTTTCCTATTGCTGACTCCATTCAATCGAGACACAATATGTCTGAAATTGCACAGGTCCTTGATCCAATCAGGTTTTTATAACCTTATAGACGACTCTGATTGGATCATTGGATCACTTAATGTGGATAAGGAACTGACAAATTTTGTTTTGGATGCCGCTGTTCTTTGCCTTCGGAAGTCCAAAAAACAAAAAAAATGTTTATAGTCTCCCTTGTCAGACTAATTCAATTAATCTGGAGTATTTAAAATCTATTATAGCTCTCAATCCGTCTGTTATATTTATAAAAAAAAAAAAAATAACTGACCATTTTCAGCCCTTGAAAGGGCTTTGACCTAGCTTCTTATGATCAATTGTGTTGTGCGTGTTATTAAGTTTGTACACAATTGACCGATAAATATATTTATATTTATTTATTTATATTTACATATTTGTTATATTTATACCAATCATTGGAGCGAGCGAGCGAAGCTCCCATGGAACAACTTGCATGAAGAATGTTTAAAGGAGCAGAACTCTGAAATGGGTTGACCGATTTTAATATTTCTTTTTCTAAACTGTTCTTTTGATCTTAACTTAGGTGCCTGCGAAGCCCAAATTTGGAAATTCTGTTTAATTTAGAAATTTATTGAAAAAAATATTTCCATATCTTTCTTTGTTGATACATATTCGCTTAATTCAGTTTGCTGCTTGCCTGCTTCTGTATGTATACGTCGTTCGCTTCGCTCGCTCGCTATAAATAACCGAACAGCATGGAACAACAACAACAACAAAAACATTAAAGCAAATGTTGTTCGCTGCAACAGCTGTTTATTACTAACTAAAATAAATAACTGCTATGCTGAAGTTTGTAAATGGATGCAAATACATTCAAATTAAATTGTTTAATGTTTTTACTTTCATGTGTTGGTAAACCCTGTAAAATAAAAGAAATTTGCAATTTTTTTTAATTTTTTATTATTTGGTGACTGGTAGGCTTATTAGCTTCCATTGCTTCCCCTCAGAATGTGCTGATTTTAACACCAACTCATCAAACCATTATCAGATTCTATCAATTCCTGACTATAACTTATGGTGTTTTCGTTTCTACCAGAAAATGTTACCTTTTCATTGCCCTCTTCTTTTTTCGTGTTCGATTGTTAAATAAGTGCAAACGGGTGAAAAAAATCTGTGTTCGTTTCTTAAAATGTTACATTTATATAGGGCAAAAATGGCACTTTTCTTGCCCTGCGAAATTTTTTGAGGGGAGAATGTTGCCCTGAAAATCAGCTGATTGCTTTAAACGAAAATATTATGAAATGCGTGTGTTAGACAAGGTTAAATATATGCATTCATAATTTGACACTTAAATAATATTTTTAATAAAGCAAATTTTTTCTTTTTGGCTCACACAAATATATCAGCTGATTGAGTAAGCAGGGTAGTGTTTTGTGTTCAAAACCTGCACTTTTTGAGGGTTGAGTGCAACACTTGAAAAATGTTGTACTGTGGTAGGGCAACATTTTTTTGTAGAAACGAAAACACCAATAGATTTAAATTCAAATAATTAACAAAAAAAACCAATAAATGTTATAAAATCGTCTTTAGCAGTTTTAATAAAATGATTTTTTTCGACAATATTTGAAAATAATTCTAAGCCTCCATTCCTATCCATGTTGCGATCAATATCACGATATTCTAATTTGTAGGTCCTAGGATCTAGGATATTGTGATATTGATCGCGACATGAATTGAAATATAGACTTAGAAATGTTTCTAAATATTGTCAACATTTAGTTCATTAAAATAAAAATCTTCGTTGCGGACGGACGTGTTTTTTAGTCTCTCGCAGATATATTACTTTAAATGCGCTAAAGCACGGTTTTAATAAAGAAAAGATTGTTGAATATCGATGTTTTAACAAAACGTATAGTGCTCTTTATTGAAGTGTAATTTCTGCGGTAAACAGCATCGAAAAACAAAAAATTTTAAAAAATATTAAAACTAACAAACAGCATTTTAGCAATCAATGCAAAGGGAAAGCAAATATAAGTGACAATAAACAAAGCCCCACACTCTATTTACTAACGACACGAACTGTTTGAGTGTTACTGCTGCAATATTTTGCTTAACTCAGTGATTCATCGTTAAGCGCGATCTATACTTATTTATTCGAAATCTGCTGCACATTTCTCTGCATTAAACTTTTTAACTCGGGCTCTCACTCAATTCAGTAACTCGTTAGTCGCCGCTGCTTCAAATTATTTATTCGATCTCTGCTGCCTCCCATTCCTGCAAGTGACTCTTTCACTCAATCTCTCACTCAATTCAGTGACTCATCGTTTTGTGTGTTTGCTACCTCTGCTGCCTTCTTCTTTCGATGACGCCCTCTCCCATGCTGACACGGCAACAACGTGAGCAACTTGCTCCCCGCGCTGTAAATAAGAGCGAAGGGACTCCAAGGCAGGGCAGCACCAACTCTGCCGCGTTTTGTGCTCAACTCACGGCGTTAGAAGAGCGGCTTAGTGCGAATGCAAAAGATGCAAACAAAGAACTGGAAAATCGACTTCGTCAGCACGTAGACTCTCTATTTAATCGCCTCTCCACCGATATTGCTAGCAAGTTCAGCAAGTTAGAGAATGAAGTGTCTGCTATTCAACAGCAGCTTAATAATAAATTTCTTGAGTATGACAGCAAAATACTTAAATTGGAAAAGGAAGTAAGCGCTCTCACCACACTCTGCGACGACCTTGCAAAAAAAATCTCAGACTACAACAACAGCATTAGCGCCAACGCCAACAACAACAGCATTGACTATAATTCGGATGCTGTTTTGTTTGGATTAAGATTTGAAAGTGGGGAAAATCTAAAAGGTATATTTAACCTAATCTGCCGATCAATAGATTTCCAGGCGCCACAAATAAAAGATATTTTCCGCGTCAAGCCCAAAACGAATTC
This sequence comes from Pherbina coryleti, assembly GCA_943735915.1. Classification (NCBI taxonomy): domain Eukaryota; kingdom Metazoa; phylum Arthropoda; class Insecta; order Diptera; family Sciomyzidae; genus Pherbina; species Pherbina coryleti. The sequence continues at coordinate 131,296,164 of OX030950.1, forward strand.
TTCAAACTCAGTAGTGATCGTCAAGTTCTACACCCCATTTGATCGAAACCGGGTACTGAAAGCTTTTGGTGACTATCGCAGGCGCACAAAGAAGGCGGTTAACTTGAGAGACGCTGGGCTTGAGCTAGACAACAATGTCTTTATACATGAGAGCCTTACAGCTGAGACAAGAAAACTTCTGCATGCAGCTATCTCTTACAAGCGGAAAGCAAAAATCTTCAACGCTTTCACATTTCGGGGTTCTGTCTTCATTAGAGTATATAAAGGCGCAGATGGCATTAAAATCAAAGATGAAATTGATCTTCACAATATCGTATGCGAAGCAGCTGCTGGTAATGGACTTGTCTAGTATGGCTGCCCTCTTATTCTTTAATTTAAACATATGTATTATTCATTTTTTTATCTTCACTACCTATACCTTACCTTATCTTCTCTACCTATACCTCTATCTTTTCTTTAACTCTATCTTTTTTCTAAGTTCTATTCCTCTAAATGCTTTTAGTACTTTATATTTATATATAGAAATATATCCTTATGTCAGGTGAAAATAGTTATCATCGTAACGCTAGCGAAAATCATAAAATTATGCTTGAAGTGCTATGCAAGCAGCGCGCTGGCTTGAAAGTTGTGCATTTCAATGCAAGAAGTCTTAATGGCGTTAAAATAGATTGCGTTAGACATGCATTTGAAGAATCAAGTGTAGATGTAATTTGTGTTTCGGAAACCTGGTTTCATGCGGACGTTAATGACGCTTTGTATAACATCAAAAGCTATAAACTATTTCGGAATGATAGACTAGATAGTAGAGGTGGAGGTGTAGCAATTTTTTGCAAGGAAAATTTAACGGTAACAGTTCTAGATAAGTCCTTAGAATCAAAGGTAGAATTCATAAATGTTGAAATATCTGACCGCAAAACTAAAATATTTCTTTCATGTGTGTACAATCCTAATCGAAATTGTAGTCTGGATCCTTTGTTCACAAAAATCTCTAATAGTGTAATAGACTACGAGCACTTTATTTTGTGTGGAGATTTTAACATTAACATTCTGTCCAATGATAATCTTGTTACGAAGTTCTTAGATAATCTATCTGAAGTTAGTCTCAATATAGTAAACACTAGTATGCCAACACGATTTGCAAATAATGCCTCTCCAAGTTTATTAGACATTTTTGTTGTGTCTGATCCATCGAACGTTTTGCTTTTTGACCAAATTTCATTTCTTTCAGATCATGACCTTATTTTCTGCGCCTTTAACATACACCTTAGGCCAGCGTCATCCGAAGCTGCAATTCAGTATCGCGATTATAAAGCAATTGATTACTCTTCCTTGGTAAGGGACTTGTATCAAATAAATTGGTCGGACTGTTGGTTTCTTAACTCAGTTGACGAAAAACTTGTTTTTTTCATTAATAATATAAATAATTTATTTAATGCACATGTACCTTTGCGAAACCTTCGTGTGATCAATAGCACTTGTCCCTGGTTTACGTATTCTGTAAAACTAGCCTTAAAAAGACGCAATAGAGCTTATACAACGTGGAAACGGAACCCGACTGATATGAACTGGGAGCAACACAAAAAAATGAGAAATGAAGCTACGATCGCTGTTCGCTCATCTAAACAGAAATTTTTTATGTCCAAGTTAAATCCATCATTACCACCGAAGCAGCTTTGGTCAAATATTAGGAGCTTAGGTGTTTATAAAATAGAATCAGAAGCATGCCGTATTGATCCCAATCTACTAAATGATTTTTTTGTTGCTAGCTCTATAAATACTTCTTCATCCATCTCTGAATATGACGATAGTCCTGTTCAAAATATACTTAATGAATTTCAATTTGATGCAGTTAGTGAATTTGATGTTGCTCGTTGCATTAAAAAAATCAAATCGAATGCTACCGGGGAAGATGGTATTTCTATAAAATTCCTTAAATGTATACTGCCATATATACTCAGTCCACTTACTCACATTATGAATCATTGCTTCACAACTTCAACATATCCTGAGATTTGGAAAGTGTCAACAATTATTCCCATAGCAATGCTTGTGAACTAGCTGATTTTCGACCAATTAGCATACTATCCTCAATCTCTAAGATTTGTGAGTCTCTATTGGCTGAACAATGGACCCAGTGGACTTGTTGAAGAGCTATGTGCAAAAGTAAATGAAGATCTATGCTTGGTAGCTGAATGGGCCAGATTAAACATGCTTCAGCTAAACCCTCTTAAATCGTTTGTTCTTCCGGTCTCTAAGACTCCTTATGGAAATATTGATGTTCCTCCAATTTTTCTCAATAACATTGAGTTAAAATTTGTCAGTAAAGCCACTAATCTTGGTTATCGGATCAATACGACCCTGTCTTGCGAAGATCACATTAATTCATGCGTGAGCAAAATATACTATGTCTTACGAAATCTTCGAATGACTGCAGCATTCGTGCCGGTCGAAACTAAAAAGAAACTCGTCTTGCAGCTGTTATTGCCAATCATTACATATTCGGAAAATGTATTTAGCAAACTCGACTCGAGATCCTTACACAAACTTTTAGTCGCTTTCAATAATGCAGTGCGATATATATACGGTCTTAAGAAGTTTGATCATATATCATCCTTTTCAAATAAAATATTAGGTCGAAGCCTTCCCAACCACCTCAATGCAAGAAATTGCATTTTTTTGCATAGACTCATATACTCGCGTTGTCCTAATTACCTTTTTGAAAAGATACAATTCTGCAGATCGAGCAGAAGCATGAACCTCGTTATTCCGACGCACAATTTTAAAAACTCCAGTAGATTGTTTTTCGTTAGTGCGATAAGACTATGGAATTCACTACCTAATAATCTGAAAAGTGTCTCAAATATAAAGGACTTTAAGCGTTTAATTTTCGAATACTTCTCTTAACTCCCTTCTATCTTTTCTGAATTTCTGCTTTCTCTTAAACCTTACATATAATCTCTTTTTATTACTATATTATATTATTTTAGTGTTTAAGTTTCATTTTACAATCTTCATATTATATTAATTTTTTGATTTGCAATGTAATTCATAATTATTTATTTAATTTACTGATTGTTTTTCTTTTTATTTACTTATTTAATATTTAATTTGAACAATGTTAGTTGTTATTTCCTCCGTTCATGCGGCATGTAAAAGATTAATCTTAAATGTCAACATATTTTATCTAATAAATACAAATACAAAATACAAAACTCCACTAGACGGTTTCAAATATTCAGAAGCATCAAGAGGGAGCACTCGGCATTTAAATAGAGATGAAAGTCGAGTCTTGGTTTTTGTTCACATTGCTTTAAACAACAATTTAACACAATAATTAGCAATACTAAATTAAATAAGGAAAGTGTTCGTAATGAACCAGATAATGAGTCAAATTGGACAGAACAACAAAATTTCAGGGAATGTTTATTAAGAGTATCATTAGAAGAACTGTTTACAAATCAAATTTTTAATCAACAATCAGCGTTCATATTTTTTTTACACTGGACCACCGGTAATCCGGCCCCTGACTAATTCGGCACCCCCCTGTAATCCAATATTTCTATTATTATTGAATATTTTTTTGACAATCTTCGCTTATGTAGATAATGCATTATTGAACAGGTTACTTACTTGTACTTGTATTGATTGATATATATTATAATTTTATTCATAATTTTTGATTATTTTAGTGTGTACATTTATTTGTACACAATTATTTCCTAATGTAAAGTTATTATTTTTTGTAAGTTCTATAGCATTAATAACGTCAATTTTATAATAAAACGTAAGCTTTCTATTGTATTGTTTAATTTACTTAATTTGACACACATAATGGAGTATGATTTGTACTTCAGAGTATAACATACCTTATCTTAACAAACCTTATCATTTTTTTTAAGCTTTGAACCAAGGTTTTCAGGTGTAATACCTATTCAGTCAAGTCTGCTTTGGTTCGAAATGGTGTGGTAGATTAGTGTGAGCGAAGGGGCAATCAATTCAATTCAATTCAATTCAAGTAATAAGGCAATCTCATCCACAAACTACACCTCTAAGTCGTAAATATTGATGAGTTTTCAATTTCAGCTGATTACTTAATGAAAGAAAATTGCAAACGCGAAAGGTCAAAGCGTAGGATCTTGTCCTAGCTGGGATTCGAACCCGGGACCTCTGGGGTGGCAGTTCAACACGTTTGACGCACATTTATCGCATTTGTTACCATTTGCGTTATCAATGTTACCATTTGTCACTTTGTGGCCAAATTGTATGTAAACGGTAAACTTCCGGTACATTTTTAGACACATTTTTGAAAATTTTTAGCGTGAATAATCACAAAAAGCGCTGAAATTGAAGAATACAACATTAAGAAGCTGAAAAATGTTGGCAATGCTGTGACAATCATCAATGCTTTACACACCCACGAGCGTTGTTAGACTCCTTCGACGATGCAAGAGGTTTAAGCCAAAAATTGAGACTTAAATTAATGAGTCAAAATTTTTTTCTATTAGTGGGACTGTGCAATGGGCCACAGGTGAGGTTGTTGAAAGTTTCTATAACAATTGCGAAAGTGGCCGATTTATAGAAGAATTTCCTTTGTGCATTATGATCAAGTTTCCCAATTATTCTGGACCAAAATACAACAATTTAAATGTTCTACTTATTTATTCCGTAGTGGTATCATTCAAAAAAGGATCAACCAATTTTACTCGCAAGAAATTTTCACTATAACTTGCGTATGCCATTAATATTAAAAATTGCAAAGATTAATTCTCAATCAAGCAGTTTTCGATATAAGAGAAAGGGAATTTAAGTTATATTCCTTATGATAGGCTATTCCTTATGATAAGAAAATAAATAAAAAGAAAGGATTGGTTCAAAAACGCCAAGAATACAATAAAATATTGTATTTTAACTAAAATATATTAACATTTTTTTGTAATTGAATGTTTGAGATCTGGTAATTTTATTGACAAAAAGTAGAATCCCCATTTAATTGAAATAACAAAACCTACTTAATATCTTTGCTTATATAGTTTTTAGAAAAATCTATTGGAGCTAGCAACTCAACTAAATTGCCTCCACAACGTACCAATTTATGTGGCTAGCTAGCAAACGCGTAAGTGTTTGCTAAGCGACTGCTACGACCTATTTAAATTGAGGCGTTATACGCTATGTTGTGTGAATTTTAGGACAGAGACACTCCATTATTTGGACCCACTATCCTCTAGTGGTGGATCAGAATATTTCACGCAATTTTTAAAGTTATTAAATGTAGTAGAATAGGAAAAGTGGAAACTTCTCAACGATGAAAAAAGAGATAAGCAAACAGACGCTGTGAGCTGTGGTGTATTCGTGGTTCAATATGTCCATGGGATTCTGGAGAGGCAAAATTTGTCTAACTTATTAGGCCCCAATTTGTATAGAGTTCAAATAAAGCACAATATAACTCAATTTGCAAGTATTTCCACGTTTTGCCGTAGTTGTGGTAAGAGTTTGATCCCTGAAATAAGTGCAAATTGTCAAAATTGCGGTGGGTCGATATGCGACAAATGCATAAAAATAAGCCTTTATTGCGATGTTTGTTGCTTATCAGTCTTGCCAGATTAGGGGTTTTCCCCCTAAATTAAGGGGTTTTTACCTTATTTAGAGGGAATTTTAGGGGGAGAAAATGTTTAGAGGGAAATTTAGAGGGAGAAAAATAAAGTTAGGGAGAAATTTAGGGGGATACAAAGTTTAAAAACATCCTAAATCGTTTTTTTACAAATGCAATTTAAAACGTACCAAAAGAACATTTTGGTAGCTAACATTCAATGAAAAAGTTTGCAACTCTGTAATGTGCGATCATTTCCTAAATGCATCGCTGTACGCATTTATTTCGTTGAACGTAATAGACGGTTGAAAAATAAATGAAAGACAAGTATTAAGCAAAATGCCTCCCGTTCTATCTACCAAAAATTATACCCAAAAATATTCTAAATCCTGGGAGAGTGATCCACTGTTTAAAGGTAATATGATTATTGCGAACACGTGTTTAATCAGTAAAGTCAATGACTGGCGGCAAATAATGAAAATATTATTTTAGGTTGGTTGCAAGCGCAGGTTGGAGATGCTACTCGTGCGTATTGTGTATACTGCTCAAAAACCGTCTTAGCTCATAAAAAAAGTCTTATGGATCACGCTAAGACGAAGTCTCATGAAGGCAACTGCAAAAACAGGCAAGAATGCGCCAAGACGACAAAAATGACGGAATTCCTTAATCCAACGATTGGAGAAAAAAGAAAACGGGCAGAGTTGAAAATCGCGACTTTTATAGCTGAGCATTGTTCAATAAATGCAGTCGATCATCTCAGCGAGGTCATAAGTGATCTCGATTGTGGCTCTGAAACATTATCAAAAATCAGATTACACCGCACAAAATGCACAGGTAAAAAGTATACAATACTTAGAATATATAAATTCTTAGTTAAAAATTTTTTCTAAACATCTAAACATTAGGTCTCATTCTAAACATTCTTTCGCCTTGCTTTCTTGAAGATTTGTTGGAAGACATCGGGAGCTCGGTTTATTCTTTGATAGTTGATGAAAGCACTTTGATCGACACTACAAAAGTTATGTGCATCATGATACGATACTTTAGCAAAAAATACAGGAAAGTCTGCACGAAATTTTACCGTTTGTTAAAGCTGGAGTCAGGAACTGCCGAGGTCATGACCAATAGTATCATAACACAATTAAAAAAAGATAATTTGAAATTGGAAAATTTAATTGGAATTGGAATTGATGGAGCTAATGCTATGGCCGGTTCTGAAAACTCAGTATCAGCACATCTGACTAGAAAAGTACCTCATTTAATTACAATTAAATGTTTATGTCATTCATTGCATCTCTGTGCTGAAAAAGCGTGTGATATTCTTCCGAAACATTTGGATACGTTAGTTAAAGACAGTCATGCTTGGTTTTCTAAAAGTACGAAAAGAAACATCAAATACGCAGACTTGTACAAAACGATGAATGAAAATATTCCAAAGAAAATAGCTAAATTATCAGGCACTAGATGGTTAGCACGACTTAATGCAATTAATACAATTTTAGATCAATGGGAAAATCTCATGTTACATTTTGAAGAAGCTAAGTCGTCAGAACGTGGGGATCCAGGGTTTAAGGCAGATACACTCCATCAAATGTACCAAGACGTTGGAAACAAATTATACTTATATTTTCTGCGCTTTTCCTTGAACGACGTTATCAAAACAAACAAATCTTTTCAGTCTGAATCAGCGGAGCCCCTAAAACTTTTGAAAGACCTGAACGACACTCTCTATTCTGTTCTTAAAAAAATTGTAGTTCCACAACAACTAGAAAAAGCTAATAAAAACGACTTGTGTTCATATCAGTTTCATCGGTATTTGATGCCTGTACATTGTATATATTTTGGGTATGACTTCACATATACTTGTTCAAATTTGAATTCGCCGAATCAGTTATTAAGTATCAAAAACCGATGTCGAGAGTCTCTAATAAAATTAGCTGAGGAAATTCAAAAAAGAGTGCCACGAAACATAGCAATTCTTCAGGAAATTTGTGTTTTTAGTCCTGAAATAGCTTCAAAGGAATTGAAACGGGATGTTACTGACATAGCGCATGCGTTTGATAAAATCATTGGTGGCAATGTTGATGAACTTGTGAGGGAGTGGAATCTTCTCCATCGGTTGGACATCGAAACCGTAAAAATTTCATCAGACGAATACTGGGCAAATATCATGGAACAAACTGATGCCAGCGGAGAGGGCAGATTCCAACATATCTCGAAACTAGCAACTTCGATGCTGTCGTTGCCTTTTTCCAACGCGTCAGTAGAAAGAGCATTTTCAATCATCAACATAATTAAGAACAAATTACGGAATAAAATGGCAATAAAAACAGCGGATTCTATTATGCGCATAAGGTCCCTTAATAAAAGCTGTACAACTTTTGAACCTTCTGCTAAAATGTTAAAAAATTTTACGAATGAGAATGTATACAAAAGCGAATTTGTATACGAAGTTTTGGATGCGTTCAAAGAAGTTGAAAATGCTTAAAACGATAAATATATCGTATGCATAGAAAAACGAGAACATACACATAGTCATACATGTGATACTAATAGTAATCCTACTTTAACTCCAACTTTAAGTTACATACTTTAACTGATCTCATAAATATAATTTTAAAATAAATTTATAAAAAAGAGTATTCCATTCTTGAGTATTGACTTGTTGAAAATTTCATTAAAATGTTAAGTATTTGAGTATTTTTGCATTTTTTTACCAACGCAAACCAATAAAAAATATTTAGGGGGAAAAGCATGCATTTAGGGGGAAATTAAGCTCCATTTAGGGGGAAGGCGCACAGAATACCTGGCAACACTGTTGCTTATTAAAAGTTAGCAAGTTCTTTTTTAATATTAGAGCTTAACGCACTTATGTCAGTCAATATCTTCATTGAATCGAAATAAATTAATATCTATATGTATGTTGTTTTTCTGAGAACGGTGTACTTCAATTAATAATTAATTGATTAGTTCATATTTTTTAATTAACCAATTTATCGCTACCAAAATGAATGAAATAAATAATGTGATGATAACAAATTCTAATATTTTGTTGAGTTTAATTTTATTAATTCAAAACATTTAATTTAATTTCATTTTTTATAAAAGTTGAATTCTATGTTATATATTTTAAAACACATAATGCATAATTTACGTCATTAATTTTTAAAAGAATAAAACAAAACTCTTATTATAATATCTAGCAATATAATGTTTTTAAAATATAACTTAATGTTAAAACATTCAATGTTTTTTGCGTTCAAATCAATTCGTATAAGTTTTGTTTTTTAATTAAAAAGAGACAATTATCGGAAAGAAACCAACCTGTACGAAAAGGCAAAGAGGGATTGCAAGCAGCCGTTAAAAGGCAATGCTTCTAAAAGACAAAGGGTCTTTAAACCAAATTTTAAAGACTGCGAATTTAAACTAACTGAAAATTATAAAATTATACTTAATGCTAAATCTAGAAAATCTTTTACGGACTCTCAGATTTTAGAAGTTCGAGAGCAATACCTTTTGCATAACAATGTTTGCATTTTTTGTTTCTACAAATTTAATTGCACAAAACAAGGACTTCGTGCTTATGCATATTGCAAGTTTGAAAGTTGTGCAACATTTAAATTTGTAGAATCTTGGGAAGGGCAGGGGCGCATAACCGTTTTTAGAACTGGTGCCATTGCACACGAAAAGGTTAAACAGTTAATTGAGCAGTTAAGAGACATAAAACGCGAAATGGCAAAAGATTTAATTGAAAAAACAAGTGCCTACGACTTTAGAAAACAGGCAATATTAGAAGCTTCTGAGGATATAGCGTCTTTTGGTAACATGCAGAATATTCAAAAGTTGCCAACATTGAGAAAATTAAAATCTGAGGCAAATTTTGACTTTTTTTACCACAAAGACCCTTTTGTTGAAATTTTTGTAATGCAAAGTGAGCGTTACAAAAATTATATTCAATATGTGGCTTTGCCTTTTACGGTTTATATGTGGCAGAAGACCACTTTTGAAACTCTTCGCGATAACCCAAAAATTCTTTAGGACGGAAATTTTACGTGGCATTTTGACGCAACGGGACAATCCATAGCACAAGTCAATTGTGCTTCAAAGCGAATTTTAATTTATAGAATTGTAATGAAAATTTTTCTCCTTAGAATACTTTTTCTTATTGCTGAAATTGCACAGGTTTTGCAAGGATTGAAATTTTTTTGTATGGAGAATTAATTTAAATGGCCAATTTGCAAGCAGATTTGCACTGACGTAAGTTTTGCATTGTTTGGGGCCGTTTTGAAAGCATTTAATGACCAAACTGTGTTAGGATATCTTAAAGCTTGTGCGAAGTATTTAGATACTTTAGACACTTGAGGGAAACATAGAATGTATTTTACAGTTGTTCAGTGCTGTAAGTGCCATTATATTAAAATAATATGTAAGGATTTAGATACATACACCAAAGCAGATCAAAAATCGAATAGAATGTTTTTAAAAAAAATTTTTATATCTGCTTTTAAATTTGAATCACTTAATAAGTGTATAAATTGGTTTCAAACTATATGTTATTTGTTATTATCAACTTATAAAAATTCTTTATAATGCTATCATTATAATAATTTAAAAAGTTGCCAATTTGATAAATTTGACGAAAATTTAGAGGAAAAAAATTATAATTTCGAAGCAAATTATAAGGATTATTCAAATGATGCTATCGCTGCCAATCGTCCCTTCAAAAAAATGTTTTTGGACATGTTTCGTCAAGTTCATTGCTTTTGTTTCTCCTCGGAAAATATATAACTGCACACAAATATAATGGGGATACATATTGACCTTCAGGTACTGAATTAGGTAATGTTTCCATAGAATCCACGTTTTCAATCCAGAAGGCTTTAGTTCTGAAAAGAAAAAAACGCTTGAGACCCCCTTATTTCACCAAGCTAATGCGAAGAGACAATATTAGTTCTCTCAAAGATATCAGGATAAGATATAATTTATTTAATAAGGTCGATGAAGGTGAAGATGTTGATGAAGAAATAGATGAGGAGGAAATAGTTGAGTTATTTAATAAAACCATATTAAATGAACACAACTATTCTCAAAGTATAGATGAGGTACAACCAGAATAAAAATGGGGTGCAAAGGATTTATCATCCAACCAACTCCTTAATAAATCTGTCATGGAGGCTATAAATTTGGAAAATTATATAGAAAGAGGTGCAAAGAAGTTAGCGGACTCTATGAAATGTTTCCTATTTGATATAAAGTCAATTAATATTGAAATAAATGGATCTGCGTCCTTGATCCAATCAGGTTTTTATAACCTTATAGAAGACTCTGATTGAATCATTGGATCACTTAATGTGGATAAGGAACTGACAAATTTTGTTTTGGATGCCGCTGTTCTTTGCCTTCGGAAGTCCAAAAAACAAAAAAAATGTTTATAGTCTCCCTTGTCAGATTAATTCAATTAATCTGGAGTATTTAAAATCTATTATAGCTCTCAATCCGTCTGTTATATTTATAAAAAAAAAAAAATAACTGGCCATTTTCAGCCCTTGAAAGGGCTTTGACCTAGCTTCTTATGATCAATTGTGTTGTGCGTCTTATTAAGTTTGTACACAATTGACCGATAAATATATTTATATTTATATATTTATATTTATTTGTTATTTTTATACCAATCATTAAATTTAGGCATTATACGCTATGTTGTGTGAATTTTAGGACAGAGACACTCCATTTTTTGGACCCACTATCCTCTAGTGGTGGATCAGAATATTTCACGCAATTTTTAAAGTTATTAAATGTAGTAGAGCAGGAAAAGTGGAAACTTCTCAACGATGAAAAAAGAGATAAGCAAACAGATGCTGTGAGCTGTGGTGTATTCGTGGTTCAATATGTCCATCGGATTCTGGAGAGGCAAAATTTGTCTGACTTATTAGACCCCAATTTGTATAGAGTTCAAATTAAGCACAATATAACTCAATTTGCGAGTATTTCCACGTTTTGCCGTAGTTGTGGTAAGAGTTTGATCCCTGAAATAAGTGCAAATTGTCAAAACTGCGGTCGATTGATATGCGATAAATGCATAAAAATAAGCCTTTTTTGCGATGTTTTTTGCTTATTAAAAGTTGGCAAGTTCTTTTTTAATATTATAGCTTAACGCACTAATATCAGTCAATATCTTCATTGAATAGAAAAAAATAATATCTATATGTTGTTTTTCTGAGAACGGTATAAGAAAAAATAATAAATTGATTAGTTCATATATTTTAATAAACCAGGATTTAATTTATCGCTACCAAAATGAATGAAATAAATAATGTGATGATAACAAATTCTAATATTTTGTAGAGTTTAATTTTATTAATTCAAAACATTTAATTTAATTTAATTTTTTATAAAAGTTGAACTCTATGTTATATATATTTTAAACACATAATGCAAAATTTACGTCACTCATTTTCAAAGGAATAAAACAAAACTCTCATTATAATATCTAGCAATATAATCTTTTTAAAATATAACTTAATGTTAAATCATTCAATGTTTTTCGCGTTCAAATCAATTCGTGTAAATTTTGTTTTTTAATTAAAGAGAGATAATTATATTAATTATATAAAAAACGAATTCACCACTATTCTAGCTGAAGTTATAGGGTTCATATTAAAAATTAAACAAAATTAATAAATCTTTGACATTTTAGGGGACCGAATTTAACATGACGGTTATAAAGCAATTGCGATATAAACTGAGCTACAGAACTCACATTAAAAAATTCTTTAAATAAAGTAATAAATCGAACAAACAACTTTTTTACAATTTATATTTCTCCTTCAGTGGTGAATTTTTGTAAATTTAAATTTGTTTCATTTATTGGTATTTAGAAATTATATTCAAGTCAGTTCTGTATCTCGGTGCTTACAGCGTTTTCTTTATAACAGGTTTTTTAAAAGCTTCGAGCTTCATAACCTTTTACCAATACAGCCGTATGAAAAATTTTGGAAAGTAAGATTTTTCTTTTAAAAACTTCTTGATATGTAACCTGTACGGATTCGACGAAAAAAATATATTTGTGCTTTTATAGTTAATTTACGAACATTAAAAAAGAAAGTATTTATGAAAAACTTTTGTCAGTGTTTTTAATAAATCTTAAAGTGTTGAATAGCTTTTTTTAGATTAAAAAAACTTAATTTTTTTCATAATTTTCATTTTCATTTTTCATAAAGAACTAGTTATAATAATGATGAAATTTTAAATTTCTTAGCTACGCAAGTTTGTTGTGCAGATTAAAGAAGAGATCCAGGTTCTTCAAAATGGAATTAAATCACTATTTAATTCTCGTCGTGAAGGACCAGAAGCAAATCAACTATTCAATTCTACAACAATTTCCGAGAAGACCCTAAGTCCCTTTGAAGTCACAAAGGAAAGCTTCAAAGTTGAGGACTTTAAATTTAAAGGGTATTGGAAAGAAGCCAACCTGGACGAAAAGGCAACAAGGGATTGCAAGCAGCCGTTGAAAGGCAATGCTTCAAAAAGACAAAGGGTCTTTAAACCAAATTTTGAACTTCCTGAAAATTATAAAATTATACTTAATGCTAAATCTAGAAAATCTTTTACGGACGCTAAGATTTTGGAAGATATAATTCGGGAGCAATACCTTTTGCAAAAGAATGTTTTCATGTTATGTTTCTACAAATTTAATTGCACAAAACAAGGACTTCGTGCTTATGTATATTGCAAGTTTGAAAGCTATGCAACATTTAAATTTGTAGAATCTGGGGAAGGGCAGGGGCGCGTAACCGTTTTAGAACTGGTGCCATTGCACACGAAAATTACAAACAGTTAGTTGGGCAGTTAAGAGACATAAAACGCGAAATGGCAAAAGATTTAATTGAAAAACAAGTGCCTAAGGCTTTAGAAAACAGGCAATATAAGAAGCTTCTGAGGATATAGTGTCTTTTGGTAACATGCAGAATATTCAAAAGTTGCCAACATTGAGAAAATTGAAATCTGAGGCAAATTTTGACTTTTGTTACCACAAAGACTTTTGTTACCTTGTGTTGAAATTTTTGTAATGCAAAGTGAGCGTTACAAAAATTATATTCAATATGTGGCTTTGCCTTTTACGGTTTAAACGTGGCAGAAGACCACTTTTGAAACTCTTCGCGATAACCCGAAAATTCTTTTAGATGGAAATTTTACGTGGCATTTTGACGCAACGGGACAATCCGTACCACAAGTCAATTGTGCTACAAGGCGAATTTAAATTTATAGAATTGTAATGAAAATTTTCCCCCTTAGAATACTTTTTTCTATTGCTGACTCCACTCAATCGAGACACAACATGTCTGAAATTGCACAGTTTTTGCAAGCATTGAAATTTTTTTTTGTATGGTGAATTAATTTAAATGGCCAATTTGCAAGCGGATTTGCACTGACATAAGTTTTGCATTGTTTGGGGCCGTTTTGAAAGCATTTAATGACCAAACTGTGTTAGGATATCTTAAAGCTTGTGCGAAGTATTTAGATACTTTATACACTTTAGGGAAACATAGAATTTCTTTTACAGTTGTTCAATGGTGTAAATGCCATTATATTAAAATATTATGTAAGGATTTAGATACATACACCAAAGCAGATCACAAATCGAATAGAATGTTTTTAATGCTATAAATTTGGAAAATTATGTAGAAAGAGATGCAAAGAAGTTCGTGGACTCTATGAAATGTTTCCTATTTGATATAAAGTCAATTAATTTTGAAATAAATGGATCTGAGTCCTTGATCCAATCAGGATTTTATAACCTTATAGAAGACTCTGATTGGATCATGGATCACTTAATGTGGATAAGGAACTGACAAATTTTGTTTTGGATGCCGCTGTTCTTTGCCTTCGGAAGTCCAAAAAACAAAAAGATGTTTATAGTCTCCCTTGTCAGACTAATTCCATTAATCTGAGGTATTTTAAATCTATTATAGCTCTCAATCCGTCTGTTATATTTATACCAATCTTTAAATTTAGGCATTATACGCTATGTTGTGTGAATTTTAGGAAAGAGACATTCCATTATTTGGACCCACTATCCTCTAGTGGTGGATCAGAGTATTTCACGCAATTTTTAAAGTTATTAAATGTAGTAGAGCAGGAAAAGTGGAAACTTCTCAACGATGAAAAAAGAGATAAGCAAACAGACGCTGTGAGCTGTGGCGTATTCGTGGTTCAATGTGTCCATCGGATTCTGAAGAGGCAAAATTTGTCTAACTTATTAGACCCCAATTTGTATAGAGTTCAAATTAAGCACAATATAACTCAATTTGCGAGTATTTCCACGTTTTGCCGTAGTTGTGGTAAGAGTTTGATCCCTGAAATAAGTGCAAATTGTCAAAACTGCGGTCGATCGATATGCGACAAATGCATAAAAATAAGCCTTTATTGCGATGTTTGTTGCTTATTAAAAGTTAGCAAGTTCTTTTTTATATTATAGCTTAACGCACTTATGTCAGTCAATATCTTCATTGAATCGAAATAAATTAATATCTATATGTTGTTTTTCTGAGAACGGTGTACTTCAATTAATTATTAATTGATTAGTTCATATATTTTAACTAACCAGGATTTAATTTATCGCTTCCAAAATGAATGAAATAAATAATGTGATAATAACGAATTCTAATATTTTATAGTTTAATTTAATTAATTCAAAACATTTAATTTAATTTAATTTTCTATAAGTTGAATTCTATGTTATATATTTTTAACATATAATGCAAAATTTACGTAACTCATTTTTAAAAAATAAAAAAAAACTCTCATTATAATATCTGGCAATAAAATCTTTTTAAAATATAACTTAATGTCAAATCATTCAATGTTTTTCGCGTTCAAATCAATTTGTGCAAGTTTTGTATTTTAATTAAAGAGAGATAATTATAGGAAAGAAACCAACCTGGACGAAGACGAAAAGGCAACGAGGGATTGCAAGCAGCCGTAGGAAGGCAATGCTTCAAAAAGACAAAGGGTCTTTAAACCAAATTTTAAAGACTGCGAATTTGAACTTCCTGAAAATTATAAAATTATACTTAATGCTAAATCTAGAAAATCTTTTACGGACTCTAAGATTTTGGAAGTTCGAGAGCAATACCTTTTGCAAAACAATGTTTGCATTTTATGTTTCTACAAATTTAATTGCACAAAACAAGGACTTCGTGCTTATGCATATTGCAAGTTTGAAAGTTGTGCAACATTTAAATTTGTAGAATCTGAGGAAGGGCAGGGTTAACCGTTTTAGAACTGGTGCCATTGCACACGAAAAGGTTAAACAGTTAATTGAGCAGTTAAGAGACATAAAACGCGAAAT
Organism: Pherbina coryleti; assembly: GCA_943735915.1. Lineage (NCBI taxonomy): Eukaryota > Metazoa > Arthropoda > Insecta > Diptera > Sciomyzidae > Pherbina > Pherbina coryleti. Next base: position 131,312,102 of record OX030950.1, read on the forward strand.
GGCAAGAGATTTAATTGAAAAAACAAGTGCTTACGACTTTAGAAAACAGGCAATATTAGAAGCTTCTGAGGATATAGCGTCTTTTGGTAACATGCAGAATATTCAGAAGTGTCCTACATTGATAAAATTAAAATCTGCCGCAAATTTTGACTTTTTTTACCACAAAGGCCCTTTTGTTGAAATTTTTGTAATGCAAAGTGAGCGTTACAAAAAGTTATATTCAATATGTGGCTTTGCCTTTTACGGTTTATATGTGGCAGAAGACCACTTTTGAAACTCTTCGCGATAACCCGAAAATTCTTTTAGATGGAAATTTTACGTGGCATTTTGACGCAACGGGACAATCCGTAGCACAAGTCAATTGTGCTTCAAAGCGAATTTTAATTTATAGAATTGTAATGAGAATTTTGCCCCTTAGAATACTTTTTCTTATTGCTGAAATTGCACAGTTTTTGCAAGGATTGAAATTTTTTTGTATGGAGAATTATTTTAAATGGCCAGCTTTGCAATTTCAAAGTTCAATTCTATGTTTATATTTGAAACACATAATGCAAAATTTACGTCACTCATTTTTAAAAGAATAAAACAAAACTCTCATTATAATATCTAACAATATAATCTTTTTAAAATATAACTTAATGTTAAATCATTCAATGTTTTTCGCGTTCAAATCAATTCGTGTAGGTTTTGTTTTTTTAATTAAAGAGAGATAATTATATAATTATGCACCATTTACTGCTCACCTTAGTTTGCTCGGTTGCCCGGTATTGCACACTCCAATTATTAAATCTAAATTAATTTTTTTGTTTCAAAAGAAAATTAGCCAATGAAAGCTTTTTAGAGTTTAAAATTTGTACATATTTTTATAATTTGGAATGAAGTTCAAAGTTCGTTTTAATTGTGGTAAGATTTATTTTAAGCCTTTCAATTTTTAAATGAAATGATTTGTCGAGCTTCCCATAATACGGCTCCTTATAAGTTTCCTGAAACACCCCTTCCCCAGTCTGACATATCGCACACTAAATACAAAACATTCACAACTTCAAATTTACCAAAATTGACTTTATCACAAATCAATTCACCACACACATATCTAACTGCAAAAATTTCTTTCTCATCACCATATTCTTTAGCTAGTAAAATACCGCTATGATTGTTTTTATGTTTTTTGAGTTGCTGCTGCAGGCGCAACCATGGTATAATAATACAAGGTAGCATTGACAGTTGCTTGGGAAAATATCTTCTGTCAAAAAATATACTCAAAAAAAGAGCGCTCACAATCCGCCCTTGAAAACACAAGCAATGTTGAAAACGTTGAAGTGAAAAAAAACAACAACCACAGCAGCTGCAGATGCATATACACAAAAAGCTGTTTTTGACAGGAGATGTTTTCTTGTAGAAGAGAAAATAAGCGGTGCTACCTTGTATTATTATACCATGGGCGCAACTAAAGAGTATTATTTTTAGTTGCGCCAATTAGCTACGTTCAGCAGGTACAACTGTTGTGCAACTGTTGAGTGTGTGCCTGCTGAACACATAGTTATCAGTTTCTGATCAGCTCAACATGTTGTGAAAACTGTCAGTTTTTGGTATCATTTTATTTTTCTGATACTTAACTCAACATGTTGCACAACAGTTGTGTCCGCTGAACGTAGTCAGTCTTTAACTTGGAATTTCTTCAGACTCAATTTTTTAAAAATATTACAATAATTTTTATATAATCAGTTTTCTTTTCTCCTGAGAATTTAGATTTTTTGAGTTGTGACTGTTTTGTATTTCGTATGCGGTATATATAATAAAATAAAGTTATTCTCTATCATATATAATTAACATTCGCATTCATTTACAGAAAAATATTAAAAAGTTTGAGACCCTTCGTTGAGTATACCCTGCGCAACTGATTATAATTAGTAATTGCAATTATAAATTAAAAATCTTACAACTTATAGTAAAATTATAAAATAAAATTTATTTTTCATGAAATTTCAAAATCCATTGATTTGATACTGTGAGGCAAAAAGAGTGGAAAAATTGGTAATGTTGTATGTCAATTTGTTAGTATTAATTGAATTTATTTTATGAAATTAAAATAAATACCCCAATCTCTTTTCATACAATCTAATGCCACTTCGGTTTACGGAAACTACTTGTGAGACGAATGGAGTAAAAATATCAGTGGTTCTGAAAGTATTAAAGTTTATTAAAAACAAAAAAAAAAAAAAAATTGTTGCACATTTTTTTATGTTTCGTAAAAAATGGACTATGTGGGAGCATAACAGAACACGGCGACTATAAACTTTCTTTTTCTTTGTTTTTTTTCTTTTTTCCTTGTTTTCTTTTTTCTTTCTTTCCTTTTTATTACTTTTATAAAATTAATTTTCTACTTAATATAAAAAAATTAGTACTTAATATTAAATATTAAATAAGAAAATTTGAACCTTTGATGATTTGTGCACTAAATTTTATTAACGTTGACGCGAAGTCTTATTAATTTTATTTCTTATCTGCTTGCACCTTTCGTTTAATATCTAGATTCACCCAAAGAAGGACAATTTAACGCAACTCATAACGGACCCTACCAGCGTGTTCTCAAGAAGTTTTACATGGCATTATTTACTCTCTGAGGTTTACCGTCATTCTGTGTCCAAAATCCTCAAGAGATGTTTAAATCTAGGTTTGCTAAGGATGAATCCTGTTGGAGAGAAATGTTTAAGGTTATCATCTTGAAATAAATGCCATCATGAAGATATATACATACCTGATTGATGCTGATACCATTGAAGTTGCTCCTGCTTTAAAATATGTACAACAACTCTTGAAACAGAATTGTCCATTTTGGCCCAAAAAGGATTAGGTGGAGTTCTGGAAAAAGTAAAGAAGTAATATTATTACATTTGGTTTTAAATGAAAACTTACGTAAGTACCTATTTGATGGTTGTTAATTTTTCTAGGTTACCATCATCCTGTGTCCAGAATCCTCAAGAATTGTCCAAAATCTGGTTTTTTCAAGGATGGAGACTGTTGGAGAGAAATGGTTAAGGTAATTGAAATAAATGGTGTCAAGAAGATGCATATATACCTGATTGATGCGGATACCATTGACGTTGCTCCTGCTTCAAAATATGCCCAACAACTCCTAAAACGGAAATGTCCATTTTGATCCAGGAAGAATTGGCATGGTTTTTGGAAGAAGCTGAAGAGTTAGATTAAAAATTCAAACATCACTTGAGAGATATTGTGAATACCTGCTTGATGGTGTATCAATCCCATGTTTTGCGCAACGCGTTCTGTCCAGGAGGTCCAAGAAGCATGCAGCGAAATCATGCCCCAGAGATTAAGGCCTGGTGTGACACAATGGAAAATATTATCAATTTACAATTATAGCTATCAAATAGATACATATTTTACCAACTTGTTCATGTATAAAACATTGCCCTTTGTGGAGGCTTTATGTACAACAACTCCAAAAAGTTCCACGTCCACAAAAATGCACATCGAATTTTCCTGAGCCTATGTGTGAAGAAAATGATTTCATTTAGTTTTATATAAATACTACAATAAAATATCTACTTACCTGCTTTATCAAATTTTTCCAATTGTTTTTTATTGAGTTACTGAATCACTTTTTGTCCATCGCCTCAAAAACACAAAACTGTTGGCCAAAAAATTTATTGAAAAATCGCATTTGACGTTTGAAGAACTGTCAAAATTTGATAGAACGAGGTGAGAACGGAATTGGTTGTCAGAAGTGGTTATCTTTACGGACATCAAATAAAATGAACAAAGCACAGCTGTCAAACTGAATTAAGATTTCTTCGTGGGAACAGGGTATTTCACATTCTTAATTCGCAACCCAAAATACTTGATTCAGAGGGCCGTGGAAACATGCTATTTACATGACTGTCTTACTTGCTCAAACACCAAATCATCCAAAATTATGCACCTTATTGCTATAAAACTTCAATTAGAAGAACGTAGTAAGTTACTTATAAATTGAAACGAACGAAATTGTTAAAAGTAATTGATAAGTATAACAGAGGTACAAGAAGCAACTCTAATGCAGAAAACTGGAAAGATAATAGAAATAAATAGTTGATAAAAATAGTGGAAATGCGTTTATTAGAAGAAAAAATGAGTATACTTCCAAAAACGCTCGGGAGCAGGTAATGAGGAAAAACGGTTTAAGCACAAATTACGTATTTTTATTTGAATTTTTGTTTTGTAGATTTGTGATTTCCTATGCTACTTTTATTGCATAAATATTAGCATAAGTCAAATAAACGAACATTTGTTTAAATACTAGATAAAAAAATAATACAATAAACAAGCGGATTTTTTATCGTCCTTAAGGGGACCCTTTATCTTGGCGACCAAATTAAATACCTCGCTTAAAATTAAATTGCGCAAAAATTTTAAAAGACATCGACAAACGGTTATTTTTTTAATTGGATAGTATATTGGAAAATATCAGAAATGTTAAAAAATTATTGTTGTTGTTGTACTTTATATCATGTCAAAGTAGACAAAGAAAAAAAAGGTATGCCACTGGTTGTAACCAAAAAATTTTTGTGCATTAACTGAAAATAACTGAAAGAAAAACGGAAATATGTTAGGGACTAATGTCGTTATTGTTGGTACTAGAACTAGGAGGGTCGTTCAAAAAAGAACGAAACTGTAGCATCCAAATATCAAAATTAAAAAAAAAGTATTATTGAAGACTTAAGATAGGACCAGCTCCTTTGTTTTTGAAATTATCCTCATGACTCTAGTACCGACAAGAATGACTTAAAGTATGTGTTTGCAAAAATTATTCAAATCGATAAGTTGTTATTACAACCAATAGCTAAACTACTCAATGGATTAGTAGTTACTTAAATTAGTAGATGAGTTAGATTAGTAATATTGGTAGACATTTTCGTAGTATGTTCCCAATACTACGTTAGTTCATATAAGCCAAAAAATGCACTCTTTATTTAAAAAAAGAGAACCAATCAAACAAGTTTTCTCAAATAAAAATGTGCTTTAAATGCCATCTCAATCTCTATTGTGCAACATGGAACAACGTTTTAACTACCAATGGGTTTTGGATATGAAACGTTTTTCCATTTTAAACAGACAAAATATATAATTTATTAAAAAAATATAAGTATTAAATAATTCTTTTCACTAAAATTGTTTTTTAACCCAAGTATTTCCGTAATGGACTAGCAAAAAGAAAAATATCTATAAATTGTCTGCTACTTTTATAACGTTTTTCACGAATTGTAAACAATTTTAATTTTGGCTGCTGTGCTTCAATTTTGCAAATTTTTTAATTTGGTTTATAATTATTTGTCAAATATAACTTTGAAGTTGCGTCATAATTTTTTTTTTCGTTATAAGAGTCAACTTGTGATTTCTTCAACTTTCGTAAATATGACTAGTTATGAGTTCTAACTTGGGATATTTGGTATAATTTTTGTTTTTTGTTTCAATCACAAGTTTTTTATGTAAGTTATGTAATAAGTGACAATAATACTTGTTAATATTTTTTCTGAGCTTACATTAACACTGAGGGGATTCCTACAACAATTTATAAGCATTGTGCTAATTCGGAATATGGGTAGTTTTAAAGTTATTTTATTTCAAAGTTCCAAAAATATAAAAACACCTTAATTTTAAAAAAATACTATAGAAGAAAAGATCTATGTGGAATTTCTGTTTAATAAAGTTTTTATAAAATAGCTATTACCAACAAAACAAAAGATAAACAGAAGAATCGTACATACACCAAACTTCAACACAAAATAAATTTTATGCTTTCTCCTCCATTTTATTTTTTATTACCTATTGATTGTTGATTTTCATCAAAGATACAACTTCATTGTTGAACAACTTCAACATTTAATAAAAATACCTTAAGGAATGACTTTATTTTATGTGTTTATATTATAAAAAATTAAAAAATTTGATATGTATAATTCCAATTGAAAACAGACTGAGCTGTGATTATTCTTTCTGAGTTTATTCTTATTGTGTTAATTTATTTACTGAGATTTAAGTATAATTTTAAACTTTATTCAATCGGAATCAATTAACATCGAATGTTATGGCCTCCTTAAAACACCGTTCACAGTGTTGCTTAAAAGAAGTGTAGTCTATTATCTCTTTTCTAATTGCATCCACTCCATATCAATATAATTCCGGAAGAAAAATACAGATATAAGCTATGTGGTGTGGTAGCCGTTGAAAAAAAAGCTTAATTTTGGATTTATGTAATTATTAATATATACAATTGTGTCTTAAGTATAAAATTTTATGAAATAATAAAGTCTTCATCATATGAAATGTATTTAAAAGTCTTTTAATAATTTTTCAATCATTCATTTCCACAATTCTTTAAAAAATAAAATAAATAAATAACTGGCCATTTCAGCCCTTGAAAGGACTTTGACCTAGCTTCTTAGGATCAGTTGTGTTGTGCGTGTTATTAAGTTTGTACACAGTTGACCGAGAAATGGACCTACAGGCTTAACGCCGACTCCGAACGGCGATGAACTAAATGTTCTTATTCTCAAGAAGCTTTACATGGCATTTTTATTACTCTCTGAGGTTTGCCATTGTCTGCAGAGAGGTGACGGCCGTACAGAAAAATTATTTTAATTCAAATTATTTCTGTCGCTGCTGGGGTTCGAACCTGGGTCTTCAGGTTTGTTGACATAGCGGCCACGCACTTTAACCAACTACGCCACGGACGCCACACTTTACAACAATTCTTTATCATTTTTAATATCAGACCTTTCACTTAATAGTGCCGTCTCTGTTTCGCCTGTGCAAAATGAAACCCCACTTCAAAGTAGATTCCTCGTGTTTATTTTTTTCTAGATATGCAGATTATGATGATCAGGGCTGCCATCTCGATAAATTGATGAAAACAAAATTGCTTGATTACTGTAACAAATCCAGCAATACATTCATATAAAAATTATTGATACACATACATATGTATTTGAAATTAATATAAATCTTAATGTAATCTTTAAATTAATTGAATAATTTTTACTAGTTAAAAGTTTTATGCTTACCGATATATTGTATATGATATAAAAACTAATCACAAAAAAAAAGCAACAGAGATAAGGCTTACCAGCATATAAAGGGTGATTTTTTTGAGGTTATGATTTTCATGCATTAGTATTTGACAGATCACGTGGGATTTCAGACATGGTGTCAAAGAGAAAGATGCTCAGTATGCTTTGACATTTCATCATGAATAGACTTACTAACGAGCAACGCTTGCAAATCATTGAATTTTATTACCAAAATCAGTGTTCGGTTCGAAATGTGTTTTATCGACAAATTTTGTTCAGCGATGAGGCTCATTTCTGGTTGAATGGCTACGTAAATAAGCAAAATTGCCGCATTTGGAGTGAAGAGCAACCAGAAGCCGTTCAAGAACTGGCCATGCATCCCGAAAAATGCACTGTTTGGTGTGGTTTGTACGCTGGTGGAATCATTGGACCGTATTTTTTCAAAGATGCTGTTGGACGCAACGTTACGGTGAATGGTGATCGCTATCGTTCGATGCTAACAAACTTTTTGTTGCCAAAAATGGAAGAACTGAACTTGGTTGACATGTGGTTTCAACAAGATGGCGCTACATGCCACACATCTCGCGATTCTATGGCCATTTTGAGGGAAAACTTCGGAGAACAATTAATCTCAAGAAATGGACCGGTAAGTTGGCCACCAAGATCATGCGATTTGACGCCTTTAGACTATTTTTTGTGGGGCTACGTCAAGTCTAAAGTCTACAGAAATAAGCCAGCAACTATTCCAGCTTTGGAAGACAACATTTCCGAAGAAATTCGGGCTATTCCGGCCGAAATGCTCGAAAAAGTTGCCCAAAATTGGACTTTCCGAATGGACCACCTAAGACGCAGCCGCGGTCAACATTTAAATGAAATTATCTTCAAAAAGTAAATGTCATGGACCAATCTAACGTTTCAAATAAAGAACCGATGAGATTTTGCAAATTTTATGCGTTTTTTTTTAAAAAAAAGTTATCAGGCACTTAAAAAATCACTCTTTATTACAGAATATGGTTTTAAATTGTCAAAAGAAGTATTTAGGATGTGGTGCTCTTGTTTTCGCTTAATTCGAAAAAATAATTTTTTGTTGAGTAAAATTGACTTCATTTTCCATCTGCTTGAAAACCCAAATGAGGAGCGATATCAAAGAATATGATAATTTGCCTTTCCAAAATTCATTCCGTTTATCTGATGAATAGCATTTATTGATTTTCTTATCCAGCTGAAAAATTGGCACTATTCAAAAATTTCAAGCATTTGAAACATTTTTTATAAAATTTATAATTACGACGTTAGTGTCTTTTGTACAGCTGTGGAATAATTAACGTGTCATGAGTTTTTTTTTCTTTAACTGCTTTATTTATGACAAGTTGATTTTGAAAGCAGTAAATTTCAACTTGACATGGCAATTTTGCCAGCAAACTCGCTCCTTTTACAAGTAAATGCATACCTAAGTGAACGATTCCGTTAATAAGCGTCCAGTATATGTGCTTATTAAATCTTTTAAAGAGATTTGGTAACGAAGCTGTAGATTTCTTCCATAGACATTCTCGTATAATGCTTTGAGGTGGTATAAATAAAATTCCACGTCGATATTATTATATCTAATAAATTTTAGTTTATTGATTGCCATATTGAAAAACTTTTTCTTCTTATTTGATCTTGATTTATATGTACGATTAATATATACAGTATAAACAGATGGCCTTCCATGTTCTGACTACAGTAGATGAATACCATCCACCATTGATCATTTGTTATAAATCGGACAGAGAGAGCATAGTAAATTCGAGTTCAATAGATAAGGTTTATGAATTCAATTTTAAAAAAGCTGACTTTTTGAAGCTGAATCATTTACTTGATTGCAATATGAATTATATTTTAGAATATATTAATGGACATAACCTTGATGAATCCATTAATTTCTTTTTATTTGGAGCTCTTTGCTGTGATATCCCAGTCTGTGCCGTATAGCCAAAAATTTGCGAAAAACTCAGTATATCCCTGGTACACAAGGGAATTAAAAACGCTTCGCAACTATAGGAACAGAGCCTGGAAGAAATATGTCTGTAGCTTGGACTCAAATGACCTGGAAACCTACAAACGTTTGTTTCTGGAATTTGAAAATCAGTCAGCTATATTAGCTATATATAACGAGTATTTAGATAATATTAAGCTGCGAATATTGTCTGATCCAAAGAGATTCTGGGGATTCATTAATACTAAGAAGAAATCTGACGGGTTTCCTTCATTTTTTAAGACCTAAAATGGATTTACAGACGATCCCGTCATAATAAGCGGCCTGTTTGCCAATCTTTTTAAAGAATCGTTTTGTTTAGATTCTTTTGATCCTGATGAGGGGTATTTTGAATATATGAATTCTACTCCCAGAGTTTCTATGGACTCTTTATAAGATTTTAGCGCTGGACCTGATGGAATTCCTGCCGCAGTGTTAACTCAATGCGGTTCAATTTTGTGTCAACCACTCTCTTTGTTATTTAATAAATCTATAAACGAAAGTTATTTTCCACTGTTTTGGAAAAAATCATTTATTATTCCTATTTTTAAAAAAGGTTGCAGGAATGATGTTATTAATTACAGGCCTATTGTTAAACTATCATCGATTCCGAAACTTTTTGAGCGAATCGTGTATGATCGAGTAAAAATTCACTGCCGTGAAGTCATAACAACTCGTCAGCATGGTGTTGTTAGTGGCAGATCTACGGTATGTAATCTGCTCGATTTTACAACGTTTTGCTTAAACACCATTGAATCTGGTTGCCAGGTCGACTGCATCTACACTGATTTTAGCAAAGCATTTGATAAGTTGCCACACAATTTAATTCTATTTAAATTTAAATCCATTGGATTTCCACAATATTTTGTAAACTGGATTAAATCGTATTTGACAGAGCGATCTTATCAAATACGATTCCGAGGGGTTTTGCCTACTGAGTTTATTGCGTTATCAGGTGTTCTTCAAGGAAGTCACCTTGGTCCACTTCTGTTTATTTTAGCCATTAATGATGTGACCCATATCATTAAAAACTCTCATTTGCTTATTTATTCGGATGATATGAAAATATATTGAAAAATAAATTCCCAAGACAATTCAGCCCTACTCCATTCCGATCTGAAATCTTTTGAAGTTTAGTATTCTAAAAATAATTAGGCAATTCACAAGGTGTTGTATCGTGGCGTATCGTTCTATTGTTGTATGTTTTTACAACTGTCGTATCAACACTGTTGTCGTTCCCATGCAAAATTGCGATAAGACACATACAACATTGCGATGTATGTTTAAATAGTGTGCTATTCTATCAGCTGATTTTGTTTATACTTTTATTCCTCCTTTTTATATATTGGTGCGGCTAAAATCGAGCATTACATTTAAAAATGCAGGAAGGTGGCAAAAAAATGGTAGATATTGAATAATTATAAATAATATGACATACAACTCCAAGCTTGTGTTCACAAGGGTTGTATTTTTATACAACTTTTGCTTACAATCTACAACGTTAGAACATCTTGTGAATTACCTAAATATGTTTCTTAATCCAGATAAATGCCAAACTATGACCTTTTCGCGAAAAAGGAATAATTTAGTTTTTGATTATAAAATAAAAGATACTGCTTTATGTCGTGTGGATGTCGTTAAAGATCTGGGAATATGTATGGATTCTAAGCTTTCCTTTAACATTCATATTGATAACATTTGTAAAAAAGCATCTTCTATGCTTGGATTTATTAAACGCTGGGCCAAAGAATTTAATAGCATGATTACGACTACAACGTTGTATTATGCAATAGTGCGTCCTCACTTGGAGTACGCAAGTCAAGTTTGGTCTCCAAGAATGTTGATAGAATAGAGAGAATCCAAAAATCCTTTGTTCGGTTTGCCCTAAGGGGCTTAAATGGATTTGACATTTTAAACCTTCCTCCTTAAGAGGATCGCTTAAAACTTTTAAAAATGCAATCATTGAGTGAGCGAAGGAAGTCTGCAGATATCGTTTATATGCACCAACTCATCACCGGTGTATTCGATTCTCCAGAACTTCTTTCTCTTATAAATTTTAACTCTAATCGTAGAAGCAGTAGAAATGCTAACAATTTAATTTACTTGCCATTTAGTATAAGAAATTATATGTTAACTGCTCCTTTAAACCGTATGAGTAAATTAGTTAACAATTGTAGCTTTTTTGATGTTAACTTGTCTAAAGGTCAACTCAAGAGTAGATTAAAAACTATTGTGTAATGGCATGGTTATGTTTTTGCATGGTTAGTCGTGATGTCTTGTGTTGTCCTTGAGCCCAACCATATTTTGGTGGGTACATTTTTATCACATTAGCTTATTTTGAGCTACTTGTATTAATATCGTTGAAAATTTCAAAGATTTTTGGGTTGTGACTTTGAATGCGTTAATAAGGAGAATGTGCGAAAAAGCTGTAGTAGCTAAACTCGATTGTTATTGCATGGTATAACCAAATTTTTAAATTAACAATTACAATTTTTGAGACTTCAGAATTCCATGTAGAATATTTATTTATTTTTTTTTTTTTTATTTCATCAATTTTACTTTTTCGTTTCCAAGTTGCTGTTAGTTAAAAAAACACAAACTGATGAATTTGCAAAAAAGTATCCAGTTTTTTAATTTCTAATTTTATATGTTTTGCAATGCAAGTTTGGTTTCTTTAATTAAAGTTCTTGCCTTAATATTGATTTCATTGTTTTTTATAGAAATCAGAAGCAAACTTAAATTCGATCTTGAATATTTTTCGTTGGCTCTTTTTTCGATCTAACTCCGTTGAAAGAAGTTGAGTCCTTTATAAGGGTCTTGGCTAATAAGTATGCATAAATGAATAGATCATTGTAATAGTCAAATTCTCCTAAGGTTTTAGACTTTAGTTTTCTGCAGTATATTTACGACTTGACGTTTTGCGTTTTTTCCAACTTTTTTAATATCTGTAACTGCTGATTTATCTTTTTTCTATGGCACTCCACAGCTGATTTACTGACTTTTTCCGATTTCTCAACATAGCGTATAATAGATCTTAGTTGTTTTCCCATTGCCGATTGTATGGGAGAGCATTTTCTTATTCCTAAATCCAGGCGCGGATCCAGGGGGGTTTTGGGGGTTTAAACCCCCCCGAAATCCTAAAAGAACCTGTATTTAAATGTGATGTAATGATGTTTATTATGTGGGCTAAGAGTACCAAAAAGAAAAAAATTGGGTTTTTATAATTTACTTTAAATATTCACACCCCTATGCTGTTAACGTTTGTAGCTGTTTCTACACGTATTGCTAAAATACTGAATTCTGTTCCAGTTTTTGTTTGTTTTTGCGATATTGCGCCTGTAGCTGTAAACAGTCACACATACAATCTTAACCTGAACTCACAAAAACACCGCATTTTTTGGATAAAATATATCCAAACACCGCACAGTCTTAATTTAAAACCCCACAGTTTCGATAGTATCGGAAGTGTAGACTTAAAATTCCTTTTTATACAGTAATGGAGAAGAATTCCGGTTTTTGTAGTTTTTATTTATTTTGATGTTGGTTTTATATTGGCCTTTAATATTTGTATTCGAGTCAAATAAACAGAGAAATAACTTTTATTATTATAATTATCTTCACCGCAGCGTCAGCTTGTGGTATTTAACACAAAAAATAATCCTGAGCACCACACGATCATATGGAGTGAAATGTGGATGGCTATTTTTTTCGTAGCAAAGTTTTTTCCAATAAGTGGAATAATTTTTTCACATATTGCAGCAAAACACAAATTATAACCTTCTTTTGAAAAACCAGAGGTTCGAAATAGATTTTAGACTAACGGTTTCTTCCCACGCCTACGATTTTTTGGAAAAAAAAATTATCCCGCTCTAATGTATATAAAGGGTGGTTAAATTTTAAGGGCCGATGTTGTATATAAACCACACCTAAATGTCAACTTTTTTTCTGCATTTCATTTGATATTTCTCAATTTCAGACTAATTCAATTTGAACCGTTAAAGTTATTCAGGCTTATTATGAAAATGAGCTTTCAAATCAAAATGCATATCGAGCACTTCGTGATTTTTTCGGTCAATTTAATCGTCCAAATGTGCGTACAATCGGAAAAATCGTGCAAAAATTTGAACAAACCAGGTCTGTAGGAGATGTGAAAACACCAGTGCATGCTCGTACTGCAGAAAATATTGCTGCTGTTCGCGATAGTGTGGCTGAAGAGCCGTCCACCTCATCTCGTCGTCGTGCCCAACAATTGCACCTCTCACGTTCGTCGTTGATGAACATTATGCATAAAGACTTGCATTTACACGGTCAAAATGGTGGCAAGAAATGGCAACAGTGGATGATCAATTTTCGAAGAAAATCATCTTCAGTGATGAGGCACATTTTCACCTCAGTGGATCTTCAATAAGCAGAATTACCGCATTTGGGCGAATGATAATCCAAGAGTGATTGTCGAAAAACCAATGCACCCACAAAGAGTGACTGTTTGGTGCGGTTTATGGGCTGGCGGCATCATCGGGCCGTATTTTTTTCCAAAATGAGGCTGGTCAGGCAGTTACTGTGAATGGTGTTCGGTAGCGTGAGATGATAACGAACTTTTTATGGCCCGAATTGGAAGATAGGGATGTGGACGATATGTGGTTTCAACAGAACGGTGCCACTGGCCACACAGCTAACGAAAAAATGGCTCTTTTGCGCGACAAATTCAATGGCCGTGTTATCTCACGTGGTGGCGATGTCATTTGGCCACCAATCATGTGATTTGACACCGTTGGACTTCTTTCTTTGGGGTTATTTGAAAGAAAAGGTGTACGTCGATAAGCCAGCAACAATTCAAAAGCTAAAGGATGAGATACTTCGGCGGCGGGGTGCAATAAGGCCGAATTCGGCCTTATTTCCATTTAAAAAAGAAATTAAGCCAATTTGGCCTTATTTCCCTTTAAAAGGAACCAATATTAAAACGCCATCAAATAAGTTTTTTAGTTTTATTTAATGAAAAATTAAAGATATAAAGTATTGGAATAATTGTACTTTAGGGCCCATGCTCCTTTTTTCTTTTTTTTCTAAATGTGCATTTGGAGCTCCTAATGCACATGCTGCAAAAAAAGGTCGGTCTCAAATGGTTTAGGAGATAAAAATCGTGAAAGTTTGAAAAATGTACATATTTTTGAATAATTGCACTCTAGGTACACGCTTCTTTTTTTTTTTTGTTTTTTAAATGTGTATGGAACTTCTAAATCTAATGCTGCAAAAAAAAATAGGTAGGTTTTAGGAGATAAAAATCGTGAAAGTCTGAAAAATGTACATATTTTTTTATTGAGAAGACTAGGATATCTTATTCTAATAATAGAAATATATATCCGTTTAAAGCGAAAAATATGATCGTTTAAATGCTAAAGAGCATACATCTTTTTGTAAGTGGTCGAGAAAAAAATGTAAAATATAAACGTAAAAGTTATGAATGAAAATTTATAAAATATGCGCGATTTTTACTAAAATTTTGAATGAAGCTTTAGGGCCGTTTTCTCATCTTACCTTTAAAGTTCACTTTAGTTGCCGACCAAATAAATTTATCCTCTCGGTAAAGCATATTTGGTTTTCTCATGTTACTTTTAAATTATTATTTTATATGTATGCAAATACGGCAAGGCCGTACAAAAAATGGCAGTAGTCCTTACGCTTCTGAAATATTCTTGGCCTAGTATTCTGCACTTTTGTATTTTCGAACATGGCTTCTAGTGCATTGATTTGAAACACACGCCTTTAATTCATTACGAATATTTATTTTCTTTATTTATAAGAATATTATTGAATTTATTTTGAAGTTGGCAAACGGCTGCTTTGTGTTTACAAAATGGGTAGCACTTAAAATTTTATCTGTGTTATAAAATTTACAACCAGCTTGAACCTCCCGTTAAATTTATCATATCGGTAACACTAAAGGCAACATGAGAAAACGAGAAAAAGCTAAAGGTAACTTTAAAGTGAACTTCAACTAAAGTGAACTTTATAGGTAAGATGAGAAAACGGCCCTTAATATTATAAAGAATGAGCGCCGCAGGTTTATAATAAATCGCCGCGATTTTTAATAAAAATTTTTTGCCTGCGGCGCTCATTCCTTATAATATTAAAACTTCTTCACCTTCACTATTGAACTACTACTAATAAATTTTTCGCGTTGATACGAAAACAAGCACATTGAGGTTGACAATGGCAACTGTTCTCTTGCAAATTGAGTACCTACGCTGAGTCCAGTAACTTTTCAAACAACAGACTACAGGGTGCGTACTTTTTATTAAAAATAATTATAAAATATAATCCTTAGTTTGCAAAAATTATTTTTCGGCCTTATTACCATTTTTCTAAATTTTTTTAGGCTTTATTTCCTTTTCAAATGGAAATAAAACCAAATTCACAATTTCGGCCTTATTTCTCTTTGAAAAGGAAATAAAGCCAATTTGGCCTTATTGCCGTTGGCCTTATTGCACCCCGCCAATTCGGCACATTAACGGCATAGAACCTCACTTATGCCTCGGCGTCATCGAAAATTTGGACCATCGGTTGGAGGTGTGCCGCCGAGGTCGCGGCGGCCATTTAGCCGATATTTTGTTCCATGCATAATTGAACCATACCAATATTATCATAATAAAAAGAAACGACAATAATTTCCTTAATAATTTGTGTTTTATTCAAAATCAACATCGGCCTTTGAAATTTAACTACCCTTTATATATATAACGTACATAAATATTTTTGAAACCCCCCCCCCGAAATATATTCCTGGAACCGCCCCTGCCTAAATCAAATAAGAATTTCTATTAATCAACTAGAATTTTTTCAAAGTTATTCAATACAGAACTACAATGTAAAATTTTAAGAGAAAACAAAATTGTTTTCTCTTTTAAGCTTTTTTCCATGACCATGTCCCTGTTCTATTCTGTCTTATTAGACGTTTTGAACATAAAGTCTTTAAAAATTCAGCATGAAAACTTCCCTCATCCGTTCCTAATCCTATCGTTGTTCCGACGGCAAAAATTTAAAATTTGTTTGCAAATTGCAGTCGTTTTCATTACTATTATTTCTGACCGTTTGTTTTTTAAACTACCACACCAGCCAATATTAAAAAAAAACTCGATTTTTAGAGGTTATTTCAAACCATTCCAGCTCACGGACGGCTATCGCTGAAGTCAAAATATTTGGAATATCATCACAGCATATACCAAAGATTATTTTAAGACAACAATTTTTTTATTCCATGAAACCTAAGGCGCCTTAGTATATATATTAAACAATAGTTGTAATAAAAAATTTTAACAAAAATTAAATTTAATTGCCGGTGGAGATTTCAAGCCACTTTATTGCGAATGTGATCACAATGTTGTCGCACTAGACCAGTGTTTGCCTAAAACGAGCGCATGCACACAAATATAACGTATGATTGTGTTCCTTGACTGAGAGAAGGGCTGTAGTTTACACTCTTAAAAATGTGATGTGTTAATTTTTAATGTGCTGATTAAAAAAATCAATGTATTATTAAACATTTTCCTCATAAATCTGATAAATAAATTTAGACACTAAAACGGTGACGGAAATAGTAAATAGCATAAAAAATAAAAATGCACTGCGCAGGCACGAATTAAGCTAATACGGTACTTTTTGCTGGTTTTAAAAATCCTTCCCTGCAGCATGGCTTAAGTCGCATCCACGCTACCCTTGAGGTGGACTAATAAACTAACATTTTTTTAACGAGGTATCCCAGTAGGCCTAATCCTCAAATAAATATTTATTAAAAAATAATCTAAAATCCATTAAGATATTTAATTTCAATATTTTATTTAAAGTTCTCCTTAATTCGTCTTGAATTGCAGGATTTTGATTTTGGATTGTGCAAGCAAATGTGTTATTATGTAGATCTAATATGGGTTCTATTTTATTAAAATCTTTGAACCTGTCACTTAAGTTGTTCAATAATGTGTCAACTGTTCAAAATTCTTGCAAAACAGTGGGTCTCATGCATAAAAGTGAGAAATTACTTTTTACTCGATATTTTGAGAATTTACTTGTTGTCGTAAGCATAAAAAGTTATTTACTCGTTAGAAAGATCTCGTTCATTGAGATGGATCTCAAGGCCTGAGAAACTTCTTAAAACGAAAGCTCTTTGTGAGAAATTTCTCAAAATGGTATGCATAATCATGAGATAAAGCTGACATGTCTGAGAACTTTCTCGGTAAATGTTGAGTCTCCTATCAAGTGATCTCACAGTTTATTTCAAGCAACTGAAATGGCAGAATACTTTCGCGTTTATAGTCCTAAAAAAATGTATAAGCTGCGTAGACATCTTGAAGAATCTAGCAGTAAATTTATATTTCGTTTTAATAAAGAAAACATCGATTGGTTAGCAGAGCATTTCCTTGGGTCAACATTGGAATCGCTTGGTGGAGCTCTTACTAATTCTGAAAAAATGAGAGGATATTTAAGATTTTTGGCTGATCCTGGATTTCAAAATGGAATTGGTGAGGACATAGGAATTCATCAGTCTCTAGGACAATTCGAAACCTTTCAAGTGCTTCTTTTTTAATTTGTGCACCGGCAGATTAGATTTCTGTAGTAAAATTTGAGATTCTTTTTACTCATCAATTAGAAATTATGCCAGCTTATTATTTTCATTATTTGATAAACTACAGTTTTGTTCCCTTCCAGATTCGCTTTCGGACATTTTTTTGAAATTTTAAGAAGAAATTTTAACGATTAATTGCTTTAGCTTGCTTTAAATAAACTAAAGCTCAACTGAAGCTTTAAGATCGATCTCACTCATGTTGAGTTGTTTGTCATGAGCTTGATCTCCTTTTTATGCATACAATTTTGAGACTGAGACTGAGAATGTTCTTATGACTCACTTCTTGAGATTGATCTCACACGAATTATCTCTGAGAAACATCTCATTTTTATGCATTAGACCCAGTATCTGATACATCTAAATTTAGCGCAGAAGTTTTTGGCAGTGCTTTCACATCTTTCTTTATTAGATATTCCTTTGAAATTGTTGACTTTCTATTGAAATGGCTTATTAAAGGAAACAATTAAAAAATACGATACGCTTATTTTCCCCCCTGCAAGACAAGATTAAGGTCATTAGTCATTTCACAAATATCACAAAGAAATGCTAATCTTATGACGAAACTGCTATCACTTAAAGTAAAAGAAAATATTTTGCAGTCTTGAGACACATCCAGCTTTAAAAAATCGAATACTTCTTGGCGGAGTTCAAAAATCTTTCCAAGCTTTTATCCCAACTAAGCCACCTAACTTCAGTAAAAAGTAATAAATCACCGTAGTTGGTTTCAAACTCTTGAAGAAATCTCTTAAACATTTTATGGATCAGAGTAATGTGCCTCCTCTAATGTTGATGCATAATGCAATGAAATGATGGCACGTCAATATTGTTTTTTCTTAAATGTCCAATAAGACCCTTGTTTTTCCCACCATAACTTTTGCGCCATCAGTACAGACTGCACTAAGTTTATTATTGTCCCCATTACCCCTTTTACATTGGTCAAGACTTGAATTCAATTCTTTGCTATTCCCTTTCATTGCTGATGCATTTTTCATCAGCAAACTCACAGACTTGATATCAAGTCTTGACCAATGTAAAAGGGGTCCATATGTAAAAACTTTTATTTACTGAATTTCCATGGCGAGTTAACTCGGGGTTAAAGTTTTCGTCAAGTTGACAAAATGGCGTTGCTAACTCGATAGTTGGTCTGTTCGAGTACTAATAATTTGTGAAAATTATCACAAATTATCAGCTTTTGGCGTACGCGTACGCAAAAAACTTGCAAAATAAGAGAAATTGAGAGCGCAAAGTGATTTGGAGGGGAAGTTGCAAATACCTGCTGGAAAAATTTTTACTGTCGAGAATTTTCAGCTTTCCTGAAAAAATAAAAATGCCACAACTTGAAGATGCAAAATTAATCTCGTTAAAATTTAAAGAAAAAAGTGGAATTCCGCAAATTTAAGGAGCAATTGCTGGGTGCCACGTACCAGTGAAGCCACCTTTGGAGGGATACAGGGATTTTATTAATAGAAAGTCTTGGCCATCTGTTATCCTGCAATGATTGGTAGATGCAAATTACGTGTAAGTAATATTACACATATTAAGTTGTAAGATTACTAAAAGTACAAGAAGCTAACAACAATTCAAAAGATTTTTAGATATAACTTTTCAACATCCCGGATACACTCATGATGCTACTGTTTTGAATGACTCCTATTTGTATAAGAACTTTAATGGTTATCCACGGGTATTAGAACAATGTTGCAAATATTTATAATTATAAATTATACATAATATTGTTGGAAATATAATTACTTTTTTCTTTAGGATTCAAAAATAGTAGGTGAAATAGAAATTAAACCCTTTATAATTGGTGACCCAGCTTATCCACTACAAGAATGGCTAATCAAAGGATATGTTTCACCAAGATCTCCCTAATAAGAATTCTTCAATGCTTATTTAAGCAAGGCACGTATTGTCATTGGAAACGCGTTTGGAAGATTAAAGAGCAGGAAGGATGCTGCAACACAAATCAACATTAATATTAGTCTTGTACCATTTGTTGTTGCAACATGTTGTGTTTTGCATAATATTGTTGAAAAAAATAAAGTACAATTTTTTGAAAACTGGAATGAAGACCTTGAAGAAAGAATATAAAGAAAGAAAATATATAAAGAAACACCAGCAAATGCAACCAGGAATAACCTTAAGAATTATATGACTCAACATTTTCCATTAATAGGAAGACGATTTTAACCCTGGATGTGCTTCGTCAGTTGATTCGAATAACAACGATCATATTTTTTCTGTTTTGATAAAATGAAGTCATATTTATTTTTGTTCAATATGGGCATTTCCGTGGCTACGCGCGTGACAATCGTACG
The DNA here is from genome assembly GCA_943735915.1 of Pherbina coryleti. NCBI lineage: Eukaryota > Metazoa > Arthropoda > Insecta > Diptera > Sciomyzidae > Pherbina > Pherbina coryleti. The sequence continues at coordinate 131,332,127 of OX030950.1, forward strand.
ACTTTAATGAGTGGAAAAACAAGGAAAACTTCAACTTAAAATTTTCTTATTTTCATTTTTTCAATAGCTTAGGCTTGGGCATTTTAGTTCACCACAAAGATCGCTCGTTTTAGTTCAATCGTATGTAATGAACTAGTACGTTCATTTAGTTCTTTTAGTTCGTTCGTTCTTTTTGTTCGTTGCATGTTTTACTTCGTTTGTTCTCTTAGTTCGTTAGTTCCTTTAGTTCATTCGTTCTCTTAGTTCGTTAGGTCTTTTAGTTCGTTTCGTTAACTCGTTCATGTCTAGGTATACAAAATAAAACAAACTTGGTATGAATATGTGATATCCATCAAATCCACCATTTCTATTAGTGCATACACAAAATGTGTCTCAAAACAAGGACACAAACCATAGCATGGTAAATTTAGTTATTTTTGCTCTCGTTCGTTTTGTTCCTACTCGCTGTAATATCAATTGAACTAAAATGAACTAAAATAACTAAAAGAACGAGAAACACTGAACAAGTTCACATAGTTCGTGGGTGGGAATCGTTAAATTGAACTAGTTCGTTCATGAACTACCCAAGCCTACAATAGCTTACTTAGCGCACTATACAAGCTGTAAAAACTAAGAGTTATTAAAAGTTCGGCTCTAAGATAGAGCCGAATTTTCATTTTGGCACGCAAGTCTGTAATTTTCTGCAAAATCAATTTGTAGAAGAAGTTTTCTAGGCTTTCAATATTTTTTTAATTTTAAATTAAAATTTCTAACCAACAACCTTTTATAAGGTGGACGTAATAACAACTAATCATGTTTTTCGCCTACGAACGTGATATTAGAATGTGATATGAATGAAGTTACGTGACATACTTTGAAACGAAAAATAATAATTTGTTTGGTAATTTTGCCCCAGTCTAATTTTATTTTTAAATTCTATGCATTAAACTTGCTTTAAATTCTACTTTTTAATCACTTACAACTGGCAACTCAGAAGTAATGACAACAAATGATGTTTTTGAACTACGCACGTGACATTAGAATATCAATGAAAGCAAATTACAAAATTACCGCTAGCTGATCTTTGTTTGCTCTTATTGCATTTTTTTTTTTTTGTTAATTGTTATTGTCATAGACACATTTTGCGGTAGAAGTGTAATCGGAACATCTCTCTTAAAGAAGTAAATATTTAAGAAAAAAATTTATTAAAAGTTACCAAGAACGAAAAATATGTAAATTCAAATTTGTAGTCAGTTTTCTTATAACGGCAACTGAATTAAGGTATTAATTCTTTTAGATTAATAAAATTTGACTATTTTCGTTTGGATAATATCATATAATAACGTATTTTCTTAACATTTTATTTTTTGGTCTCGGTGGACCTTTTCGCTGAAATATGAATAAAAAATCAAAAGTTTTTTTTTGTTGAATTGCTTTAATAAATATTATATCATAAAATCATTTGTTAACTTGAACTTATTATGCCTATTCTGGTGGTAAGGTTCCTTCAAAGCTGATGTTGGTCGTTTCGACTAACAAAGCCCTCAAACAGGGTTCAAATAACGAAGCACATCTAGGGTTAAAAAGGAATAACATTTTTTTTAATTTGATTCATGTACACCAAAAAAAAAATATTGTTGTATTATTAACAATGCCAGTGTTAAATTCATTTGAGATAATAAAATTAAATTTGTTTTGATTTTGTTTTTGTTTTTTTTTTTTTGTTATAAATTTAATTTTCTATTTCATATTTGGTTTTGCTCAGATTTGATCTGAAATCACAGATGTGTTAAATTGTGAATTCAAACATTACTTAAAATAAATAATAAAGCTTCTTCAAAACAATTGAACAAAAATTAAAAAATAAATAAAGTAACTTCAGTCACAATCTTAAAATATAATAAAATAGAAAAGTTCAAGACGAAAGAAGCTAAATCTATAAAACAGTTGAAACTGAATTAAAAAAATAAACATTGTTGACAAAAGTGCAATATTGCTGCAGAAACTTTACTTTTAGTTGAAATATTTAGAGAAAAACATACATTAAATACGAAAAAAATTCAGAATAAGTGGGTTATATAAAATAGTTGAAAGTGAACTAAAGTGAAGGGAATTTAAAAAGAACTATTTTTGACAGAAGTGCAATACATATCAAGCAAAAGTGGAAAAACTTGAAAAAACTATGTATTATCAAAGAAAGCAAACAATTGCAGCGTAGTAGCCAAAACAATCTGTAAATTTTATGATGAGTTTCACAATTTACTACGAGTAAGTTGCTGCACTTAAAATACTTAATCATTTAAAGCGTACAAATTCTTTTAACTCAGTTTGCAGCATTTTCTTTTTTACTTGAGTGTTGGATTCGTCTTGGCTTTTTCCTTTCATGATTTCTTTTAAATTGGACCGGAAAGTCTTGTTTGTTTTCTCTATATTCTATTCGCACTCCTTCAAAAACTTAGTCATGAGATCATCTTCTTTTTGAGAAAACAGCCTGAACTCGTACTCGATGAGCTCTTTTTGCTCCGACATGTATTTTGCGGTCGCTTCTTTAAATTCATTTGCTAGCTCTGTAGCAGGATTTTTTTGCGTCGCTTTGTAGGAATATCATCTTCAATTGGCACGTCGGCTTCCTCAACAGTAGCAGCTTCAGAGTTCCGTTACTGATTCTCTGTTAAAAATATAAATAAATAAATAAAAATTGTGATTATTGTTCATAATAATAACATTGTGCTCACCTTTGTTATTGTTGGCCAAATTAAAAATATCTACTGCATTTTGCCAGCATTGCTCATCATAAAATTCACAGGTTTTTTGGCTGCTCCGCTGCAATTGTTTGCTTTCTTTGATAATATATAGTTTTTTCAAGTTTTCTACTTGTGCTCAATAAGTATTGCACTTTTGTCAGAAATGTTTTTTTTTTTAAAAATTCACTTTCAACTATTTTATATATCTCACTTTTTATGAATTTTTTTCCGTCCATCTAATATATGTTTTTCTCTAAATATTTCAACTAAAAGTAAAGTTTCTGCAGCATTTCAAAATACTCTTACACTCGCCATTTTTTCTTTTAATAAATAGCAGCATTCACTTTGAGAGATAGAACCCAGCTCAATCTTACAAGTTTCGTGGAGTTTCGTGGATTTAACGAAACTCAACTCAACTCGCGTTTCCATAGCGAGTTAACCTTGAGTAAACCCCGAGTTAACTCGCCATGCAAACTCAGTAATTAATTGCTTTCCACAAAGTTGGTCCATTCACATGCTCATGCATGGCGGCTAAAGCCAAGAAATCTTCTTGTGTTTGCAAATTTGCATGGACAGTATTTACAAAAGTTACCAATTGGATGATGTGACTAATCTCAGTGCTCTCATCTAAGCTAAAAGAAAAATTAAATATTTTCTGCAAGGCGCTTTCGCACATAAACAGATAATAATTGCTTACTTCTTCTGTGCGACGAATAACGGTATTGACGGATAAAGGTACCATTTCTACAAGCTGTGCCATATCTTCTCCATTTCGTACAAAGCATTTCAACATTTCAACTTTTTACAAACATTTTTTACAAAAAATACCGTCATTATATGGGCGCAATTGCTTTGACAGAGCAAGAGCAACAACAAAAGATGCCTTTAATTTTTGGTTTTGTTCATCATTCACAAAAAAAGACTTATCTTTTACAAATTTTTGGGGAATTTTCAGTTTAAAATTATCAATGCAATTTTTTCTTTCCTCATTTTTTTAATTTTTCATAATGCATACCATAAGAAAAATAATGCCACCTTGCGTTAAGTTTGTCAATACGAGCTATTTGCTTTCGACAAATATAGCATTGCGCTTTTCCAAAAGCTTTTTCGAAAAAAAAGTAAAGAAATTCCCATGAATTAGCATACATTTTGTTTTTTTTTTTGTATTGCGGTACTGAATGACAAGGTATGAAGTTCGTTTAGCGACTGACTGCTCTGCTATACAGTATTTTTCTGCTTCCCCGAACTGTATATGTGCTTTGACGATCGTATCTGTGTGAAAAATAAACGATTTGTGCCGACCTCGCAAAGCTATGGGATGGCAAACACTGCACTAGACTATTGTGTCTATTAAATTGGATGAAACCAATGGTATCCTAAATATCAGTACATTAAATTGATACCAATATATCTAATTAAGAAAATAGTAAAACAAAAAGGGAATAAAAGATTTTAAGCCTCATTTCCGTTTTTTACCACCCATGTGGTATGTAAAACTCCACTGAAGTGATAATATTTATTTCACACATTTTGCACTTGAATTCTTTATAAAATGTATAATAAGTCCTCTACATTTTCCATTAACATTCCATAATTTCTTAAGGCATAGTTTCTTTTCGCATAAATCACAATTTAAAGACACTTCTTCCAACGCCCCCTTTGAAGGGAAATTCGAAAATGAGCCAAATCGGATGAAAACCATGTCTACCTCTCATTCAAAGTGAATTTATCAGAACGGTAAAATCTTTTAGAATTCCACAAAACTTAATAATGGACTTGAAATTTTGCATGAATTTTCATATTTAATATACTCTGAGTATATCTACGATCGCAACCACAACAAGAAATGAAAGAAATAAAAATTGAATTGACTCGATTGAAGTAAAAATAATTGAATTAACCTTCGTATACATGTTAATGGTGTGCTCTTTCTAAAAAATGTGCAACATTTTTTAGGTTTGCTCTTCCAATTCAAGAATACATAAAGGGATTGTTTTGCTTTACAGAACTTTGTTTGAAAACAAATATACTTTTTGTGGTCTTGAGAACAAAAAAACAGAAAAAAATGTTTTTTAGATTTTTTTACGATCCTTGCCTCCACCTGAAAACTATAGATCCGGTAGGACTCAAGGATCCAGTAAATTCTGTCATAAAGAGGCCAACTGGGCAGTGCGGATCCAGACGCTCCAGTTGCAGCCTCTGATTTTCCCAAAAAAATGTTGCAGTGTGTACAGTGTTTACTACTTAATTCTCATCAACCTGTATTTCGAAGTGAAATTATCTAACTTAATTTTAATCTGGATAACACTAGTTGGGAATCCAGGAAACTGCTCCCGCAGTCCAGGATAGTATTTTTTTTCTTTGACATTTTCTAGAATAAAAAAATTATATTAATAAATAATGTAATATAAATAACATCATATTTAATAAAACTTACAAGTGTATAGTTGTTGCCTTTGTTTATATATATTTAAATTTCACATATGACTTAGTGATGACAAAACAATAACTTCGAATTATGGAAGTATCGAAGAAACATAGGCATACATTTTTGGTATTGGCATTTTTATGTTGCTTTTAGATGCCTTTTGCGCCAGCATGAAGGCCTTATAAATATGAAAAACAAACCCGATATGGGTTATTGGGTGTCATAATTTAAAAAGAAATACAATTATGTATTTAACATAAATTTTAAAAGAATATTTTTTATAATATTCATCTATATTACAAAAATATAGATATTTTTTCATTCATCCCACAATGTCCACTGGAATGATGATATTTACTTCGTGTATTATTCACTTGAATTTTTTATAAAATGTATTATAGCCCTTAACATTCTCCAATAATTTTTCACATTTTCTGTCAAGGCAATTAAGCCATAGTTTCCTTTCGCATAACGACGTAAAAGTGTATTTTGTACAGCTGTGGAATAATTAACGTGTCATGATTTTTTTTTTTAATTGCTTGATTTGTGACAAGTTGACATTAAAAGCAATAACTTTCAACTTGACATGGTAGCAATTTTGAACTCGCTTCTTTTACAAGTAAATACATACTTAAGTAAACGATTCCGTTAGTAATCCAACGTATAGAATATATGCTTATTAAATCTTTTAAAGTAATATAGCTATCAATTGGTAGGTTTCTTTCAAAGAAATTCTTGTATAATGCTTTGAGGTGGAAAAAATAAAATTCCGCGTCAATATTATTTCTAATCAATTTTAGTTTATAGATAGCCATATTTGAAAGAAACTTCTTTTATTTCATAGTGAATTCTATGTATGGTTATTAGATACAGTACCAACTGATTAAATCAAATTTCTTAATTTACTTCGTTCTTTTTCGAGACTTCAGAACATTTTTTGTTTAATTTTATAAATTTTATTTTTTTATTTTCCAAGTGTCTGTTAGTTTCGAAACATTAACTGTTTAATCTGCTCCAAAGCATTCAGTTTGAGACTTTTTAACTTCGTTGGCTCTTATGAATCATGCTTACTTAAGGCTTCTCATATTCAATACGTATAATTTCAAATTTTTTAAATGAGACTCAACTGCTCCATTACTTGGCCTTTCTATTTTATTTGTTATACGAAAGCTCAATACTTGGATCACCATAGACAAAAATGCAACACATTTTTCGAACAAAATTTTGTTATATGTTGAACACTAAAATCTGTTTAATGAGTCCTTTTAATTTTTCAACGATACGTTTTTGTCTTAATGTTCATCTCAATGTAGTTTTTTCACATCTCTTGCAAAATGGGCTGCCTTTTGCAATACTCATCATCATTAGCCTCTTCGTTTGAGTTAAAGTTAACTTTTTCGATTCTTTGCCACAACGACTAAAAAAAATGATGAATGCTTCTGTAAAGTTTGCGTTAAATCGGGGGCTTTATAATACATACTTATACAATAAATACTTGAAACAATGTTCTAAATGTCCAATATATTTAAAATTGTACGCCGATCCTAGAGCTTTTCTCAGACATTTTCTTAAGTCGATATTTATTTTTGAAACAATTGTATCGATTTCTTTTATCATTATATTGCTGTAATGTCTTGTACAAAATCGGACAATGACAAAAGGATCTCTTTTTCTCTCTTTTCTCTTGAAAAAGGAACTCTTTTTAAAGGAACGCTGTTGTATTCGAGTTTGGTTCACAAGCTTATCATGACGCACGCTGATGCAACAAAACATGCTAGAACGGCACTGATAGCTTTGGAACAGACTACAGAATTGTATTTGACGCAGCAGCTGCAGGATTCATAAACGCAGACACTTTACCGTAGCCGTATGACGTTCGGTTTTCCATATTTTGCTACCAAAACTACATGAAACATAAATTATGGTAGAACAAATGTTTCCGCTTCCAAAATATGACAACAACACAAAACATACTGCTCTATTTGAAATAGTTGGAAACTAACACAATGCCACTGAGCACAAATTATAATCAAATTGTAATCACAAATTATATTCTTACGCGGAAAGCAAAGAAGATATAGACACCAAGATGATACACAGACCATGAGTGGAAAATGTTTTAATGGGATCAACAAATTAAATTAATTTAACATTAACCCTCAATCCGCCAAATCAGAAATACAGAAGTTAGTGACGCAGAAATTTGTGTTTTTAGTTAAATTTGGTTTGAGAAACACGAATTTGATGTTTTTATGACAATATTTCAAATAAGAAAGTCACAAGGTGCAATTTAAAAAAGACGGCCTCAAAGCCGGCTTACCGGATTACCGAGAAGAAATAAAGAGTGGTTGATTTTTTTTTATTATAAAATAAAGTTGGTTTTTATTTATTCATAAGGCATTTTATACATAAAAAAGAAATAAACGTAAACTAAGAAAAGGTAAAAAAAAGACAATAGTTATACGATAGTTAAAACTGAATTATTTTTTATTATGATACTCATAAAAACAATTTCTTATCGTGGAGCAGCATAAATGTATGTCGCATTTTGTGCATTTGCATTTTGTTTCGGTTTTTATACCAAGCTTTGCACAATATTTGCAAGTTTGTTTCCTCTTGTCTGTAATCCATAAAGGAAAATGATCGTATTTATCGAATCTGACATCGTCCACAGGATATTTGGTTTTTTTTCCAACAGCAGAATTGGTAAGTTCAGCATTTACAGCAGGTCTTCCAACTGGTCCAACCTCATTTACATGCAATTGCATTGGTGTAGTCTTCCACGTTATCTTTTCAAACTCTTTTGATTTTATATCGATATCAATTTCAGAAGTACCAGTAAAACCACCTGCACTTGGTAAAATTCTAGGTCCAGTAGACTCCATAGTTGGTAAGGGTGACCTTGGTCTTTTTGGTGGTTTTTTGGATGATGCTATTGATGATAGAGCTGCTGCCGATGTTGATGGAGCTACAGAAAGCTCGTCGTCAATTGCACTAATATTTACGGATAAATTTACCGTTTGAATAAAATCATCTGTTGTGTCTGAAATTGCCATTTGTAGGACACAGTTATCGATAATTTCCTGATTTTCTGGCGTTATTTCAACATAATCAGGGTCATGGTAGTCGTCATCATTATCAAAGTCACCACCACTTGAACTTTCATCACCATCATCACTTTCAATAGAAACGGAATCCATCAGCTCCTGCAGCTCTTCGTCACTCATTTTATTAAAATTGAACCTTTTATTCCACTTACTTTCATTCCTGGTTATTCTTCTTTCAGACATTTCTAAAATCACAAAAACAAATATGTAGCTAGGTAATATTATTCACAAGTAGAAATAAGGAAAACTTTTACGGTAAACCAGTAAGGCGGCTTTCAAGCCGGCATTACATATAATATCAAAACACAAAAACTAATTCCTAATTCGAATCAAATAAAATTTTTTAATTATAAAATATTGATTATTTACTCACTTAAAAATTCCCAGTCGTATCAAATGATCAAAAACACTGTTTTTTAATACTACTCTTCTTCGCTATAAGATAAATAATTTTTTGTTTTTTACACACTGCTAGCTGTCACAAAACCAGTTATAGTTTTCGAACTACTAAACGTATCATGTTCATACATGTATCAGCATGTTCGTATTTCTTTGTTTGAGGTCGTTGAGTTTGTTTAACACAAGTAACGGTAGTTTATATAATTTTTTATGGCGCAAATAAGTTGGCGGCTTTGAGGCCGGCTTACTGGATTAAGGGTTAATTTGTTGAGCTTGAGGTCAAGCAAGCAAGTTAATGAAGAAAACAGGTGACAACAGCAACAACTGCACAGAGAAAATCCCACCGCCGACTAGACAGTCTGCTCCGTTGGCTGCTACACCAACTCATCAATAGTCTTGCATGCATTTTTTAGTAGTGATCCACTTTTTCTCTTTGTAGAATGGTCGCTGTTGTTAGTTGTTTTCTTCATTAACTTGCTTGCTTGACTTCAAGCTCAACAAATTAGTCTTAACAACTGAATAAAGAAGGCCATATTAAATAATAAATAAATTGAATTAAAATTAATTAAATTAATAATATTAATGATTTTTAAAATAGCATGTATTAAAATTACAATCTTGCTTTCCTTACAATAGCTACATTTAAATAATACTCGCTTCTGTAAAATTCGCTATGTTATTGGAGTAAGTGATCTGAAAAATAATTGCTAAAATAATAATCAAAAAAATAAATAATAATTATAAAAATAATAATTGAAAAAGTGTGTGCATTCTTTTCCACACCACCTTTGAGGTGGAATACGAGGTGCGTTTTTTTTATGGTGTCCCCGGTAGGCCTATTCCATAATTTCAAACTAATTGATTGCCAGGAACTACAAAATATAAAAAATAAAATAAAGTTATTTATATTTTTTAATTGTAATAGCCAGGTTGAACTTACCTAGAGTAACATTTTGACATATTTTTGCTTCTATATTGGCAGCAACCAACATTTTCAATGAATTTCAACTACGAAATCAAAGAGAGACAGCCTACATGAGGTTTTGTTGTTTGCATTAGTATATTTGAATAAATGAAAATTACTATATACAAGAAAACATCAAATCGTCACAGAGGCGGTTGATATGAAAAACAAAACAAATCACACCTGTTCTACATAAATCACAGTTACGCACCATTATAAAACAATTATAACTAAAACGCGTGAAATATAATAAGATTTAGACAAGAAAAATTGAAGCAAGCAAAATTTGAACCATAAAAATTCAAACAACAAAAATTTAAACTGAAATTTTTGACAATGGAAGCACCGCTCCTGAGTTTTTTTATTTTCAAATTTAATTTCGGGTACATTCGTTTATATATTTTCTTGCTCATATTACAATATGTCTGCACTCTAATGTTGGCGAATGTACCTTGAGTGTACTGCCAATATAGAAGTATGTATTACATATATGATTTTTTGCCTCCCATGACGCGTTACCTAGCTTTTTGTATTTGAAGCCTCTTATTCAAGCTTTTTATGTGGCATTTGAAAAAGAATTGCTTAATTGGATCAGACAACGGCACGTCGGAGCAGTGGCTTAACATTATAGACCTGAAATTCTTATTGTTGATAATTTTGTCGTCATTCAGCTTTTAAAGTATTGTTTCTAAGTCTACAACTTTTTTGAGGAAATCTTCGGAAGGTTTACGCAAACCTCCTTTTGTAATTTATGTGTTGTACTTGAATGATCCTCGCAATCAGGTAAATTTAGTTTTTTTATTATATAACCGACCATAATTTCTAGTGCGCTCTCATGAAGAGGATTGAAGTCAGGGCAGTAATCCACGTCTCCAAATTGTTGCGGCGATTCTTCAACATTTTCGGTATTAGCTGTTGACTGACTGCAGTGAACAACTTCATCTGGATTTTGCAATTCAAATCTCTCTTTGACATCTTGGAAAAATGACGCCTAATTCGATACTAAAAAGTTTTCGGATTGAGATATGTTGGTGGAAGAATTCAGCCACTCAGTCTCATCAACTTCAACATTTCCAACATTGTCCAAAAGTTGCATATTTCTCGCTATTTGATATATTCATTGAGAAGAGACATGTCACATTATTGTTTATTATGAAATATTTAAAGAATACAGTGACACATATTTGTATAAACGCACTCTTAATTTTAACTATGCTACCTTCTCTCTCTTTTATTAATGCATTACTCAAAACAAATTCCAACTCATATTGTTTACTAAACTAACGGAAATTTGTATTGAGTGCAAAAAGTTGTTTTCGTTGTTGTTGTTTTATATAAATCATATTAGTTTAAATATTTAACTAAAAACAAGTACATAATCGTTTAAACGAATCAACTTTATTTTCAATAGGAATGAGAAAAAGAATATTTATTTAATTTTCAATAATTAATTGGTCCACCATTTTTATTTATAACCTCAAAAATACGATTCGGCATCGGCTTCACTAAATTTTCCAGCAACTGACGATCCAAATCTTCCCAAGCTTCCTTAATGGCCAATTTGAGCTCTAGCACGGTTTTGTAAAGGTGTCCTTGGGCTTTTTGTCCATAGATTTTGCGTGATATGCACCCCCAAAGATTCTCCACCGGATTCAAATCGGGACTGCATGCAGGCCATTTCATAAGTGGGATGTAATGCTCTTCAAACCACTTTAATGACTCTTTAGAAACGTGAATGGCAGCGTTATAATGTTGAAAAATACTGTCTTCATCCATTTTATTATCCAAAAATGTAATGAGAGCATCATCCAACAATTCCGTGTATATTTTTGAATTCATTTTGGGCGGCACAAAGCAAATATTTGCTTTACCTCTCGATGAAAATGCCGCCCACACCATAACGCTGCCACCACCAAAATTCCTTTTTGACATACGTACGTCATTGTTACGCAAATCATGCCAATAACAGCTGTAAGAATCTGGGCCATCTAAGTTGAATTTTTTTTCGTCGGAAAACACAACATTGTCCCACTCAGTTGACCATTGCATGTGTTTTTGGGCGAAGTCTAAGCGCGCCTTTTTGTGATGCTGTTTCAACACAGGCTTGCTCACCGGTTTTTTCCATTTAACGTGGAAAGAGTTACGTAAAATGTGTGCAATGTGTCTCGTTGTCACTGGAAGATCTAATTTTTCTTTTATTTGAGTTGAGTTCAAAAAATTTTTCGTGGCTTCCTTCCTAATCTGATTAACTTGGCGAATACTCAGTTTTCGATTGCCTTTCGTGGGTTTTTTTACTCCATAATTAACACCGTTTTTTAAAAAAGAGCGCACGACTGCTTCTGATCTTCCTATTCTCCGCCCAATTTCCCGATTTGAATAACCCTCTTTATGGTACAGGTTGATTTGGACTTTTTCTGTGTCATTTAGATATTTTCCCCTTGGCATTTTGATAAAATCTTAAAAAAATATCATTAAGAAAATAATGTTACATTTAAATTAAACAAAACTTACTAATTGTCAATTAAATCCAAACAAATACTTATTTCTTTAAACCACTAATATGTTTTCGGCCTCCTTTTTCATGTGCGTTTAAACGAATATGTACTTGTTTTTAGTTAAATATTTAAACTAATATGATTTATATAAAACAACAACAACGAAAACAACTTTTTGCACTCAATACAAATTTCCGTTAGTTTAGTAAACAATATGAGTTGGAATTTGTTTTGAGTAATGCATTAATAAAAGAGAGAGAAGGTAGCATAGTTAAAATTAAGAGTGCGTTTATACAAATATGTGTCACTGTATTATTATTATTTATATTGAAAACAAATTTTTGAGCCTTAAGCCAATCATGTTGACAACAAGACAACATGAAGAACAAAGAAGGCAACAACCAACAACAACGGCTCTGTATAGAGCAAATCACCCAGCTTGACTATACAGACTGTTTCATTGGCCGCTACACCAACTCATCAGTAGCCTTTGTCTTCATATTGTCTTGTTGTCAACCATGGTACAATTATACAAGGTAGCATTGACAGTTGATTGGGAAAAAATCTCCTGTCAAAAAATATACTCAAAAAGAGAATGTTCACAATCGGCCATTGAAAATACAAGCAATGTTGAAAACGTAGAAGTGAAAAAAACAACAACTTCAGCAGCTGCTGATGCATTTGCACAAACAGTTGTTTTTGACAGGAGATGTTTTCCTGTAGAAGAGAAAATAAGCAATTGTCAATGCTACCTTGTATTATTATACCATGGTTATCAACATGATTGGCCTCAAAAATTTGTTTTCAATATAAATAATGAAAGGCCGTATTCAAATATTAAAATTAAAAATTTCTGGGAGAGCACGCCCGTAAAAATGTTAAGAAAATGATTAGTTGTGTGTTAATCACATAAATAACAAAGTCTTTCATAACAAAATTGTCTCCACACCATCTTAGGTGTACCATCAGTCAAACTAACTGAACCCTAAAAATAAAAGTGTGGAAAAAGGGAGGAGCTAAACAGCAAAAATAACACCAACTTCAATATGCTCTGATAGCAGTAAACCGCTGTGATCGAATTTCGAAGATGCACATGAATTAAGGATATGCCTAAAAGTATGATACGATCTAGGTTAACCTTGGTACAGTTTGCATCAAAAGTAGCTAAGAACTCAGTTACCAAATTCAAGCGTTCTCTCCCAAAAATAAATTCCGGGTAACTTTCTCGGCATATTGGCAGTATAAGTAGAACCTAAGTAGCTTGAGTGGATCACAGTGAAGTCATAAAAAGACTCAAAAATTTGTTTTCAATATAAATAATGAAAGGACGTATTCAAATAATAAGATTAAAAATGTTATTATTATTTTGTAATAGTTTTTTATTAAATTAAGTGTATGTTTTAATATAGTATTACTAGTTGTCTTTTTGTGCACAACATTGAAAAACTTACCGAGGATATATTTCCTCAAGCGATATCTAAAAGACAGGGCTTGGAAGGTCATTCAAATCACCTTTGGTACGTATGGCTCCAAAGAAATGCTCTAAAACGTCGTTGTTTAAACGATATGTCAAGATATAGTTCATGGCATATTTTTCTTTTAAGTACGAGTGAAGGAGCCGTATAGCAGCATTTGTTATTAAAACATTTCTCTGTAATGGTGCCAGACTCTTTTTATTTGGAAGTAGGATAGACTCCATGAAGTTATCCATTTCCCTTAAAATGTCTTCTTGATATACAGTATCATTTCCATAGGGCTTCTATAAATAAATTTCAATCATTATAAAATTTTTAATTTTTTTAAATATTAGAGTTCAATTTTAACATACCTTTTCAGGATAATTAATGTGGTCATCTTTGAATTCAGTACATCAAACCAATCGTTTATCAACTAGATGAATGACGCTGTTTCTAAAGGCTTATATAGCATCTTTGCTATTACAATAGCACAAACGAATAGCGCCAGCTGTCCTGCTTATTCTTCAATACTATGCTTGTGCTTTCTAAGATATCGTCGGAACTTACTATGCAGACATGTAAAAAATTAATATTTACTACTTAAATAATCGACTAAATTCTCATAAAACAATATAAACCTTTTCAAAATGTACTTACTCGGTTTGCGTGCCGCAGTTCATCCGTGCTATGCAGTTGACGTCGAAGTTCATGTCAACTTGCGCAATTTCTGCTGCTGGGCAGGACTCGGCAATATCGAAAGTTCGGTTAAGGAACGGCACTGCACTTACCTTCAACCGAGCAGGAAAACTGGATCGAGGAGGTACCATGAAATCATTAACATCAAAGTGTTCGTAAGAAACACGAGCTTATTCCTTAAAAGTTGTACAACAAGCAATGTTCCAGGGTTGTCGCCTGGATTCCTCAGCCGGAACACGAAACGACGGTCCATTCTCCTTACTCAAATTATTTTTGCACAATGCACATTTACGCATTTTTGAATAGTTTTAATAAATAAATCACGCACAATCAAAATAATCCAATTTTTCGCACAATCCAAAACACGACCATTTCCAATTGAGGTTATCAACCTTTGTTCGCAAACAGATGATTTTGACAATTCTGGGTACTGAGAAGAGAGTACGAGCAGCAACAAGACAACCTTATTTATTCAACCATGGTCTCAAATAATTGGATATAATTTCAATTATTTTTGACAATAATTTAGCTAATATGTATAACAAATTTTTGAAATGCCTTATGAAAGATTTACAGCAATTTTCATCGATTTTTTAAATTCTCATTTATAAGAAGTTTTGTGAATCTCATTTCAAACATTTTTTTTAAAATAGTTTTTCATAATTTGTATTATTTTCTACTATATTTGCGTTAAAATAAGAAATAATTTAAAAATTGCTTCATTAAGTGCTCATACATATTCGGATCTGCATTTGTATAAAACAAAGATGTTTTTTGAATAAAAATAATTCTTACTAATTCTCCAGATTCCTGAATCCTCAAGTTTGAAATATTGAATTATTTGCCTCATAATCCAGAGCATTGAAACTAACAGCAGTGCTCTGTAAAAATGCACATCTTTTTGTTCCTCTGTTTCCGCCTTAGAACGAGAGAATCATCGCCATAAATTTGTTTTGCATAAATTTGTTTATATGTGGTGTTCTCTTTAATGAGAGTACGAATATCACTCTTAGTTTATCAATGCAGTTATTTAAGTTATGAACAAGTCTTATTTTCTATACCTACTCACTGTTCTTTTGTGCGTTTGTGCGAGGTTCTTACATTACTGTAAAACTTTTATATAATTAATATTGAATAAATATATTAAGACAAACTGATTTTAAACGTCTATTGAGTTTGTCACAAACTTAAAAAATATTTAGAGGTAAGTTATTATTAATATGAAAGGTATTGTTGACGATATCTAGTTACAAATTAACTAGGGCACTTGCAGCTTCGGCTTCTTCCTTTGTAGCGAGTAAACACGACCTCTGTTGGCAGCTTTAATACTATAAGAAACAAACATACGAAATAATTAATTTAAACATCCTTTACACAAACAAATATTGAAATCCCACACAGCTTGCTCTGGAAAAAATTCTCTTCACCACCTTACCTTTTTATTGCTTTCCTGAACTCCTGGAAGAGTTCTCCAATTATAAATAGTTTTCAGCCAAGAAGGCATTCTAATCTTAGGTGTAAGCAATCAATAAGATCATATTTCAATCATTGCTGCAAATTCTTCGGAACTTATAGCAAACTGTTTTTATGAAATAAACGTATTTTATTTTCATTTAAAAGTAGGGTAGGTGAAATAATTAAAATAAGATTTTTCTTAACAAACGTTCTTAATAAAAAAATTGTGCTATAACATTTTTACTAACGCTCTGCTTGCATAGGTTTTTGTATACCTGCTAAAAATAGTAAAAATTTAACTTGCGTGTTATACAGCTATATAATTTTGTATAATGGGGATAAAGCATCTTCGATTATTAGAAACATAAAAACATACTAATTCAAAAGGTTATTGACTTTAGCTTACCTATGGTAGAATTGCGAGGTAGGACCGACTCACTTTGCTCTCTCACGCGTCAACAAAGAGCGGAAAATGAAAATGTTGGCTAGTTGTCAAAATGACAAAGTTCGTAGAAGCATCAAATGAAAAAATATATGTTTTCAATTTTTAAACAGTTCGAACACGTGTTAATTTTGTGTTAATTTGAGTAAAAATATTATAAAAACAGTGTAAATAAAACTATAAAATGCCAAAAAAAGTGCTCAATTTGCAAAAAAACTCATGTGAAAAGGAAATTATTTCATTATTCCAAGGTCCAGCTTGCTGCAACAAGCGCAATATGTGGAGCACAAGTTGTGGTGCGGCAAAGTGATCTTATTACTGCTCCTGGTGACCACAAACGTTCAAGGTTGATGTCCAGCGCAAAGCCTTTGCAAGACATTACTGGCTGGGCTAGAGCACAGCAAGAAGTGCAGTGCAAAAACGAAATTTTGAAGCGACTCTTGAAACAACTTGAAAACGTGGACATAGATGCGATGAAAGCATTGCTGTCAGAAATGAACGCAGTCTGCTCTGAGGCAGCAGTTGATACTGAAGTTGCTGAAATTGTCAACAATTGGATGCAAGTGGTACCCGCTGTAACCGTTGCTGACGTAAATACCTTCAGATATACCCAAATAGTTTGCTTTTATAATATGTTTTATATGTAAATACTATATAAACAGATTGGTACGTTGTTCCTGGTAAGTTCTCACGAGAAGGCTGGCTTTCAAGCTGCAATATGTGCGATTTTAATTAAGTGCCGTCAGCCTAAATTTCCGCGTAAGGTCTTGTGCAATAAGTGCCCGAGAAGTTACTCGCAGTTTCACGAAACATAAGAAAAATAAACACCGGTAAGTAAATTTCGTATTAATTAATAGTAACTAGTTTTTTTTTATTTATAACTTACTTTTTTCTCTTCCAATAGGTGGATCTGAATGACAAGGAGAAATATTTAGATGGATGGCAAAAATATTCACTGATCACAAAAAAGTAAGGAGATTCCAAAAAAAGATGCGTTTCGTTGATTCCGGAAAAGATTTAAGAAAGAGAAGCCATTAAAGGAGACGAAGACTCCTCCGATGCACCGACTGGCTTGGGACTTCGGCTATCGAGAATCGATACTCGAATGAGTCGGTAAGTATGTACTTGATCTCTTACTTTTTTGTGGGCATTAATCTTGTACCGACTGTATTAAGGGTTGCGGGCTAAACATTATATATGTAAAGTAATATTTTATTAAATAAGATGTTATAAATTATAAAGTTACATTCAATGTCATGATATTTTAGAGAAAAGAATTAGAAGAGAATTGCAGAGTTAGAGGCAGAAGTCGTTAAGCAAATTAAGGAAGCAAATTGCCTCAACTCTGGTACTAAGGTAATTTTCACCGAAGGTCAAATCAGAAGATTAAAATATTCTCAGGTGGTATCCCACTGGTGTTGGGAGGATATTTCCAACGCTATATGCCTACATGCTGCTGGTGAGCGAGCGTACAATATCTTCAACAAGATAGGGTTTCCGTATCCTAGCTTAACGGCTTAATGAGGCGGGCCCGAAAAGTTGACTTAGAAGAAGGCGTTTTGAAATTTCAATGGCGTCAATTAACCATGGGACGGATTTCACATTTGACGAAGAAAATGTGCGTGCTTTTATTTGACGAAATGAAAATTTCATCTGTTTATGAGCATGATACCATACTGATACCATGATGATACCTCATCGTCCGATACCATGGGCACCATGCAACTTTGTGCATTTCATTTTTTTGTGTACTTTTTTTTACTAATAAACTTTTTTATATACATATTTTTCCATAGAAAAAAAGGGTTTCGAAAAACCATCGAGCCCATCAGAAAATATTTTCGTTTCTGCTGACGTGCCGTATCTGCTAAAACTGATTAGAAATCCTTTTCTTGATACTTCTTACTTTTCTTGAAATCCTTTTCTTATATTTGATGGTAAAAAAATGTCGGTCCAAACAATTAAGGAGCTGATTGACTGAAAATCACTTAATAGTCAACCAAGCAGGTATTTTCAAGCATTTTTAACTAATAACCATATTTAATACAATATTAATATGATTTTCAGACAACAAAAAGTGAAGCTTGCAGCTCAGTTCTTCTCGAATACGACTGCAAAAACCATTCGGTGCCTTCATTCAAATTGCGCAGAGTTTTATAATCCTCTGGAAACAACCGACTTCTTTCAGCTGGTCAAAGATTGGTTCGATGTACTAAACTCGATACTTTCGACATCATTAAACATTCCCAGCAAGCAGCCTTTTGGTTAGGATTTCCCTGCTCAAGATGGAATATTGCGCGCCATGGACAGAATAATATCGCAGCCAATTGTTCCAAGGAAGGCTTCATTAGCTCCGTTCCAAAAAGGAATTCTTATTTCGAATTCCTCAATTCGTTTGTTGCATGTTCTTGATGGAAAATTTTTTTGGAGCTATAAGAAACAAAGGAGGAATGCATGATCATCCAAGTCCTATGGAATTTATGTATAGGCTTCGTAAATACTTACTAAGTAAGTTTTATATAACACGTTTTTTAATAATTTTTTAACTAAACGAAATACAAAACAATTAATACAGATATTCCATAACACCTTGCTGTTTTTTTATGGCTTACAGGACAGGAGACTTTGTTAATTACATAATAAGTTAAGTAGATAGTTAATAGTAAATAGTTCAAAATACTAATAATAAGTGATGTTTCTGGATTTAAACATAAAATAAAAAATGATAGCAAGACAAACAAAAATAAGAAATGATTATAAATTAATAGTAATTAGTAGAAAATATAAGTAATAAGTGATAATTTTAACTTAGAAATAAAATAATAAATGATGACTCAAAAGATGATGACTCATTCTTAGATATAAAGACAAAATAATAAATGATAAGATTTAATTTGTGGCGTCCGTGGCGTAGTTGGTTAAAGTGCGTGGCCGCTATGTCAAAGAACTTTGGAAACCCGGGTTCGAACCCCAGCAGCGACAGAAAATTATTTGAATTAAAATAATTTTTCTGTACGGCCGCCACCTCTCTGCAGACAATGGCAAACCTCAGAGAGTAATCAAAATGCCATGTAAAGCTTCTTGAGAACGAGAACTTTCCGTTCAATTTCGTTAAACATGTAGTTCAATTTCTCGGTCAATTGTGTACAAACTTAATAACACGCACAACATAATTGATCATAAGAAGCTAGGTCAAAGTCCTTTCAAGGGCTGAAATGGCCAGTTATTTATTTTTTTTTTAAGATTCAATTTAATGCTAACTAAAAAGAAAATATGTACATGTTAGCGAATGTGCTGTACATTCCAAATTGTAAACAAAATTAACTTTTCTTGATCATTTACAAGTGACAAAAATATCATTTATAAGTGACAAAAAAAGTACATAGACATAAAACACAATGTTATTTAATTTATAAACACTATTTATTTTAATTTTAAATCATTATCAAATAAATATTTCTTTTATTTAGCAAAAAACATGAAATTGCTGCAGGACGTTGGCAACATTGGAGGTGGCGACGATAAGCTGATTGAAAATTTCAATACCAATTAATTTTGACGATGAAATTTTGTTAAGTCTGCCTGAAGACAATGAAGATGTCATTCAATTGAATGAGGCAGAATTTCAAAGTGAATTCGAAAATATTAAAATTCACTACGAAGCCGGCTTAGAATACCTAACAGGCTTCATAACTCGTCGACTTAAATTGGAAACAAGTAACAACAATGGCATAGTTTGGACTTGGGTTGACCAAGTCTCTAAAGGCGGTTAAATTAAGCCGTCTGCTTGCTTTAAGACTGAAATAAACCAATTAGAAGTCATATTCATTCAATTTAATGGCACTAAAATTGCTCATTGCAACAATTTTAGATAAAGGCTCTGCATAGCTGTCAATCGAAGGACAAGTAATGGAGCAGTTGAGGTCTTATTTAATTTTCGTTTCATAGTTATTATATGTATCGAAAAATATTCAAGATCGAATTTAAGTCTAGTTCAGAATTTGATAGAAAACAATGCAACTCCTATAGACAACCAAAACTTCATTGCAAAAAAATAAAATAAAAAGTCCAAAACTGAATACGAAACTAACAGACACTTGGGAAAGAAAAAGTAAAATTGATAAAATTAACCAACAAATGTTATCCAAGGAATTTTGAAGTCTCGAAAAGAAAATAAATAAAATTTTGAAATTTGGTCAAATCAGTTGATACTGTATCTACTGACCATACATATAATTCAAGATCAAATCAAAAGAAAAAGGTTTCTTTCAATATGGCCATCCATAAACTGAAATTTTTCTAAAAATTATAATATTGAAGTGGAATTTTATTTATTCCAACTCAAAGCATGATATACAAGAATTTCTATGAAAGAAAGCTCGCTTGGTTACTACATCACTTTAACAGATTTAATAAGTACTGGACGTTGTCTTACTTATGGAATTGTCCACGTAGGTATGTATTTACTTGTAAAAGAAGCGAGTTTGCTGGTAAGCTTACTGCCATGTCAAGTTGAAAGTAATTGCTTTCAAAATCAACTTGTCATAAATGAAGCAATTAAAAAAATTCTTAAAAGGTAATTATTCCACAGCTGTACAAAAAACACTTCTACGTCGTTATGCCTTAATTGCCTTGAAAGAAAATATGGAATATTAATGGAAAAAGTAGAAGGCTATAATACATTTTATATAGAATTTAAGTGCAAAATATATGAAGCAAATGTCATCACTCTTAAAAAATATGCTTTTAAAATTTGTGTTAAATACATAATTATTTTTAAATTATGACACCGAATAACCCATATAGGATTGGTTTTTCATATTTATAAGGCTTTCTGGAAGACACGATGGCTTCTGTTTATTAATTTATTTAGTTTAGTTTAATTTATTAAGCAATAAATTTGATATACTGTCTTTGGTTGAGCAGGAAGACGCGAATTTGTTTTTTTTTAACTACTTACATGATCGAATTAAAATATATCAACAATGTACAATGTTGTATTGACATTTTAAAAATTTCAAAAATTTAAAATTGAAATAACAAAAAACTGTTAACAAATTGTTTTTTTTATTTATTTTCTCATTTAGAAAATAGTTTTTCAAGTGGGTTATGTAGCTCAGAGGTTGCTTTATGACCGAAAAAAAAAGATTTTTCGTTTTTTTTTTTTTTTTGTTATGAAACAAGTTTAAATTTTAAAAAATTACTAATAAAATTAAAAAAAATATTGTAAAAAATGCATAGTTTGTTATTATTTATTATTTATTTAGAAAATATTTTCATGTGAGTTCTGTAGCTCACAGCAAGGTTGTGAGTCCGATTGAACTAAAAGTACCACAAGTTTTAAAAACGTCATATGTTCAAATTTTTTTTTAAGTAATTTTATAAAAATTATGGAACTATAAAACACATTCATAAGCGCCAGACACTATAAGTTCTTATTTTTTTTTTTTTTTTAAATAGAAAAATAACAATTTTACATTAAAAAATGTTTGCTTCATTTCAAATGACAGTGTCTTATATGAACAATTAAATTCTATTATTGAACAAGTATTCTTTTAATGAGTCCCGCAGTTGAAATGCAGTCCTATTGGAGAGTTATTTGAAGAAACAGCACGAACTCTGGATAATGGTCTTGTTTCTTGTCTCCATAACCCTTCTTGTACTGCGACTCCTTTTGCATTCACTCCATCGATGTAGTCGGGAGGACAATACAAGCAGTCCGTCATTTTAAAATAATTATGCAGGACAACTGTCGCATTTACTATTTGGACTGCGGAGTCTGGGTCCATGCTTATTGTTTTGTGGAATATTCTCCAGCTTGCTGCAATAATGCCAAAAGTCTTCTCTATAACTCTTCTTGCTCTAAAGAGTCGTTTATTATAGTTTTCCTTCTGCTCGTCCAGTAGAAGGCCTGTATATGGTCGCATTATATTTTTTCTCAGGGGAAAAGCAGCATCACCAACAATATAATGCGAAAAGCTAATACTACCAGGCAACAGACATTCTGGTGGAAAGTCCAAATTATTGCTGAAAAGCCTTTTTCCAAACTCCGAATGAGAAATAATTCCACCATCACTCTGACTGCCATAAGCCCCAACGTCAACCGTTGTAAATGTATAGTTTGCATCGCAAACATCAAGCAAAACTATACTGTACTGTCCTAAAAAATTGATTATATTTATATTAATCTTACAAAATATACAACCAGTAAATTGTGTACCTTTGTAATTATAGAAATTGGAATCAGATTTCAGCGGGCACGTAATAACTATATGCTTTCCATCTATGGCCCCTACACAATTCGGCAAATTCCAAATGTTGTTGAAATCCTCGCCTATTCACTTCCATTCATTGCAGTTTCGCGTGGACAGATAAATTGGGCTAAGAGTTTCCCAAATGATACGGCATGTTTCCAGGGTTATAACTCTCACGGCCGAAACTGACATTTTAAAAGCCAATGAAAGATGCTGCCTGGTGGATCCATGAGCAAGATATCTGAAATATTAATACAAATTTGTATTCATTGTTTATTGCATAGTTATTTTAATTACTTTAGTGTTAAAAGCAAACGGCATTTTGCAGGAATAGGTTTCTGCAATTAAATTAAAAAAGTCAAACACTGGCAGAGACATTCGCGTGGCTATGCGGAACTGCTCTGGATCCTTTTTAAGCTTCTCAAATGACGCTGCATAGTGTTCCTTTCCGCAAAATAATTGCGCACCCAAAATCTCCTCTCATTTCTAATTGCTTCTAAATATAAGTAGCATCTATATACTCTATGTACAGTATACGCAGCGTCAATAATTAAACTATTTTCATCCATTTTGAATAATTTTTCTCTTGTTATAACACTGGTAAGGTTTTGTTTTGTGGACTTTATAATAAATTTGTAAATTAAGTCATTGACAGATGCTCTTCACTTTCAGGGATGGCGCTTTAAAATAAAATTTTATTAAATAAAGATTTGGCTAAATGAATGAAAATGAATGATGTTTGGCTAAAATCACTTTTTTATGCTAATTGTTAAAAGTTTTTGTAATGACAAATCAAACAATTTGATATATATTAATACATTTACATGTATTATATATATTAATACAATAAATATTAAAACATTTCGAAATCTATTTCAACAACATAGAAAATAATAGAATAATTTTGCAGCCCTGCTTTCTCTGAACGTAAAACGCATTCATTGAACTCTACCATAATTTTCGTCCGTAAATTGCTCTAGCGAGTAAACGGACGAAAAACGCAACTGCATCAAATGAACTTCCACCTTTACTCGTTCAGCTGTAGGGATGTATAATTTACTTTTAACCGTATAAACCATTTGAGTACCCAAATTTTATTTGCAATAATGTAAGAAAAATAAGCAAAAACCTTTACATTTTAATAAAATGAAGCATGCATTAAGATATAACAAAATAAAATCGTACTCTAGTTAGTACAAAAGTATGTTCCGATGCAACTGTTGAAGGAACTAAAAAAAATGGATAAACAGCAAACAATTTTTTTGATTGCAGTAAACAATAAATAAATAATAAATCGGCGAGAAAGAAGATACCGGGTTCGACCCATCTACCAAGATCAAGATTCCTTAGGTTTTTATAAAAAAAACCGAAGCGATTCGGAGATGTTTGTAAGAGCCACAATAACTAGCGGTACCCATTTTAATATGCTCTTAAGTTTCTTTGGATACCGGCTAGAAAAACATCTATACGCAAACCAACTTTCCATGAATGTCGGTTGGCCTTAACAATTATGTTAGTACAAATTACTAACTTAATTATAGATGGTTATTACATTGTGTATTACAGATATTTAGCACACAGTGGACCTCGCTATGTCTACGCATGGAAGGTTAAAATTTTCACATCTATAATAGGACTAATAATATACGAAATGTGTGATACCCTGTGGAATGAGCTAAATACAATATTCTTATCACCTTCAAGCCAAGAAAATTGGATGAGTATTGCCAGTGAATATGCCACTCGATGGAAGATGCCTAATTGCATTATATGATAACTTTAATCTTAATATTTGTGTACGGCCTTTTCGTTATTTATATTGAAAACAAATTTTTCGAGCTCTAGGCCAAGCATGTTGTCAACAAGACAACATGAAGAACAAAGAAGGCAACAACCAACAACAATATAAATAACGAACGAAAATGCCGTATACAAATATTAAGATTAAATATTCTGGGAGAGCACACCCATAAAAATGTTAAGAAAAAATTATTGGTTGTATGTTTATCACATAAAAAACGACAAAGTCTTTTATAACAAAAAAAAAATGGTCTCCACGCCATCTTAGGTGTACCATCAGTTAAACTAACTGAACCCTAAAATGAAAGTGTGGAAAAAAGGAAAGAGCTAAACAGCAAAAATAACAACAACTTCAATATGCTCTGATAGCAGTAAACCGCTGTGATCGAATTTCAAAGATGTACATGAATTAAGGCTATGCCTAAAAAGTATGATACGATACGATCTAGGTTAACCTTGGTACAGTATGCATCAAAAAGTAGATAAGAACTCAGTTACAAAAATTCAAGCGTTCTCTGCCAAAAATAAATTCCGGGTAACTTTCTCGGCATATAAGCAGTATATGTAGAACCTAAGTAGCTTGAGTGGATCACAGTGTAAAGTCATACAAAGGCTACTGAAGAGTTGGTGTAGCGGCCAATGAAAGAGTCTGTATAGTCAAGCTGTGTGATTTGCTCTATACAGAGCCGTTGTTGTTGTTGTTGTTGGTTGTTGCCTTCTTTGTTCTTCATGTTGTCTTGTTGTCAACATGCTTGGCCTAGAGCTCGAAAAATTTGTTTTCAATATAAATATGATAACTTTGAAAGACTTTAATTTAATTAGGTAAAAATTATTTTGTTTAAAGGTATTAAAAAAGGACTTATTGAATAACCAGGATAACATATTTGATATAAATTCAAACATTGGCTTAAAATAAATAAATAAAAATCCTGTATCCTTATAGACCCCTTTTGCTTAATAATTTATAAGAGGTGCAGCTATTGTGTTTCTTTAAAAACTATCGCTTAAGTTTAAATTTCAAAATTTATAACCATGATACTTTATCTCTATTCTAGGAAAAGGAAGTTCTTCGAAGAAGTAAAATCAATAGTGTTAATTTCGCTCAGTGTATGTTTTGTTTTTGCAAGAATCAAACATGCATGCAAATAGTATAAACATATCGTCGCTAAATACGAGGTTTGTAAAAATGCTATGCAAAAAACTTGATTCATTTTGTTTCAAACCAAAAAGATTTTAAATTCCTTAGGAATTATTATAAAATGAATTTTGAAGAAATTAAAAATTTAGTTGAGGAATTGGGGAATTATTATTATTAAACAATTAATTCCTCAGTTATCCTCTGACAGTCAGTTAGATCTATCTCTATCACAAACCCCACATGAAGACATTCAATATGAAGAAAATATTACAGATTTAGATTACAAAACACTAATAATTTCACATGAATTTGTAAAGGAAAATTATCAAAACTCATCATTAATGCACACACAGTCTATGTCGTTTCCAATATTACTATCTAGAGATGGGTCGATATTTTGGTAGCAGTGATTTTTTCACTGCTACTAGAAAGTAGCAATCACAGTCTGCTACCAAAATATTTCAGTCACAGTGATTGCTACTCCTGTTATTTTTTTTTTTTTTTGTTTTGTTTTACAGTGAAACTATCAATCACAGTAGCAGTGACTGTGATTCTTAAAAGCTTTGAGTATCGAATATTTCTGATACTGGTATTCCCCTTGTACAAAATCACAATAGCAGTGATTTGTATTTCATTGAATGTACGTTGACTGTTGTTTTTTTATTCGTGTGGTTATTTTCATATGGTTAGTTTTGTATTGTGAGTTCTGCGCACATTTTTCAAGCATTTACATTGATATAAAAATTTGTATTATTAAAAATATATAATTTTAAAGAAGGATTTTTTTATTCGAATTCAGGGTTTCGACTAATTTAGGTAATTTTTTATATATATATGTTTAAATTATAACAATCAATTTAATTTTAGTATGAGCTCGTTGATAACAAAAAAAATCAGCCCAATTTGGGACTTCTTCACCCCAGTCGATGGCAGTTTTGCTAAATGCAATATTTGCAAAACAAACTTTTCATATAAAACGTCGGTCATTAATTTAAAAAAACATTTAAAGAGCAAACATCCTACGGTGCAGTTAATGAACATAGACATCGAAGTAAGAAGTTCCATACAGAAACCTATAGTAAGTTTTTCAGATATGTGGTACACATAAATCCATCCATATTATCGATTTCAATTCTTTATTAAAAAAAAAAAAAACATTTTGTTTGTTTCAAAAAATGTGGGAACAAACAAAATTTATTTGGGTAGTGGCTTGGATATATACATATATAGCTTATATTTATATAAAATAGGCTGGGAGTTATTTGGAAATATTATAAAACTGTTCAAAATATTCAGACAATGATTATATTTACATTGCATTGCAAGACGTCAATCTCTGGGAATAAAACTAAGGAAAAAATAGAAATAATTAAAAAAATGGTATTCATACTAGGTCTCTTTCCGAACTCATTTTAAGAAAAGTTCGATTAATAGAGAGTGACATTTAGATTGTTCTTCTTCTCTCTTGAGCTGAAAAATATGTAAAGAAACGCTTTCGAGTTACTTCAAGTTATTTGAAGTGAGTACGGAAACAGACCTATTATGTGCACCAAGTTGACGGGTCTTTGTAGTATTTCGAAATAAAATACATATTAGAGTGGGAATTAAAAAATTTAACATAACCTTCGCTAGCAAAAATAATTGCTAGCCTGGTATGCAATCTATGTTTTCCATGCAATAGTCAACATTTTTTTTTTTCCCTAAAGGAGAATGTCGGTGACGCTGCAAGTTGGATCCAAACCATTGATTGTGAAGCACATGAAAATAATGCAAGTAATATTGGTCATTCAGGTTTAATAGCCACAACTTCAGATCAAAAACGTAGGCCGGGATTGATTCAAGATACGATTCATGGATTTTTACCGAAAGGTACCACAGAAACAACAAATAGATGCTAAGCTAATGGGGCTTTTTACTAAAGATTTTCAACCCTTCCGAGTGGTGGAGGACAAAGGATTTAAGGAATTTGTGCAAGCTTTGAATTCTTTCTATGTTTTGCCAAGTCGCAAAAAAATTTCAAAAACAATGATACCGGCAATTTATGAAAAGACTTTATTTAAAACAAGGGAAATCGTTAGAAATATTTTAAATTGTAGCTTAACAACTGACTGTTGGACATCCCGTAAAAATGAGAGCTTTTTGGCAGTTACTATACACTTTATAAACGAAACATTCCAACTTCAATCATGCCTTCTAGAATGTATCAGCTTTAATGAAGATCATACGAGTCTTAATTTATCCAAACAATTAAAAGATATCATGGATAAATGGGAAATTTCAAACAAGGTAGTCATAGTAGTGTCAGATAACGCCGCAAATATTAAATCGGCCATAGTAAATTATTTAAAATTGAAACATTTTGGTTGTTTTGCTCACACTATTAATTTAATCACACAAGATGGCCTAAAATGCTTAGCTCCCTTGCTTGAAAAAATTAGAAAAATTGTGGTTCATTTGAAAAGGAGCTCATCCGCAAATAAGAAATTTTTAATATACCAGCAAAATAATTATGAACCAGGAATGCATTCCAAAAAAATTGTTCTCGATGTTGCAACACGTTGGAATTCGACTTATTACATGCTTGAGAGGTTTTTTGAACTCCAAAATGCAGTTAAAGCAACGGTGGCTCTTATTGATAAAGACCTTCCAGTGTTGACACCAGAGGAATGGCTAACTATTGGATATGCTATTAAAGTTTTGAAACCATTTGAGTCAATAACAAACTTAGTTAGTGGGGAGAAATATTTGTCAGCGTCACTTGTGATAATATTAGCTAATGGTTTGAAAAATATTCTTGACTCTGATATTCTTGAGAACGGACTCGATTTAGTAGAGCAAAAAAAAGCAATTGAAATATTAATAACTTATTTGAGGACAGGTGTACTTAACAGATTGGAAAACTTAGAAAATAGCACCACGTTATGTTTTGCTACATTTCTTGACCCTCGCTTCAAAAATATTGCATTTTCTAATGACACGGTGGCGGATCGAGTTAAAAAGATGGTTATAAATGCGCTAGCTTTAAGAAATGTTCACAGCGACAACGAAACACAGGTAATTGAAATTGAAACAGTTCCTGAGCAATTACCTTCTATTTGGAGTATGTTTGATGGAAAGGCAGCTCATTTTAAACCTAAGGGAACAGCTTCATCTCGTGCAATTGTTGAAGTTCAGAGATATTTAGATGAACCCATTTTGCCAAGAAATGAAGATCCGCTCATGTGGTGGTCAGAAAATCGACACAATTTTCCTAATTTGCGTCACATTGCGGAGGAAAAATTGTGTGCTATGGCAACATCAGTTCCTTGTGAGCGGCTTTTTTCGAAAGCTGGACTTATTTTAAACGACCGCAGATGCAATCTTAAGTCCAGCCAAGTGGAAAAGTTATTGTTTATTAATCAAAATCATAAGTCTTGAATGAACAACTGATCGAAGCCATATTATATATTTGCTGAATTCAATAAATTAGGATTGTTTATGTTTTTCGTAATAAAATTGAAATAATTTATGTTTTGATTAATAAATAAAATTATTATTTTTATATATAAAATTTTTTTATTATTATTTTTAATCTATATTGATTATTTCATATCTAATCAATATTATATCTAATATAATATAGATTACATTTGAGGATTAAATATTTTTTTTTAAAGCTAACATCAAATTGATTTAAAAATTAAATACGTTACTTATTTTTTTAAAATTTTAAAAAAAAATAACAGTTCGTCTAAAGGTCGACAGATAAACGGAATATCGTGTTTGGATATTTTTTTTTCTCTTTTCTCATTTTTTATTTTAATTTCTTAAATTTTCTTATCTTAAATCTTCTGATATTATCTTATAATATATTAAAAAATATGTATAAAAAATATATTATATAAAAAATGTATCAAATATTTTGTATAAAAAAATATATTAAATATATTATATAAAATCTATCCAATCCTAATATTTTCACTAATTCTGCTGTTTTCACTGTTGTTGAGTACGGACTCGCCTTTGTATTTTTGAAGATTTTTACCTAACTGACATAAAACATAAAATTAACTTTCATCGTATTGATCTGTTTTACTTTAAAATTGGGATTTTTAACCAAGATCTTCAATATTAGATGAATACTGCAGAAAAATCTATTTTAATAACAGTCACTGTTCTCTATAACATACCAAAGTAGCAATCACAGGTATTTTTCACTGTGATTCTAAAGTAGCAATCACAGTGAGTAACAGTGACTGCAAAGTAGCAGTTTTGCCCATGACTATTACTATCCCAAGCAAAATATATTCACGAAAATAATGTGTATTCAACATCTTTAATTTTTAAATGCAATCCAGTCCAACAAATGATTTTGAGCCACCACTGAGAGTAAAAAAACTAAACCCTACATCGTCGACTTGCTAAAAACCTTAGTCTGTATCTTAAAATCTCGGAATATTACGAATTAGTTGAAAAAGATACAAACGAACTATCGTAAAACTATTTGTATTATCTAAGAAAATTGTTAAGAAATTTGACAAGTTGCATACTTGTTGCAAGGCTAAAGGCAAAAGAAGTGAACTTTCTTTATAGAATAGTCTTGGTTTGTAAGCATAGCAATTGTCGAACATATATTATTTCTATCCCAAGAATATTACCTGGCGCGATATAATTGAGCTTTTCTGACTGGCCATGTTCGAGGAATGCAACGACAGCTTTTAAAAAAGAACTTATGTTTATATCCTCAAGAATATAGTTATAAGCATTCAGTGAAGAATTGTGATAAGGAGCTGTTATTAAAGGAAAAAAAAAGCAGGAGATTTGTTCGGACTCAACAAGAAGAAAAATACGTAGCGAAGCAATGTCAGAACAAGATTTGGATACGGACGATTTTCAAGACATTCTCCTTCTTATTGACGAGGAGAGAAAAAGTGGAAATATTTACATTCAGCAAGCCTCACGTACTCTTGACTTTCATATGTACAGCGCATGGTATAATAATACAAGGTAGCATTGACAACTGCTTATTTTCTCTTCTACAAGAAAACATCTCCTGTCAAAAACAACTGTTTGAGCAAATGCATCTGCAGCTGCTGAAGTTGTTGTTTTTTTCACTTCTACGTTTTCAACATTGTTTGTGTTTTCAATAGCCGATTGTGTGCGCTTCTCTTTTTAAGTATATTTTTTGACAGGAGATGGTTTCCCAAGCAACTGTCAATGCTTCCTTGTATTATTATACCATGTGTACAGCGATCGTCAAATAAATGTTGCAAAAACTAAGTCTTCTAATGAAGATATAATTGGACACCTAGACGCAACTGGTAATACTGTGAGACCTTTCAGCAGCAAATAAAATGATTTATTATTATGCTTTGGTAATGAAAACACCAAACGGAAGAACGGTCGCAATAGCTGAGAGAGTGTAGTGCCGGCACGATGATAACTCTATTTATTACTGGCTATCGTCATTTCGCAATAGATGTATAGAACTAAATGCATGGCCAGTATTTACCACTGTTATGGCAGATTTCAGCATGGCCTTTCTTAATGCTGCCTGCCTTACATACAACAAAATGGACCTTTTAAGTTATATAAATTTGACTTATAAAATTTTCAAAAGTTAGCAATCTACTTTATACAAATACACTGTTTTAAAGCTCTGTGTTTCGCACTTTCAACATAATTTGACAAAGAAATTTAATAGGCTTCCTAATTCATTTGGGAATAAAATAAAGGAAATGATTGCTTACTTATACAATAAAAGTTGTTATAAAAATATAAAGAGCTGGCACAAATATTTTTGTGAGTTTCTTTTAAGTCCAACATTAGATGTAAAAACTAAAGAAGTTTTTTAAGTTTGACGGAACTGTGCACAGAGGGTAAGTGCTTTATTTTCGATAAAAACATCGAAAATATGAGAAGTAATCAAAAGATTACTGGTTTGAAATATAAAAATAGCTGCTTTTATTAGGATTTTCTTAATATATTGGAATATGTAGAAAAAAAAATTGAAGATAAAAAAGCAACTTCAAAGACAATCCTTTCCATTGGTCGGAACAAATAGCAAATTTCAAAAAAAGATATATACCTTATTTACCTCTGTTGTCAAATATTATTACCGATGGCGGGCACTACAGTTTTAACAAGAATGCATAATTGACAAATGGACGCATAGAAGGACATTTCAATAACATCAAAACATTTTGCCTTGGCTCTAATATCACAATAGGAAAGCTTTCGGTAAAATTAGGCAGATTTATACGCCTATTGAAAACCAAAGTTGATTATTACTGCTTTGAAACTGAATTCCAAATTCCAAACACGATGTGTACAAAACCAAAAAGCAATGAAATTTCAGCTGCTTTAGATTGTTGGTCAAAGAAAAATAAACTTGCCAAAGCTTCTCAACATCAAAGGTATTGTGATAAAAGTCGACTAAAAATAGCTCTTACTCTAAGCAGAGCTAAAGAAGCAATAAAAACAAAAATACACCAATTTCAGATAGGATATTGAAATACCAAAACGGAATAATACGTAGTACTCACAGGTATA
The DNA here is from genome assembly GCA_943735915.1 of Pherbina coryleti. Lineage (NCBI taxonomy): Eukaryota > Metazoa > Arthropoda > Insecta > Diptera > Sciomyzidae > Pherbina > Pherbina coryleti. The sequence continues at coordinate 131,364,016 of OX030950.1, forward strand.
AAAGGATTAAAGGAAACACTTTGGGTGGAAATTATTTAGTTTGCGTTAGAAATGGAATATATTCTAATGAACGTGCTTACAGCTATATATTACATCAAAAAGAGTACGAATGGCTGCGTTCTGCAATCACAACTGTTGTGCAACTGTTGAGTAAATGCCTGCGGAACGCGTAAGTATCAGTTTCTGATCAGCTCAACATGTTGTGAAAATTGTCCGTCTTTGGTAGCGTATTATTTTTCTGATACATTCACTCAACATGTTGAGCATTTACAGTTATACAGTTTGACAGTTAGAAAACTAGCGACCTTTAAAACTGCGTGATAAGAAACTAATGAAAATAGTGTGAAATACAATACGGCGAAACCAAAAATTATAATTTATATAAAATAAACAAAAAGAAATGAGTGGAAGTAATATAATAAATGTTGAATATACGTTTGGAGACTTCATATATAATGTTTGTGAAACGGAAGAAGTGCATATGAAGCTCTTCTATGAAGTGGTAAGTTTATGCTAAAAATTGGACAAAAATGTGCGAAAATTTTTTTTCATGTATTGCAATTCTTTCAGACACAGAATATTTAAATGCATATTTTGTCAATTGCGCTACGTCTCCGGAGTTGGTTTCTGTTATACCCGAAACTGAAACCACTCAAAAAGGTAAATATGAAATCACTTAGAAAAAAAGGCACATATAAATTAATTTAAATTACAGGCAGCGGAGGCTCATCAAAATTTAAATGGAGTGAAAGATCAACAAAATTTTTTCTTAAATGCTATTTGGATACGCGTTGGACGCGTTTCTTGGGAGCATTTTGATATTTTTGAGGAAATTTTTTCAAACGACCAAACTGTCAATTGCAGTCATACTGTCGCATCGATGAAAAGTCATGAAGAGGAACCCACAACGTCATCTCGAGCACAGCATGTGCTGCACGCAGCTTGCACACAACACCAGATGCAAACAGAGACCAACAATGAAGAACAGCAAGCAACATCACCAAAAAATCAGACATCAAACCAGACTAACGATCAACAACAGCAAGCTTCATCACAACAACATCACACACCAACCCAGCAGACACCAACAAGGTTAAGAAATCAACGGCAAAGGATGACCTCTTTGCAGAACATGAGGAAAAAATTTTTAGCAATTGAGCAGGAAAAAGTTGATATTGCAAAAAAAATTCACCAAACGCTTCTCGAAACAAATAGCCTCATAAAACAAAAAAATGAACTGCTTTCACAAGTCATTAATCTAAATGCTTCTAAAAAGTGAAAATGTGTAAATGTCTCATATTTCTAATTTTTCTTTCAAGGGTTTTTTCATTCTCTACCTGAAACCCAGTCGATCGCATTTCTTAAAGCATTCCGAATCGAAAGTTTTTATTTTTTATTTTTGGGTTCCGAAACTGCTCTTTCTTATCCGAATAGCATTTCAGAAAAAAGTTTGTGTATCTACCACTACACTATAATTTTAATTAATAATATAAAAAAATACTCCAATACTATTATAATTTACCAAGTAATAATTAAGTGAAATGAAGTCTGTGTTTAATTTTTTTTAAGTATTTTTAATATGAATTTTATTGAATTTTTTTAAAGATTTGTTTTGAATAAAAATTATTATTATAACAAAGATTCCATTATAGTGTTTCTTTTCATTACAGCGGGGAGATCAACGCAAGCTTCATTAAATATATCATTATTTATATCTTCAAGACTTTCAATATCTATATCTTCATTTCGAAAATTAATTTCTTTTTTCTCGATTAAGTAATTGTGTAGAACGCATGCTGCAGCTATTATTTTATTACCCATTACTGGGGTTTTAATATCCAAATATTTCAGGCACCTGAACTTGCTTTTTAAAATACCGCATGCTCTTTCAATAATTGATCTGGCACAGCTCAGCTTGGTATTATAATTTTTTTGCTGCGCAGTCAACAGTCCATTGTCCCTGAATGGTGTCATTAAATTTTGCAATAAAGGGTAAGTAGAGTCACCGATTATGTGCTGATGAGGTGGAACAAGGGAATTATTTGAGGAATTAAGCTTATTATATAATTCGCTCTGCCGAAAAACTCTTGCATCATGCATTCGCCCAGGCATTCCAATAAAAATATCTACGAATCGGGCGTTATGATCGCACGTTCCTGATAAAGATTGAAATTACTAAAATATTTTCTATGATAACATATCACTTTTATGTTACCTTGTAATATAATAGAATGAATTTTGTTTCTATTATAAAAATCTACGGAGTTGCCTTGTGGATATTTAATGGGTATATGACAGCCATCTATTGCCGCAACAATTCCCGGAAAACCTCGTGAACGCCTTTGGAAAGTTATTGCTTCACTATAACATTTTGCTCTGTCTGGCCACCTTATATACCTCAGAGTTAAGCAAACGATAACATCTAAAATTTCTATGAATACGCTATATGCACTACTCTTAGAAAAATTGAATCTATCTCCAGCAGATAAAAAACTCTCCTGTTTTGCCAAAATCCATAAAGAGAACATAACTTTTTTTCTTAGTTCCGTCCATTTATTCCTGTTTCCAACCATTGAATGTGCAATTAAAGTTACTAATTCCTAAAAAATTGAATAAGTTTATTCTAAAGTGAGCCAATATTTATACAACCAAACCTCAAATGTCCTTGGAGACATTCTAAAGTGGTCCTTGAACAAAGGAATACTATACTGGGGAACTGTTACTTCGTAATAGCTCTCGTTTCTTGTTGTTATTTCTCTTTGTGTAATTTCAAACAAATTATAATTATTAGTATCAAATAATGTGTGCACCAAGCTACCAACAACACAAACAACGTTTTCCACATCGTCTATGGCACATATATTAATTATTTCTTCCAAATTCATTTTTAATGTTTATTATATATTATGTCCACTTTTTGCTTTTATCAAACAACTGTTCACAGAAAAATTGATCATAATACCGTTTGAAACGCGTTCAGCATGCACACAAGTAGCGGAAACCGATACTTGATCAAAGTCACAACATGTTATAAACATGTTGTGATTTCGGAACGTAGGCAATATCTCATTACTAAAAATAGTAAAGAGACAACGAAATGGTGGGTTGATTACTACATGAATTATGTTTTAGACATTTTTAAAGGAAATTCACAAATGATGAATGTTTGTTTTAATGACGCAATGGTCGTTGACAAATATATAAATGATTTGCATAACAATCGGAGAGAAAAGGATATTTTAAAACTTAATTTTCCACCATATATGGAATTTGATACTAATACAAAGAATGTTATATATCCTGTAACATTTATATATAATTTTGAAAAGACAGTCATTGGTGCCTTGCAAATGCAGACATATTAAAATGAACTTTGACATTTTATGACCCACAGCAACAAAACGCCCAGCCGTATCGGTGCACAAATTTTTTTGATGGATTCAAACAATTTGTGAAGCTCTATAGCGAAGTGGCAGATAAAAATGGATGGAACAATATTTCCACAAATAATGAATGGTCACTCAAAATAGATCGCTTAAAACACTTTCAAAAAGATAATTGGAGCTGTGGGTACTTTGTTTTGAAATACGCGGAAGACTTCTTGAACCAAAATAAACCCCAAAAACATTTTAATGCTATCAAGTATGAGAAAAGAGAAATGTCTTCTGGCAAAAATGGTAAAAGTGTCAAACTCCTTAAAATCATATGTTTACATGTTAGCAAAGAAATTCCAAAACAGTAAAAGATCTTTGAAATAAATAAAAAAACTGTTGGAATGGAAACCAAATACATGGTAAATTATGTAAAAACTAAATATAAATGTTTGTTTGAAAATTAATATTTATATTGTTCAAAATCTTTAGCATGTCGTCTGCACTGTCAATGCTCCAACCAAACAAACGATTTTATTTGACATTTTACACAATTTTAGTCCAAAAAGCTTTCCCCTTTTTTGTTTTTCAATATTTTTGAGAGATTTTTCCTTACTCTCACGTTTTTGACAGTTTTACCATTTTTAGCCCAAAAAGTACGGGAACAGACCTAATATTAGGTTTGTTCACGTACTTTACTTGTAAAAACTTGCAGGGAGAGAGTAAAAAAAGAATTGAGACAAAAATATTTACAAAGAGAAAAAAGCAGAAAAAGTACGTGAACAGAAAACTAGTAGAAACTTGCAAGTTAACAGCTGATCAAACGAATTGACATCATATGCTGTTTTTTCTGCTATAATAAATGGTTATAAATTATTGAAATCATTTCTTGGGTCTCACCAACATTAACATTATACTTACATTTTCCTCAGCATCACAAATGTTTCTTTTTCCATCCATTTTAATACGAAATCAACAAGAAATAACTTTTGACAGCTTGTTTTTTTTTTTGACAAACAGTTTTTTCGGTAGTTGCCAGTTCTTGCAAGTAGAAATTTTGCTAGCAGAAACTTGTAGCTACTTTTTTCTCTCTCACTATTTTACGCTCTCGTTGTCCTCTCTCGTTGCAAGTTTTTCGAGTACGTGAACGCTTTACTGGTAAAAACTTGTAACAATTTGTACAAATTTTTTGTTAGTGAACAAACCTATTGTAACTGAACTACAGCAAAAATATTTTTGATAGTTAAAATTTACATTTTTTAAACCTAAAAATTAATTTTTTTAGATAAATTTTTTAAGTATAAATTTGAAGTATTTGTAAAGTGTGTGTTTTGTATGTAGTGTTGTTTTTATGTGTTGGTGTTTGGTGTTGTATGTGGTGGTATTAAGTAACCACATTATTCTCCCTCCACACATAAACATATATTTTTATACCACCACGTTTAAAAAACGTAGAAGGGGTGTATTAATTTTTTCACTTCTTTTGTAACCCCCATAAGAATCACCACCTGAGTCGATTTAGCCACATCCCTCTCTGTCCGTCTGTCTGTGATCACGATTACAGCTTTTATCGTCATTTCTTGCTAGTTTATTACTTTGTTAGATAGATTCAACTGTTTCCTCTGCTTCTTTTTGTATATTTAAACAAATGTCTTCTAAGAGAGCATCTAGTTTCTTACCACTGCACCAGTGCTCGAGTCTCGCCGCCACCAGATAAAAACGTTCGTCATGCTCATCAGATTCGTCTGGATTGTTGACTTATTTTTTTGCATGGGAAGCTGCATTAAGTTGGTAATGGTGGTCATTACCACGGAGTTGCCGATATGCATGGAATTTCCAAGGCCACCATGTGCAGATGCGATCTTCGCGTTTGCGAATCAATAAATAATACCATGTTTGAAGAAATTGTAGCTTGGCCTGTTTGAACTGGACATCGCAGGTAATCAATGTGTTTTCTTCATATTTTGAAATATAAATTTGCAAAAAAGACTAGCTCCATTCCTCATCCAAACTAATGTAATGATATAATGACGTAATGGTAATAAAAAAACAACTACTTTTTTATTACCATTTCCAAAGGATTTGCGACCGCTCATCTCTAAACAATTTTTTGTTCAACTCAACCTTCCCTATCAACCTGCTTCGGCTGATCCGTCAGATCTTAGATACGTAGATCTAAGCCAATCTGAAGTTGACTCAGTAAAAATTCTGACCACATTCGGTGATTCCTTGACCTTTCACTAAATTGTTCAAATCAGTCAACACGCAGCCTTTACCGCCTGTTGATCCAGTTTTTTTAGCATTATCAACTTTTAGCTGAAAAAGAAACAAACAAGCTACAGTTATAATCATAATCAAATTTTATTAATAATTTTAATGCTTACCATCATTCCCCGCTCCAGATTTTGTCACAATACGTCTCTAAGATATTTCCAATCTTTTTGTGGAAATATTCCTCAAGCTGATAAGTTTCCAAGAATTTTTTGTACTCTTCGCCTTCAACTTCGTGAGTAATTTTCTTAAAAAATTTCCAAAAAAATTTTTCTTTACTGTTTTAAATTAAATGCGCTGGCAAAACTTTATTTTGTTGGCTCATTTTATCACCCACTAACTTCCACAAATTTATAAAAACTGCTTTTATTTGCATGTTTCTCTACAAACTATAAAAACTATTTAATTGTAATTAGCAATTTTATTTTAACAATTTGTAACTTGTTAATTAAAAATTTGTTAAGTTGCTTGTTATTTTGTGAAAGTATGATTCGTGAGAATTGAACGTTTCACAAATTTGTAAATTTTTTCAAAAATTTCATTACAATAAAGCAGACTAAATAATAATTATTTTTAGATTTTTTAAACTGAAAAAAGCATTGTGAAAAAATTGGCGTACGGTCGTTTTGAAGGTACCAATAGAATCTTCTCACATTGTAGAACATGATTTCCTATTGACTGTAAAATTTTTACTTTTAAAATTTTAAGTAAAAAATAATAATTATTTCTGCTTTTTATTTTTTTAAGGAAAAACAAAAAACAAAATATATGTATAAAAGATAATTATTATTTTTTGGTTTTTATTGTAAAATGCATATTTGGTACGATCTCTGCTTAAAAAACAAGATTTAGCTCGAACATATTAAAACGTACCGAAGTTTTTTGCTGCACTTCTGCACGGCCGTTTGGTTTTTTGTGCACTTCCAAATTCCTCGCTTATGTAACCAGAAGGCTCCTCAAATAACCCATTTCGGATACAAATATCCTCGAACTCCTCGCATTGGGTGATATTTGTATCCAACGCGAGGAGTTGGGTGTATTTTGGGCTTTCTAAACTCGGCCTTCCCCGAGCGCAGTTTGTGCGTAACTGAGTATCTGCAGTTATCAAACACCTGAAATTAAATTATATTAGCAAATACTCGCAAAACAAACAGAAGCCTTACCATCTTCCATTGTTCGCATGAATTCTGCGCACCATCAGTTGAATTTAGGCTGCCAGCCAACTCCTGCCACAATTCTTGCACCGAAGCGTCGCAGTGTTTCCTCCACGCCAGCAGTGGGTTTTTATCAAGGAAAGAGCAATAAATTTTCTTCTGCTCAACACACTTTTTCTCGCGTGTTCCTATAAAAAATTACAATTTACAAGATGAATTGATTATTTAAATATTTACATACTTTTTTCGTGGAAATTTGTAGCAATCAGCTGTTTCATAATAAAAGTTAATGGAATTGTAATAGATTTTCGTTTTCGAAGATTGAAAACGGAGTGCCAAAAAAGCTCGACATTCTGAGTACCAATTTTAATAGATCTTTTATGATCGGCATGTTATGGTTGATAACAGAAAATGTGGAAGAGAATAACAGATACCACCAAATAGGCCCAACTGCCATACATAAGTTAATTATTAATATAATTAATCACATTGAGATCGATTACGTGCAACGCATCAAAAAATGTTAACTTTCAATTCGAATGAAAACTTCTTCAAAATTACTGAAACGTCACTGCATTCGGATTTTTAGCTAAGCAATATTAGCCAGGGAATCACTATTCAATTGTGGTGCAATATTTTTTAAGATGAATTCTGACTCGCAATTTTCTAGTACATATATATGAAATATAAATCTAACGACGAGTTGAGGAAGCAACGATATAACAAAATTTTAAAAAAAATTGTTCAATTAATCCCTGAAGGATTAAATTATAAAATTCCTAGTCTTGTCCTTATAACGATAATGTGGAATATGAATTTATTTACAAACTAAATTTTGTTAATAATTTAAAGAATCTGAAAAAAATTACTTCTAGGATTTTATATGTAATTATAGTAAAATTTGATTTTAGTATTTAGGAATTGTTTAATATTTAATGTTTAAATTTTTTACATAAAGGTCAAGAATATGATAAAAGTGGAAAATGAATGGATCCTCTTGTAAAAATGTAAGTATTCAAATAAAACAACGAATGTAAAATAACTTCACTTTTATTCCAGAAAATCCTGACAGAAAAGCTCGATGCATCCGAAGCCCTGCTGGAGCTTTAAGCTGAATTTGATGATCTATATTTTAACAAAAAAACAACTAATAATTTTATTTTTATGCAGATACAAGATGACAAGGAACGGAATGTATCCACTTCATCAATTGATAAACGTAGGGCGTTGTTATGGTGGCAGTCACATGATCCCTGGTCACGTCATTTTGTATGCTCTTTTTTCTTTTGATGAGCTCTGTGACGAAAGTATGTTATGCTGACGGTCATTTGATCCCTGAACACTAGTACACTTTTTGCTACTTTTAGTACTTTAGTCAAAAAAATATCATCGCTAATGTATTTAACAAATAAAAGGTTAAATTCATGAATATATCGAGCAGCAGAGTGTAATTAAATAGACAAAAATTAAAATGGAAAACATTGACTACGGATTGCAGGCGCTAAAATTTGGCATCGAGTATGCCAAAATATTATATTTTGACAAGATGAATACAGGGAAGTCATAAGAAAGTGTTTAAAAATATATGTAATGTCATAAAATGAGGTGCGCAATCGCAAAAAGAGATCCTGCGCAAAAAAAGTGTGGCGCAAGGAAAGAGATGATAAAGGATCCATTGCTTTGGTTTCAAACGAATTGAGATTAAACGACAGCAAGTAATATAAAAATATCTTGAGGATGGCTGACTTCATAAACGCAAGTTGCAATGCAACACTGCAAAGTCAAATGTTCATAAACATCCACACTTTATTTTTGACAATGTAGTGTGTTCACTAATGCATCGCAACCCTTTGCGATGCGCATCAGATGTCATTTCGGCGCATCATTTCATTTTATGATGCAACATGGATGTCTCACAAACAAAACAAGTATATTTATACATTATTAAATTTATTAAATTAGAAATTTATAAAATATTTGATTTTATTAATGCATGAATTATTTACCGTTCTATTTAAAGTAATAATAAATGGACACACGAAAGGAAGCTCTTGCTAATAAGCACAAGATTGCGCACAAGATTGATGCACAAGAAACACAATCTGGAAAAAAATTTTGCTGGAGATAAAAGAAATTGATGGCACGTTTCCTTTCATAAGGGACGAAATAAGTAGATGATTTTTGAATATAATGGTCACTTACAAACGCATCAAAGATGTACTTTCTGCCAGTTGCACAAAATTTAAAAGCTAAAATATAAATAGCATGGAATATATATTCCATTTTATTTATTTATTTTATTTATACAAACAGTTGGCGCTAAAGTACAAGCATTGCATGGTGGTGTTCACAAACGCCTTCAAATGCACTGCATCATTTGACAAAGTAGTGATGTAAGGCAACATTGCTTTGCATTAGTTGCGCAATGCTTTGCAGTGTTGCATTGCAACTTGCGTTTATGAAGTCAGCCGATGTCGGAGGAAAGTTTTAATTTTGTTTTAGAACTTGTTGAAAACGACTTAAAGAAAGCAGACACAAATATTAGAAGCGCCATTTCACCCAAGAAAAGAATTGTGCGCTACCTTAAGATTCCTAGCAACTGAAGAGTCTTATAAAAGTTTAGATTACCAAACTAGAATCTCGCATTCGTATTTCGTTTATTGCATATCCAGAGTTTGCAAAGCAATATGGGATCAAATAAAAGATCTTTCTTTAAAGGTATGTTGCTATGTCAGGAAGTCATAGAATACAGCTGCTGTTTTGTCCTGAGCCCAATAAAAAAGTCAAAGCTGCCGGCGAAAGAATTATTAGGTTTCATTGCACCTAACTACAGCGAGTCAGCACTTTTTTATATTGAAATTGTACATATTTTAATTTAGTTTAAATTTTTAAACATTTTGTGTGTGCGTGTCCATCCAACTTAGTGCAGTTTCTCATTCGATAAAAGTTTTTGAGTGAGAAACATCGCGAGGCAAAATGGCTTACGTTATAAATATTGATTTCTGGAAAGAATTTTTTGAACTGTATCGAAGTCTACCGGAGGAGAATAAAAAGTGAGCTCTATAAAAATAAAATTGTTAAACAAAAGGCATATCTTAAGCTGCTAACAAAATATAAGGAGATAGAACCGAATGCATCTGTCGATGTAGTAAAAAAAAAATCAACAATGTACGTGGATGTTATCGCCGTGAATTAAAAAAACTAAGAAGAAGTGAAAAGTCTGGTGCCGGCAGCGATGAAGTGTACGTGCCTTCGCTATGGTATTTCAATGATTTGGAGTTTTTGAGGGATCAGGAGCTTCAGGTCGATGGTACTTCTTCGATGGATATTGAAGGCAGCAATTTCGATGACGCTGCAGCAGAGGTAAGTGTGGGTGTCAAAAAGCTTTGCCAAATATACCTAAATTCATTATTTTAGCTCCAAAATTACGGCTGTTTGCTTGCGAGTTTTTTTTTTATTATTATTACTATTTTCGTTATTGTTATTATTGTTGTTGTTATTGCTACACTCAAAAAAAATCTCATATATTTTATTTGTCCTATTAACAAGTTTTGTTCTTAACAGAACAATATGATTCAACAACATGCCTATTATATTTATTAAAAACACAATTGTGAATGAAAATATTTGCACAAAAACAATCTGCTTTCTATAGCGAGAATTATTTTATATCAATAAGATTTTCTAAAATATATTTACCAGCACTGACATTACTAATAATTTAACAAGATTTTTTGGGTGCATTCATTTTATTAATGTTGTTCTAATTTTTATTATTAATACTTGGTATTATTGCTATTATTTTTATAATTACTGTTTTAATTATTATTACTGTTATATTATTATTATTAATATTATTAAAACCCAAAACCTAATTTTTCGAAACCCAAAATTGTATATTCACCCAAGAAGAAATTCGGAAAGTAAACATTTTAAAATATTTCATTGAAGTGTTAAGTATAAAAGTTTAATAAGGATAAACATATTAAAAATATTTTACATATTTTTATTTAAGTTTATGGACATTATAAATAAACTCGCAAAAGTTATTTCGAGTTTATTTTCCTTCATTTGTGGAATTATTGTTTCTTCCACTGTTTGTCGACAGTAGATTCGGTGCATTTGTTGTCGAATTTTCGATATCTGTACTTCAAATGTACGATGAAGGACTCCTTCTCTTTAAAAAATTGTGCAAATAGCACATTGCTAAAACTACTTGCGTTGTTTTTTGAGGGCTCAAAAGCATTGTGCTTAAAAGGACTCGAAAACGTGAAGCTATTATGCCGAATGTATTCTCAACGACTCTCCTTGCTCGCGAAAGTATTTTATTGAAATTTTCCTGTTCCTGGTGCAAACCCGTTCTGCTGTATGGTTTGAGAAAATTTTCATTCATCGAGAATGCATCATCGGCAACGAACACAAATGGCAATTCTTTATGAAAACCAGGAACTTTAATTGGCATTGGAATTCGAAGTTCACCTTTTTCAAATTTGTCACAAAATTTGGTTGAAGAAAAATCGCCACCATCAGAGACTCTACCGTTGGCTCCAACTTCAACCATTGTGAATTCGTAGTTTGCGTTCACAAGTGCCATTAATACAATACTGTAAGTTTTTTGTAGTTAAAATAGTATGTAGTATGTAGTAGTATTTGTAGCCCCAATACAATTCGGAAAATTCCATAAATCGTCAAATTCACAAGCCACAATTTTCCACTCCTCCTCATTTTTTGGCAACTGAAAAGATTAAAGAAGTATTTTATATATATTGTAAAATTAACTGTGATTTAATTGTATTTTTTAAATATTTTATCAAATATTTCCACAATTTTTATAATTTTTAAAAAGAAATATTATTTTATATTATAAATATATCATATATTTCTAGGAAACAACTTCATTAAACTCGTCATTTTCACCAAAACAAAAAAAGAGTGCCAATGATATTAAGATTCAAAGAAATTAAATTCTTCTAAAGGCTGTCCAACACTTAGAAGATTCAAAGAAACCCGTAGACGATGCCAACGTATTCAGCGCTACCTGGGAGACTATGTTCCGAAAATTAGAGCCTCGTCAACAAAGTTTTGCAAACAAGTCAATTTTGGAGATTCTTTATCGGGGGGAACTAGGAAACCTAAATGAATTCTCTTATAAACTTTTCGAATCAAGAAGTGCCTAGAAGTTTTCAGTGTTCGCGAATGTCACCGACTTTGCTTAATAGAAGCTCTTCAGAATACCTTCCGAATACCAATAAGAGAGTTACAATTACAAAAATAGTTCCTACAAACGCGTACTTTTCCCAAGTGCAGAATAAAATGCCGAGAATGTATTATACTACTGTACCATCCAACACTCCGTTGCCAAATTCTGCAGATGAAAGCACATTCAACCATCATACAGCAAACAGTCATGGAGTTACTTTTAAAAGTATACGACATTCTCAGAAATATCATTCTCAACTAGATCCGGAAAACTTTGAAGCCTCTTATGATCAAGATGAAAATCTTTCCGATAGTGTAGAATCTACAGCATATGTTTCTTCGCAAAGCAGTGAGCAGTCAAGATGTGAATATAATAGCATGCAAGATCTTTTTTCTGATCCCAATAACATATAACCAGGAACCATAACTGTTGTTTGTTTTTTTAAAAAAGTCAACAAATAATCATTATTTTTCCTTTTTTTCGATCAAAAATAACACTTTGAGTTTGACTTTTATTTTTTCAATAAGAAATATAAATTTTATTTTTATTTTTACTTTTATTTTTTCGATAAGAAATATAAATTTTACTTTTATTTTTATAAGTTGACATTGCTATTTTTTATGAACTTTCATAATAGTGTTAATGTTCGACTATTATTTTTGAAAAACTGTTCTTTTTTATTTAATTTAATTAATACATGTAAATACAATGTAAAAAATTTACTTTGATTCAATTTTTTAAAACAAATGTTTTATTAATTCAGATAAGAGATTAATTAACGATGAATATCCATAATTATATTTACTTTTGCGCGAAATGGTCCTGTAAAGTAAAAAAAAAATAATTTTGAAAATGTGAAAAAACTCAAATTAAATTTTTTTTTTTAAGCATTTTCGATCAAAGCTGACGAATATGTTGTATATTAGGGTGGGTCGCTAAAAAAATGTTCGATAAACTAAGTCTTAAATGTACCTTGGGTCATTTTTGTACCCTCTACAAAACGATTTGCTCGTTCTGTATTCTTTTTAGAGTCTTTTTGAATACATTTCGATGCGATTTCGACTTAAATCTTCATTACTACGCTATATCTCGTCTGATTGATATCGTTTAACCAACGAAAATTTTGTATGCAGATAGATAGATCATTTTTGAAGCTTTAGTTTTGATTTTTTTTTTTTTTTTAAATACAGCGAAACAAAAAACTTGTCCATACGAAAAGTGGATTTTTGACCAAAAAAGGGCACTTTTTTAAAAAAATTCCGTATAAGACTAAACTTTGGTAATTTAGTTCGTGTGGTTACTGTCGCCAACTTAAAATGCCAACTAAAAATGGGCATGTTTGGAGCCACATCAGCGAGTGGCCGGGTATAGCTTATTTTTAATAAATAATAGTTTAAACACATTTTGATAACATTTAAAAAGAAAACAGCAGATAGTATGGAAATAATTCTACACTACAACTTTATTATGATTCCTTACCCTTATATAATTTTTCAGCACTTTGATAATAACACCGCATGTCTCCAAATTATTTCACTTAAAGTTGAGCTCGCAATATACATATCAAATTTCAGCGCCTCAAAGTTTTGTCCTGAAGCCAGATAGCAAAGAGTAGCAGAAAGGCGTTCGTTTGGAGAAATGCATGCGTCAGCATGTTTGTATTCTGCCTCTGTATGAAGGGTGATATTTTTGCTAAAAGTTCTGCATATACCACGGCGCCCATGCGCAAGAAATTCTTAAAGTCATCGGGACAAGTTAAATGTAATTTTTTAATTAAATGCTTTTGAGAATATTTTTCTATTTTTCTTCTCCACTCTTTCACCCAAATTCGCTTTCTTTTAATAATTTCTTCTTCTTCATCTTCCATCACTTCATTAATAATACTAGCTGCTACCAACGCGTTCGCCATCTTAAATTAAGATTCTTAATATTGCAAAATTGCTCGATGCTGACTTGTTGACAACTTTAAAATAATGAAGTCCATCCAACATGTGCGACCGTGTAGGACCAACGAAGATAGTGCCGTTATTTTGTCGAACTACATGTCCATCCGACATGTAGTATCGTTTGGGGTGCCCTTAAGAAAAGTTCATCGATTGCCAATCAAGCAATCCCGAGTGAGTTGGCCAATATGTTTCTACTCCATGGTATAATAATATAAGGTACCATTGACAACTGCGTATTTTCTCTTCTACTAGTAAACATCTCCTGTCAAAAAAAGCTATTAGTGAAAATTCATCTTCAGCTGCTGAGGTTGTTGTTTTTTTTTTCACTTCAACGTTTTGTGTTTTTAATGGCGGATTGTGAGCGCTCTCTTTTTGAGTATATTTTTTGACAGGAGATGGTTTCCCAAGCAACTGTCAATGCTACCTTGTATTATTATACCAGGGACGAGGCTGAACTTGAGATGATTGTCCCGTTGGCCTATGTTCACACGTCAGTCAAATGATTGAATCAGTCAAAATTTGTTATTGCTTTCCTATGTAAAAAAATTAACTTTATCTCAGAGCGAAAATTAACTCCAAAATCTTCTCTCGTCAGTCAAAATTTTGATTGAGCTCTAGACCTGCATCATGGTATAATAATACAAGGTAGCATTGACAGTTGCTTGGGAAAACATCTCCTGTCAAAAAGAGAGCGCTCACAATCGGCCATTGAAAACACAAACAATGTTGAAAACTTTGAATTGAAAAAAACAACAACCTCAGCAGACGCAGATTTATTTTCACAAACAGCTGTTTTTGACAGGAGAGGTTTTCTTGTAGAAGAGAAAATAAGCATTTGTCAATGCTACCTTGTATTATTATACTATATACCTGCATCATTCAGTCAAATGGTTGCATTATTTTAATTTTTTGTTGTTTAGTAGCAAATTATGTCAAGAAAAGTAGTTAATTAGTAGTTTTTTGGTAACAAAGGAAGTTTTTTGAAAAGAAAAGGATGTAATCTGAAGCCCTTACGAACAAAATGATATGCAACACAACTTTTCTATTAAAATTTTTTTTTTCTAGTTATTTCTATTTAAAATCGGTTTTTGTTTATTGTGTTGTGTTTACTTTCTGTTTTATTTTTTAATATAATACAACAAAATGGCAACTTCGTGGACAAGGGAGCTCACGGAACTTTTTACAAATGAATTTGAAAGAAAATCATGTCTGTGGGACATCCGAAATGCTTCCTACCAAGACAGGGCAAAGAAGGAATCCACTCTCAACGATATTCAAATATGAATGCTGCATAATTGCCCTGAAATAACGCCTAAACAAATAAGGTTGAAAATAAACAGAAACAGCTTCAGATCCCAATACAGGAAAGAATTGAGAGCTTTAGAGGCAAGCATGAGAAAAGAAGCAGGTTGGGAACAAATTAAAAGACCATCTGTTGGGGTTTTTGCGGCTACAATTGGAAATTCGACGAAGCCAATCAAATGTTGATGTAGAAAACATTAACACTCTTAACTCAAGCGTAAGAAACATTATATGTTACTTAAAAAGTATGCATTGTTTAAAATTCTTTTATTTCAGATTGATGATCAGCATACGCAGTCAAACTCACCGGTATAGTATATTACATTTAAGTTGATATAAAAAAAATTACAAAAAGTAATTACATATTATTCTAAAACTAAAAGCACTTTTTCTGGTCTTCTCTGCATCCAATTGAGTTTTTCTTCATTAGTAAATAATCCATAAACGCCTTCCGAACATCATCATTTGAATTTCTGCCAAAAACTGTTGAGTTTGTATTTAAAGATCGTCCTTGATTTGTTGACACGTTTTCGTAGTCCTCGAAATTGCTTAATAAAAAATTATGTAGAACACAGCAGGCTTGCGTTTATTACTTCAATTTTTGAAACACTTCGCAAGTTGATTGGCTTTCAAAATATTAAAAACCTGGAAGACAAAATTCCGAATGAACGTTCAATAACTTTTCTTGCTCGCGAAAGCCTTTTGTTAAACATTTGCTTTGCAGAATCAGTTGTTGTGTACGAAAAAGGCTTCAATAAATTAGTTTGCAGTGCAAATGCGCTGTCTGCTACTATCGTGTATGATAGAAGCCTGTTGTGCCCGATTATTCTGGATGCTGCGAAGTAATTCGCAGCATTGTCTAAAAAATACTGCAAAGACGATCTTAAAACTCCGCTGTCATTCGTTCGTACGTTGGCTCCAACATCTATATAAAGGAACTTACAGTTTTCATCTGTAATTGCAAGTAGAATGATGCTATCGATTCCTTTATAATTATGGTATTAAACACCATCTTCTTCTGAAGCATAAATATTAGAGGTGGGTAATAGCACAATTTTTGGTGTGCTGACTCACTAGCACATGTGCACCCTTAGGAGTCAGCACACTGTGCTAGCACAATTGTGTCACAGTCGAAAAAAGCACTTCGCAGTCGAAAAGCAAAATCAGTCGAATATTCGTCCCATAAGAAATACATGCAAATCAGCTGCGACCACAGCAACCGCATTTGTCTCATTTACTCTTTCGTGTTTACGTAAAAAGACGAAGGTTGCTTTACACGCGTGTGTAGTACGGGGCTAACACTGATGTAAATGAAAACTCACAGTTGGCGCTCGGTTCTTGTTGCACTTAATGCGGATAGGCTATAAAACAAATTGCATATTGTCAATTATAGCAAGTGAGCCAAAGTGAAACAAAAACCAACTTTACTGAGTGTGCCACTATGTGTGTCAACGTAGTGTACTAGCAAGTGCTGGTCTTCATCGTGACTCACTATGTGAGTCAATGTAGTGTGCTAGCACACATGGCACACTGCAGAGAGTCAGCACAGTGCCATAGCACAGCACTGAGTTACCCACCTCTAATAAATATGTAAATGCTTCCCGTCTAATACTCCTAAGCATAAGGGAAACTGCCATTTCCTTTCGAACTCTTTTGCAATAGCTTCAAAAATTCAAATTTGTGAAATATAAAAAAGTGTAACTGTAAACATTAATCATCATTACAGCCATCAACATCAACCATCAACAGCCATCAGAGTTTCACTGAGCAAAACATCATATAAGAAACAAATAGCAAAAAGTATAAGTGATGGAATAAGGAATTTGGAAGAGATTATTGATCGCGGCAATTCTAATCAGTCTTACAGATGGTTCGGTGACCAGGTAATGCAAACCATTAATTTTCTAAATGACGATGTGATGAGATGATTTGTAAGATGCAGGAAATTATGCTTGAATTTAAGACAAAAATAAAGAGAACCGTTGTCTCAAACGTCAGTTGAAACTATTGCCTCAAATGTTCAACCATCATCAGTGCCGAGGCAAGATCTTATTATGGAAGCAATGGAGGATTTTTTTGATGATATAGATACGTTATTTTAAAACATTTGACGAACTTTATCTGTGATTTTTTTACTATAATTTAACTAAAGTTTTTTAAAAGCAGTCATGAAGACTGTATTTTTATTTTATTTTTGAACTTTAAGTTTTTATTTACCGGTCACGAAGACCAATTTTACTAATTTTTTTAAATATGTAATGAATTTTTTCTTTGATGTTTGTTTTACAATCATGTTTAAGTTGATGTTTGTTTTAGAAACTAATTTTATTATTTCAAATATAAAAAATGAAATTACCTTTAAAAATCTGTTTTTCATATTACTGTAGATTGCTCGGCAAACCCTTGGAATACATTCTACTAAATATCCGATTGAAATCTTTGACTGGTACTCAATGCTTCTCAAAGATTCGCCTGTAGCAAGATATCGCAATGTAACAGAAAGATTTTGCCTTGATGTAATTGCTTTTTTCATTGATGTATCTGCTTTTAATCTGCTTTTTTTATTTTTTTATCTGCTTTTAATAAATCATGTTGAATTAGTGGCAAAATATAGTCGAAATTTTCTTACGTCATCCTCAAGAAGTTTTTGAAACACTTTAACCTTCATCGGTCCCTTATTTCGAGAAACGAATAAGGTCCTTGTGTGTAAATTTTACACACTTTTTCAATAACCATATTTTCATTGATGAATAAAATGAGTACGATCTTGTTATTAAAAATTATTTATTATTCATTATTTTATCTATTTTTTTAAGAAAAAAAGATTTTTTAAAATACTAATCAAAATCCTAGCTCGATTTGATGAACTTACATATATTAAAGAAATATCAGCTTGAAGTCAAAAAGTGTGTGTAAAATTTACACAAGGGACCGATTAAGGCTAAATCATTTCCTCTGAATTCATCTGCAATGCTGAAAGCTACTCCTGTAGTCTTTCTGGTGTATCGCCAAGGTTTAACCCACATAGATTTTTTTTCTGCCATAATTTCATTAACTCTATTATTTATTTATTACGTGCATGCATGGTCATCCAAATATGTATAATTTTCGGATTTAGGATTAAATTCCGGATAATGTGATCAATTTTAATCCTAAAAGATAAATTACATTTCCGCCATTGTTTTCCATTTGCTACAATTTTTGTTCAGAGAAAATAACTCAATTAAAAAAACACCCAATAAAGTGATGCACACAGCACGATACGAATTCACAAAATATTAGGTAGCAGAAAAAGAGCAAAAGTGCAACAAAAAAGAGCTCTACAATAAAAAAATGTGGCGTCCGTGGCGTAGTTGGTTAAAGTGCGTGGCCGCTATGTCGATGAACCCGGAGACCCAGGTTCGAACCCCAGCAGCGACAGAAAATTATTTCAATTAAAATAGTTTTTCTGTACGGCCGCCATCTCTCTGCAGACAATGGCAAACCTAAGAGAGTAATCAAAATGCCATGTAAAGCTTCTTGAGAATAAGAACATTTCGTTCATCGCCGTTCGGAGTCGGCGTTAAGCCTGTAGGTCCATTTCTCGGTCAATTGTGTACAAACTTAATAACACGCACAACACAATTGATCCTAAGAAGCTAGGTCAAAGTCCTTTCAAGGGCTGAAATGGCCAGTTATTTATTTTTTTTTTATTTTTTTACAATAAAAAAATACACGTGCTGTCAAAATTGTGCTTTTTTGTTCAAGCGAATTTGTTTTCATAATATTGCTATGTTACAGACTCATTAAGTCGGGGTCGATCAATTGTTTTGATATTTTTTAAGAGAGCAACTAAGCGTTCTTTGCAATTTAATCAAAAGTAAACAATTTCAGTAGTGAAAAGTATAATTATATTTTATTATAGTTTATGTATACATTAAAAAATTCTGATTAATTGAAGCTTGATTTGATGCAAGTCGGAATAAAAAGATAGATGTGATACTTGCAGTTGCAAAACTAAAAATTGGCGATCACCCGCATACTGAATAACTGCTACTTAGAAAGCTATCGGTTTTTAACTCTTTTTGTAGTTAAAAATTTTCGGAAGTGTAATTATAGAAAAGATTTATTTCTAAAAACCCATTCTTCCTAGCTAAGGTGGCAGTTATTCGCAACTAAGGATCCCGATGTTTCAAACTCTTATGCAGTGATTAACATTTTACAGATACCCTCTACAAGTGGTGAGCACGGAAGATCTCAAACAGATTTTCAAAAGTGCAGCAATAAAACGAAGAGTAGAGCAAGTATTAAAAAATCAGACACATGAAGAAATTACATTTGCATCCGAAATATTGGAACAACGAAAAAACAAATTGCAAACACGTTTTTAAAATTAATAGAATTAGAAGATTTTACTGCGGTAAAAGAAAAATTTTTCCATCCGACCACTTCTTAGGGGAGGCTCTCATACAAATTAATGATTTTTATATATTTATTCCCTACCTACAAAAATTAAAACTGGACAGTTGATTTTTATTTTTGAGCGTAAAAAAGTAACTTTTATTTCTGAGCAAAAAAATAAAAATTGAAAAACAATTTTTTTCTTGAGCGTAAAAATAAAAATTGAGAAATAATTTTTATTCTTGAGGGAAAAAATAAAAATTGAGAAACAATTCTTGAGCAAAATAATAAAAACCAAAATTAACTCTTATTCATGAACAGAAAAATAAAAATCAAAAAATAACTCTTATTTTTGATGAATAAAATAAAAATCGTAAGATAATTTTTATTGTTTAGCAATAAAATAAAAATCTAAGAATAATAATTAAACTTTGATTTTTTGGATATAGCTTATAATAATTACGATCCCTGCATCAACGTCATTACAATTTGATGTTTTAGAACTCAGCCTTATTATTAACATTACTTTTTAGAATTTGTTCTTTTAAACAAACCCCACATAGTTAAACCTTCAAGACAACAACGTCAAAACTTAAGTAGAAGGACGACGCGTATTACGCATTGTTCGCAGATGCATTTTTTCGCGAGCTTCAAGAAGAGTTAAGACACTACTAGACAGTATATAACTCTCAGCGATGCATGGCCAGAATGTAAAGAGCTTGGACCATAAAGGAAAAAAAATTTGTTTATTGTATGACTTTCCATTTTTATACAGTCATCAAAAAGTGAAGTCTACCTATGTTGTCATAAAAGTAAAGTTAAACTTTTGCTATATAGACAATGACTGTTGATTCATGAACTTTTTCTGGGCAATGATCAGCCTTCAGGAAAATATAAAACACATTCGCTCACTTAAAGCTATATTTTCCACGACGAGTTCGAGTGCATCTGTTGAGCAACGCACTACCAGTGGTCCATATTATTATAAAATTAATGGCCATGTACATCACCGTGTAGACATTGAGAGCACACCCTGGTAAACAACCAATTTTTGGTCAAATTCATATGAATAACGCGTAAGAAGCCACCCAAATCAGGTGCGATTTTAGAGAATGTGATATTTCTATTATGCATGACCTATCATAACACCATCAAGCTCAAAATCCATTTGGACAGATGTTTTGCAACGTCATAACGGTCAGAGAGCAACTTGAGCCGTCACAAAAGTTCAACTTGCTGGATGTCCGGTTGGAAAAATTTATTCATTGATGGAGGTCTTCAAAACTAAGATTGCAAGCATTCGAGTGTTGATCCTATGACATATTCTCTTCTCTTTCCGCTCTGATTCTTTCACCAACAAAAGAAGTATGGTTCCAAAACTAATTTGTTGGTAATTGAACGATTATCTTATCTGAAAGTTTTGTATAAAAGCATTGGGTGCGTTCTGGAAACTTGTGCAACTGTTGAGTAAAAGTCTTCTAAACGAAAAATATCAGTTTCCGCTATTCAAAAAATGTTTTATATTTTTCGCCGAGCTTTATTTTTCTGCTACATTTGCTTAACATGTTGCAGTTTTCAATTACAAAGTCAAATAACTCAAAATTAGGTAAAATAAAAAAATTTAATTAATACTGTAATTAATTAATACTTTTAATTAAAGAAATAAGTGGAATAAACATGGTAAAAGTTGATTCAACTTCCGATACGGAAGAGGAACACATGAAGCTGCAAAGTGATAAATTTAGCTCAAACATTGGTTAAAATGTGTCGGCAAATATTTTTAATGGGGTAATTCACGATCTTATTGCATCGTTGCAAATGAAAATACTCTGCTTTTACAAAAACAAAAAGCATTGATATGCATTTGCAATATATTTCCATTTGCAATAATAAGTGCCTGTTGCGTGTGCAAATCCAATAAAATTGCAAGACTCTATTGTGAATGAATTTCATAATATTGCATTGAACACAACCACTTTTTTGTTTTGACAACCGCTGATTGAGCAGCTGTTTCCTTCATCTAAACATGACTATGGCGACTTGCAGTTCAATCGGAATTTGTTTTGATGAATGGACCTTGCTGAACTCTTCATCACTGGATACCAGGCTAAATACCCATTAAATCTTCAACAGCATTATTAATGTCTATAATCCTTCATTTTTTGCGATTTTTTCGGCATTTCTCAAACTCAACTTTCACAAACGAATGATGAAAAAATGTAAAACAAAAAACAGCTGTTGTAAGGCATTTGCAACATCATAATATTGAAAGTGTGTTCACAAAAATTTTCTCTTGCAACAACGCAACGTTGCAACAATGCAACAAGATCGGGAATAACCCTATTAGGGCAATCAATTGCGTTTCTTTCAGATACAGAATTTTTAAATTAATACTTTTCAAAATTAGGTATGTCTCCTGAGTTGGTTTCGGTTGTTACTGAAAAAGAAACCACACAAAAAGGTAATTCTGAAGACACTAGAAACAAGAAAAATATTAATTAATTAAATTTGCTAACGGAGGCTCATCGAAATTTAATTGGGATACAAAATCCACAAATTCTTCCTAAAATATTATTAAGGCAGGAAGGTGCACTTTCGAGATCAAAAAATGAAAAAACCTTTGAGTTCAAACAAAATGCTGAGCTGAACAAAATGCGGTCGGCTGGGTTTCAAGTAAATGATCTAGATATTCTTGACAGAAAAACGAGGAATTTGAAAAAACATACAAGACAATAATAAAAAAGTACAGTTGGCGGAAAAGTACTCAAGTAATATTAAAATTAATTAATATTAACACAAGTAGGTAATTTTTTTTCATAGACCGAACTATTAATTATGGTTCCACTCTTTCATGTATGCCTTATAGTTAAATGGAGATTTGTGACGTTGAAGAGACGTGTGACATTTCGTGAACAAATTTGAAGGAAATACCTACCACATCATCACAAGCATTACACATGCAGCAGGCTATACAAGAAGAGAAGCAAACACCAATTAAGACACAAAATCCAATACAGTACGGCACATCACCACAAATCCAACACCAGCCCATACACAAATACAAAAACAACACGAAACATCAACACAAGACCAGACATAAATTAAAAAATAAAACGGAACATCAACACAAGACCAGACACCAAAACAGTTAGTACGTAAGCAAATACACCACTGTGCATTATCACAAAACCAGTCGCCTAATCGGAAAGAGCAAGAACAACCAACAAACGAGTTAAATTTACAAACTTAGAAAGAACCTTTTCTAAATAGAACAGGAAAAAAGTGGATAATATGAAAAAAATTCACGAAACGTTGACAGAAACCAATAATTTAATTCGACAAAGAAACTAATTGCTATCTTAACTCAACAAATTACTCTCTGCTGAAAATAAGGAAAATCGAAAGTAATTGTTTTAACACCTCAGGTTCCTGCTGAATATATCTTTTCATACAAGTGTCGTATTGCTTTTTTTTTAATTTACCAAATTTAGGCAAAAATAAAAACCAAACTAAAAATTTAAGTGCACAGTTAAGCCAAGATGAGAAATATATAATCATTTAATTCATTGTCTAAAAAATAAAAATCAGAAGCTAATACTCGATCTCTGAATTTTAATTTTTTTTCAAATTTAAATTCGTTTCTTACAGCCCTATTCTGGCAGCTTAACAAAGCTCACCACATTAACAAAATAGTTAATATTAACAAATTATTAATGTTTCATATTCTGGTGAAAATTCAAAAGCTCTTTTCTGTACTATTTTGTTAATGACAGAAAACATCTTAACAACGAGTGGCAGTTACGTTTAAATAAACAATTTTTGTGCAAATAATACAATTAATATAAAATATAATAGAAAGTTAGTGAAAATACATAAAACTGTGGAAAATGGAAGAATTCTTACTTCTTTTAAGTGCTGAAGACAGAAGTGCTGAAACCGAAGACATGCGAGTTCAAAAAATTGAAAGACGACGATTTTTAAAACACGCTCGTCATGAAAACAGCTCCTTTGCTTTAAGTGATAAGGAGTTTATTAAAGATTTTAGGCTGGGGAAGGCTTTATGCTGGAGCCTCATAGAAGAGCTGGCACAGTATGACACACAGCATACTACATTGCCACTATCTGTGAGAGTTTTAACTGCATTGTATTTTTTTGTTCACGGTTCCTACCAAAAATGTGTTGGTAATTATTCTGTCCAGCCAATGAGCCAACCATCAGTTTCCCGCACTTTGCATGAAATTGAAAAATTAATAATACGGGTGAAAGGAAATGAAGTGCGGTTTCCAACCACTCCTGAAGAGCAAGTTGCGGTTAAAACAGGGTATTTTAAATTATGATTTGCTATATATTTGTTTATACTTATTGAAGTTTAAGATTCTATAGAAGCTTTGGAATCAAAAGTACAATAGGCTGCATTGATTGTACTCATGGGGCAATTGTTTCGCCATCGGCAAATAATGTTGAAACTCCCTTGAGTTTATATATGAACCGAAAAGGATTTTACAGCATTAATGTTAAAGCGGTAATTCATTTGTTTTTATTCCTAATCGGTTTTTGAAATATTTCTACTATAAATTCATTTTCTATTCAGATTTGTGATTGCCGATTAGTATTTACTTTCATTAATGCGAAATATCCAGGCTCTTGCCATGATTCGGGCATATGGACGACATCACCAGTAAGAACTCATCTAATGAGAAACCACAGATCTGAACATGACTCATGGCTCTTGGGTGATCAAGGCTACCCCCTTGAACCTTGGCTGCTTACACCACTGTCGGAGCCTCATGGAGCCAAAGAAACAAAGTATAATCAGCTTCATGTAAAAAGCCTGTGAAAATCATATTCTAGGGATCAAAATAAGAAACTTCGCCGAAGGAACCATACCTCTAAAACGAATTCTGATGTCCCCCAATTTGGGTCGAACTTTTGGGTAGGAGCAAATTTTTAAAAATCCCACTTTGACCCATTTAGAGTGCTCCAATCGAGTTCAAATGTATGACCGACCCCCACTAACTTTGAAGGCCCGACCCACCCATGCCAGTGGCACACCCCCTGGAACCCTCCTGTGGGGTTCCCCATACAAACATTTCAAAAAATCACCATTTTTGGCCTTTACATGAAAAAATCAGCGAAATGGCTATGTTTTTTCTTTATTTTTATTTACTTATTTATAATAATATTTATTATTTATTTATAATAATATCTATTTTTTCTCTTTTGAAATTTCTTTAGTCAGAATGAAAAAATTAATTTAAGTTAGTTATAGAAAAGAAACTAAAAAATTATTGTTTGAAGTCTTTTTTACTTTCAAGTCTGGGCAATTTCTCACGGCTCTCTAATGTCGTCGCCATAACAGCATCTACATTTTCCGGTATAACCCGTTTGGAAACGCTAGCTAGCAATTGAACATGTCGAATCGGTGGAAAATTCAATTTTTTTCTGGAGCGGGGGCCTATTTTGCAACTCAATTTTCTGAAAGCCGTCCACCACCTGAAAATATATAATAATAAAATAATTAAAAATGGTTGACAATTATAAAAAATGAGTGATAGCAATAACTTACCGGAAGAGTTTCACAAGTTTCGATTTGACGGCTCAGTTTTCCGGTTGCCGATCTTGGTCCAGTGCTGGTTGATTTATCCAAAGCTTCAAACAAATGCCGAAACGGAAGTTCGTTGAAGTGTAGAAGGCAAACGAACCAATGCAATGGTCTTTTTAACAGCAATTCGAATCGTCGTATAATTCCACCGTGTGGGCCAGTGTTTGTTGGCTCACCGTCAGTGCATATTCCAATTAATGCATCCAGTGATATATTCTTATCGTTGAAAAAATCATTTAATTTGGTTGTTTTGTATTCAGCGGTTTCATGTTCCAGTCTTACGTAACCAATCAATTCAGAATTGGGTTCTCTCAAAATAACAAGATGAGGTTCTTTTACCATCCTAGTATGATACTTCTCATCAACTTTAGCTGTCGTTAAAATATCATCTTTTCTGCCATCGAATGAAAACGCTAACAAATTGGTATGATCTAACCGTTTGCGAACCACTTCTTGTCTGCATTTCTCTTTTTCTCTGCGAACTTTCGATTTATCCATGATGAGAGGTTTGCCATGCTTATCTTTCATTTTGAAATCTTGGAAAATAACGGTTCCCAATGCCGATGCTACTCTATCAGGCACACCAAATCTGTCACATACCAAGGCAAAGTTAAAACAATCGTATCTCTCTGCGTATTGTGAACTTGTGCTTCTATCCATATCTTCTTGAAGCGGTGGCGGTGCGTATGTTGAATCATCGGGATCTTGGTATGTTGGCATTGATGACATAGACGTTGCTCCTTGCTCTTCAGTTTCCATCACAACTGCATCCATTGTTAGTCTTCTCTGATTATGTTGATCGTGCATGAACTCTTTGAGGCGTTCGGGAACCCAGCCGCATGCACTTGGAGCTGCCTTCAAATCGCATTTACATGTTCCAATGTAAAAAATTGTTTCAGAGATTTTACATATTCTGTAAATTGTTGGGTTTTGTTTCTTCTCTTGATTTGCTCTTGATACTTGTCAAGCAATTTATTCAATTTATTAAATACACTTTTTTTTCAGCATTATTTCCATACCAAGTTTTTCCCAAATTCCATTCAACTTATCTTGTACCTGAATAATGAATGATTTATGGGAAAACTTTTTTGTTCTGTTTTAGCACGTTCGCTTAAGTAAAAATAATATCTCAAGATATCCAGATGGGTTGGTAAATTAAGATCAGTCAAATCAGTAGACACATCAAAAACAGTAACATCGTGCTTGGGTATATGACTCATTGGGTTTTCGATAGTTGTTGATGTTGTTGTTGCTTCATCTTGCGGTGTAGAGGATGGTGGATTCATTGTAAACTTTTTGATTTGGAATGGTCAACTTCACTTATTATTTTAAATTAATTTTTTCATTTACATATGTTCTGACTAAATAAATTTCAAAAGAGAAAAAATAGATATTATTATAAATAAATAATAAATATTATTATAAATAAATAAATAAAAATAAAGAAAAAACATAGCCATTTCGCTGATTTTTTATGTAAAGGCCAAAAATGGTGATTTTTTAAAATGTTTGTATGGGGAACCCCACAGGGGGGTTCCAGGGGGTGTGCCACTGGCATGGGTGGGTCGGGCCTCTAAAGTTAGTGGGGGTCGGTCATACATTTGGACTCGATTGGAGCACTCTAAATGGGTCAAAGTGGGATTTTTCAAAATTTGCCCCTACCCAAAAGTTCGACCCAAATTGGGGGACATCAGAATTCGTTTTAGAGGTATGGTTCCTTCGGCAAAGTTTCTTATTTTGATCCCTAGAATACGATTTTCACAGAGCAATGGGCGATTTTTTTGCCTCCCCACAAATCGACCCGGCCTAGTGTCTACACTCTAAGTTCGTTTTAAACTTTTTTATCTTCTTCTTTCGTCCATAGTATTCTTCCTCTTTACCGAATTAAGTGTTTTTACTTTTAAATTTAGATTATATAAAAACATTAATTAATTTATATTATATTCAATTTTTTTATTTATTTATTTACATGTACATTTAGTAGTAGTTCAAAACTAAAATTACTTACAGGATACTTATATATAGAACTTTAATTACAACATAAAAAAAAAAGAAGTATTCTATATTATAATGAATAAATAAAGCAATGAATTATTAAATTAATAAATGGAATGAAAAAAAAAGAATTTAAAATAATCGATGGCTTAATTTGTATAGAAAAGGCGTAACTCGATTTTTTGTTACCTTACAGGAGGAGACAAAAACTGAATAAGATCTGGAAAACTTTGGGTATAAAAACTTTTTTAATGCAGTTTTTATTTAAAATAGACAACAAGAACAACAAACAAGCGAATTGATTTTTTTTAAGGGAGGTGTATTTGAGAGTGGTCTACCAGAATATATTAAAAACGTTATTTTGAGAAAAAGCGAGTTACGAGTTAAAAGTAGAAAAATTCTGTGTGAAAAATTATCATGAAGCAAAAATATCCAACAAAAATGAACATAAACATAGTTTGAAGCACGCAACACACAATTTTATTTTCATTACATTTTTGTGTGTAACAGAGTTGCCGTGTTGTGTAACATTCTTCATGAATTTTTAATGAGCTTCATGTGCACCAAGCCGGAGATAGACGGACAGACAGACGTACATTGCTAAATTGACTCGGGTGGTGATGTTGATCAAGAATACATATACTTTTCTATACCAACATGAAGAAGTCGTGTTGAAAATTTTATTAAATTTTCTCTTCACTACCACCAATTTTTTCCAACATGTACTATGTTTCCATGGCGAGTTAACTCGGGGTTAGGGTTTTCGTCGAGTTAAGAAAATGGCGTCGTTAACTCGATAGTGTTTCCATGCACAGCATCGAGTTGAGTCGAACTTGTCAATTTCATTTGCATTTTTGTTATTGTTTTACTAGCGAAATGTATACTAAATGGCAGCATTCACTTTGACAGATAGAACCCAGTTAAATCTTACAAGTTTCGTGGAGTTTCGTGGATTTAACGAAACTCAACTCAACTCGCGTTTCCATAGCGAGTTAACCCCTAGTAAACCCCGAGTTAACTCGCCATGGAAACATAGTAATGTATAAGTCGTGTCTGAAAAATGTTCTTCATTTTGATCTTCACGAAGGCACCCATGGTATAATAATACAAGGTAGCATTGACAGTTGCTTGGGAAACCATCTTCTGTCAAAAAATATACTCAAAAAGAGAGCGCTCACAATCCGCCATGGAAAACACAAACAATGTTGAAAGCGTTGAAGTGAAAAAAACAACAACCACAACAGCTGCAGAAGTATTTCCACAAGAAGCTGTTTTTGACAGGAGATGTTTTCTTGTAGAAGAGAAAATAAGCAGTTGTCAATGCTACCTTGTATTATTGTACCATGGAAGGCACCAACATTCTCCAACATGAACATTTTAAAGCCAACACAAGTTCGAGACGAAAACACATCAAACCGTTGTGATCGATCATTTACTATGTTTCCATGGCGAGTTAACTCGGGGTTTACTCGGGGTTAACTCGCTATGGAAACGCGAGTTGAGTTGAGTTTCGTTAAATCCACGAAACTCCACGAAACTTGTAAGATTTAACTGGGTTCTATCTGTCAAAGTGAATGCTGCCATTTAGTATCCATTTCGCTAGTAAAACAATAACAAAAATGCAAATGAAATTGACAAGTTCGACTCAAATCGATGCTGTGCATGGAAACACTATCGAGTTAGCGACGCCATTTTCTTAACTCGACGAAAACCCTAACCCCGAGTTAACTCGCCATGGAAACATAGTAATTGTTGGTGTACATGAAGCTCATTCAAACTTCATGAAGAATGTTACACAACACTCCAACTCTGTTACACACAAAAATGTAATGAAAATAAAATTGTGTGTTGTGTGCTTCAAGCAAATGATTGTGAGTGAAGATGTGTGAATTTTCTGAACCCTCCCAATAGGCAATTCAACGAGTGCTCCGCAAAAGAAGGCATGCTAGCGCTGCTATTATTGGCGTCAATACACCTTCCATGATCACTGCATTGATAAGCGCTTCTGGAAGCCCTATTTCTCGAAGGAGTTGTAAAAAAGTTTTCTTCTGTTTGTGCGATGTTGTTGAGATTCCAGTGCGCTTTCATTTGTTTATATATGTTTACTTTTAAAAACTATTAAATACCCATATGCTCATCAAAATAGTTTAGCTTGTGCGAAGCGAAGCATTTTCAAAACAACGCCGATGACGAGCTGTCATAAAAATTCCATTGAAAAAAAAACCAATTCGAACGCGCCAGGCATTTAAAGTAAAAAAAATGGCAATTAAATGATGAACAATTATATATATATATTATATAATAATTAATAATAGAATAGTTAATATTATTATATTATTAAATAATATAATAATACCAAAAGTATATAATAATTAATAATTGAATAAAACATAATTATTGCTATAACATACAATTTAATTAAACCAATATGAATTTAAATTAAATATTTATATATATATATACTATATATATAAAAATATAAAATATTGCTGAAATCGACAGTTTTGTTTTTTCGATTGCCAAATTTAGTTTGTAAACCTGATCGGTTACGCCTTTATATATAATACGCTCCAGATCGGGTTTGAATAGCAAAGGTTCTGTATCATTTTCTTGTATTTTAAATTGACTCCGTGCTTTGATCCAGAAGATGTAAGCGCAGAAAATTTGCCATATTTCAACACCAACTGTTGAATTGATCGTTCAGACTGCTTAAAAGTTCATGAGACTCGAAACCAGGCGCACACTTTCTGAGATACCAGCACTGCCAATGACTTCAGGTGCATATTTTGCTGAACACAAGCCATGTGTATGT
Organism: Pherbina coryleti; assembly: GCA_943735915.1. Classification (NCBI taxonomy): domain Eukaryota; kingdom Metazoa; phylum Arthropoda; class Insecta; order Diptera; family Sciomyzidae; genus Pherbina; species Pherbina coryleti. The sequence continues at coordinate 131,394,049 of OX030950.1, forward strand.
TGTGTGGCAGATACAAGCGTCCATCAGCACAATCAAAACTCCAATTCAGTTGGCTGATAATTATCATATTGGCTGATATTGATTATAATCAACCATCTTTTAGCATTTGATGCGCAGAAATAAGATCTGCTTCAATGATGTAATCATTTAAGAAATTTTCAATTTCTAAAGCGGAGCTGTTAAAAGGGACAATAAAAATTAAAAAAAATGCATGCGTTTTTGTCCATGTCTTTAACTTACGCAAACAGTTTTTGAAATGGTATTCCATTGAGTAAAGCTATAAGATCGCTTTCCTTTAAGCCCACACAATCTCCCGATGAGATATGGCTATCCTCGCCATCCGAATCGACAAGAATCTAACGTTCTTCCGTTTAACTGGATCGGAAATATCCTTAGGAAACATTTTCAACCAAAAATGACAGAAAATCTTTTACAAGTTAACACGTACAAAGCAATGCATTTTACCAACCTGTGTAAAAGCTTTTAAGTTATCATTCGTTTCTTAAAAGGTAGCAATAGAACTTGTGGTACTGAACAGCAGCTAAATCTCGGGCGAATTGAATTGCATTGGTAGTTCACTGTTGCGTGAGCCTGATGGTGAATTGATGGTGCTATTTGAATCTTGTGCACTGGCACAAGGAACTTAAAATAAGATGCAGTCCAAGTTCCAACCCCACTATGACAACTTAAACCCAAAAATTTATTGTTTATTTAATTGTGTAGTCTAACCCATGGTAGAATTATAAGGTAGGGCCATAGAAATAAAATATAAGGAAGTGGTGTTCTACTCACACATTCTATGCGTGTGTTGAAGAATTTTTCAAGCGAGATAGAGCATGATTTTTTGACATAAGCTCTTGCACATCAAAACAAAGAAAATGAGTGGTGAAAAAACATTAAAATATTAAATAATTAGCGATTGTCATCGCTATAAATTGTTTTAAAACGAACATAAATAAAATAAAAAATTAAATAAGCATGCGTTGTGCCGTGAAAAGTTGTGAAAGTTCACAAAAAACACATAATAAGGAGGTTTAGTTTCACAGGTAATCTTGATTTATAGCTTGTTGGTTTCCCGCCATTTGTGTGCATGAGTCATGTGCAAGAGCTTCTGTCAAAACAAAAGTTCAGCTTCATGAGCGCATTTATTCCTTAGGGTGGCAAACATTAGGGCCCTAATTTTTTTTTTGATTGAAGATAAGTTTTAATCAGGGACCGTAACTGTTATAAATTTCTTCAAAAAAGTCAATAAATAATGGTTATTTTTACCGATTTTTTTGTTTTGTTTTTTTTTATTATTTACTTTTATTTCTTCGGTCAAAAATACCAGTTAAAATATGTTTATTTTTCGGTTAAAAATAGAAGTTAATATATGACTTATTTTTTCGGTCAAAAATTTATATATGACAGTGATATCCTATATTAAATACTAGGTTACCCGGTACACAATTTTTGCACCCGAAAATATGCTAATGAGCCGAACGACTAGTCGTACCATATGTGCCGTATTTCACGGGACGTGCCGTATTTTGCAAGATTTTTTAAGTGTCCTGCCGGGAAAAAGTTGTTCCCGTATTTTTGGCATTTTTTGTAAAATACCTATGATTTCAAATACAATAAAAATTAAATAATAAAAATACGTCTGAACACCAAAAAGTTTTCGCCTTTATTTACGATATAACCTAATGCGGCCCTGTTTGAATGTTTATGTATTTGCATTAACTTCATTGTATTTGTAAAATACTTCATTTCTGTTCAACTTCACCGCTTCCTTCTCTCTTAGTTCGTTGGGTAGGGCCGACTCGCAGAAGAATGAAGTGGAAAGCAGCGAAAAAGGGGGCTAGTTGTCAAAATCAGCTGTTCATATCGAGTTTCTTTATGTTCATGTTTCGCAGTTGATTTTAGGTTAAACTTTTTACAAGCTTTTTTTCAAATTTAACACTTCCGCGGCATTTTATAGATTTATTTACAATGTTTTTACAATATTTCCACTCAAATTAACACAAACTTAACACACGTGTCCGCACTATTTACAAATTGAAAACATGATATTTCTTTTTTCATTTGACATTTCCACCAACTTCGTCATTATGACAACTACCCAACCTTTTCAGGGCACTGAGCGACTCGGCCCTACCTTATAATTCTACCATGGTCCATGGTGTAATAATAATAAGGTGTTAGTGAATTTGACACTTTTCTCACAAAATGATAAATTTTTTCGCCCCGCTCCTGTCAAAAACAGCTGATGGTGAATTGGAATGAAAATAAATCAGCTAACGTGCAGTCGGTCGAAGCTCAATGTCATGTCCACTTCTTTTGATGGATATTATCAGTTGAGGTATTGAACATTCTTTCATGGCATTCGATATTTTCTTGAAGCAGTCGATGTGAATGCAAGACAATTTGCATGCTGGCCAAAGCTGGCACCTTCCATCATGTTGGTGGCATCTAGCGGACGTTTTCGATAAAATGACAAAATCATTAATTGGCGAACTTGGCAAATGGTCGAAGACAACTGCAATAACTTTTTGTCAACACAACACGACACAATTAATTGAATTAAATATTTATTTAAACTTTATTCGCACAATAACCTATAAAAACTATAACACATCATCATCTAGCAGCTCAAACAAATAACACAATTTGACAACTATAAACGGCAACTCTCTTTTGCTCACAATTTTTTGACAGAAAGAAAGCTATTCTTGGTGTTGTCAAAAATTCACTAACACCTTATTATTATTACACCATGCCATGGTCTAACCAAAAATATCTGCTTTTTATGGCGCCTGCTACACGTTCAATATTTATTGTGATATTTGGATCGCGATCCAAATTCATGGATTGATGGATCGCGCTCGAATGCTACACGCTCGATATTTATCACGTCAGTATTCATACAATTTTTGTGCTGAGTGGTCCGCTGTCGCAAAATGACACTTGAAAATAAAAGAAAAGCCTGTATAGGCTTTTGTATAGGCAAGATAGCTTGCTTGGCATGGCATTAAAAAAAAAGTCAACAGAAAGCAGTGGAGTAAGAAATGGTTACAAGACCGCGAAAAATTGACTCACTTAACTTTAATGAACGCCATTGTACTACATAAAGAAATGGATGACTACGAAAATTATTTTCGCATGTCCAATGAGAACTTCAACGCTATTTTACAATTAGTTACTCCGTTTTTGCTGAAGCAAGACACTGTGATGAGGAAAGCAATTTCACCAAAAGAAAAATTGGTCCTGACCTTGCATTATTTTGCAACTGGCACATAAGTATTTTTGTTTTTCGTTAATATTTTTTTATCTTATTACCTTTTTTTCAGATACTTTAAAAATGAGAGGTTTACAGCGATTATGTCTCGACAGTCAATAAGTGAAGCTGTCGCAGATACCTGTGAAGCTCTTATTTATGTCCTAAGGGATTATATTAAAGTAAGTTAACGAAAGTATTATATTGATATCTTTTTTCATATTTATTACAAACTTAAGTATAAAACATAGTATTATTGGCCATCATAACTTGAGAAAAGAGATTTTATTGATATATCTTGCGTATTCGTAGTATATACGTCTTGGGTTGCACCAACGTTACTTTGATACATCAGAATGGGAGATTGCGATTGTGGGTACTTATTTCGTAAGCCACTGTGCTCATTGCATTCCGCCATCAAATTATTGTACTCCGGGGAAGGTGTAGAAGAAAAAACATTTTCATCCGGTGATGTTACTGTGTTTGTAGTATACGCATTAATTTGAACAGAATTTCTGTTCAGCGTGCCCAGCTCCGCTTCAAACAAAATGTCGTTGATGGCTTTTTCTGCAAACAGTCTTTGCGTTGATTGCAGCTTCTCCAATTTTTCGCTCCAATATATTGCTGTTGCGTTGTTGACATTATTTGTTGAAGATTGTGGTGTTTCCGACAGAAACAAACAGGCTTTTTCAAGGAGCTCATTGTGCTTTGCTAGGGAGCCACCTTTTGGTTTTTTTTTTGGAGGAAGTACATTGCTTACAGACGAAAAAGAACGGCTTCTCACAGTAATGTCATCCGAACATTCAGAAACCACGCACTAAAAATATAATAATTATTAACGCTTAATAATAATAATATAATATAAATAATAATTTTTTTCATCATTTCTTTTTAGATTCCAAATACAACAGAGGAATGGAAAAGTGTCGCAAACGATTTTGAGAGACTTCACAAGTTTTACAATTGTGTCGGAGCTATAGATGGGAAGCACATCAAAATAAGGCATCCACCCGGTTCAGGCTCTTTATACTATAATTATAAAGGAACCTATAGCATCGTCCTCATGGCAATTGCAAATGCTAAAAAGGAGTTCATTATGATTGACGTCGGCTGCAATGGACGTGTATCAGATGGTGGCGTCCTTTTCTATACCGAATTTTGGGAAAATTTTCAGCAAGGCCGGTTGAATTTGCCACCACAGTCAGCACTACCTAACACATTGGAAGAATTTCCATATGTATTTATTGGAGACGAAGCTTTTGCCTTAAGCCCGAATTTAATGAAGCCGTATCCACAAAAAACAGCAACAAAGGAAGAAGAGCTTTTTAACCGTCGCTTATCCAAAGCGAGATCTGTGGTTGAGTGCTCTTTTGGTATACTGGCTTCAAAATTCGGGGTTTTCCATAAGGCTATCAGTTTAAGTCCACAAAAAGCAGCAAAGGTGACAGCGGCATCACCTTCACAACTTTTTAATAAAAAAGGAACAAATTTATACATCAGCAAGTTCTTTTACTGACAATTTTGAATTGCCAAATATAAAGGCCAATGTTTCACGGAACCCAACAAAAACGGCAAAAAATATAAGAGACAACTTGTGTCTATATTACAATAATAACAAATAAATATTTGTATTTCTATTTTTTCTATATTTAATAAAAATCTTTGTTGCAACGAATAGAATTTTATTGAAGAATTTATTGTAAACAAAAATATACTTACTACACCAACAGGCTTTTCTGTTCTTTGCAAAAATTGCAACGCTTGGAATGTCCATGATTCCGGGACATAGACGTCATCTGCACTAGCACCGGAACGTTTCGACTCCACAATGCGCTTCAGCTCCTTTCTAAAATTTGAGCGCAGTGAGTTTATTTTCTTGCGCACATCGTCGACGGTAGCTGCGGGCTTCGATTTCTTCATAATACTTAATAGCTGTTGGTATGCAGCTGATTTTTTAACTATGTCAGTATATGCTTTAGTCGAGGAGTCCCACAGCTCCGGTAATGCTTCCAAACTTAAAATAAATTCTTTTAAAATTCTCTGCTCCACGGAAAATTCCAATTCAAAAGACCGAACATCGCCACTAATCTTTTCTTCCATTTTTATTTCACAAATTACACAAAATCTTATTAAATTACTTTATTTTTCATTATTTATTTTTCTATTACTGCAGTATAGCGAGTTGCATTATCGCGAATATGCTACACGTTCAATATATATTGACGAATTTGCGATCCGCGATCTAGATTTCAAAATATTTGGATAATTTGCGATCTGGATCACGATCCATCAATATTGCATGCTACACGTTCAATAATTATAACGATACTGGATCGCGATCCAAATATCACAATAAATATTGAACGTGTAGCAGGCGCCTATCATTTTTCTTTATTCTGCCACAGTTGCACCGAAACATACTTTTGTACTAATTAAAGTACGATTTTATTTTAAGAGTACGAAATACACATATCTATAATGTCATCTCTTTATTATTTTGAAAGTAGGTCTTACGGTAGAGAAAAGTTCATTTTATGCTAAAGCGAGACTAAAAAAAATTGTTCCTGATTGTTATTCTGTTTAGAGCGTTATGCTATGTCTACACAGAAAGTTAAGTTTGAGTTCAACCCATGGTATAATAATACAAGGTAGCATTGACAGTTGCTTGGGAAAACATCTTCTGTCAAAAAAATATACTCAAAAAGAGAGCGCTCACAATCCGCCATTGAAAACACAAACAATGTTGAAAGCGTTGAAGTGAAAAAAACAACAACCACAACAGCTGCAGAAGTATTTCCACAAGAAGCTGTTTTTGACAGGAGATGTTTTATTGTAGAAGAGAAAATAAGCAGTTGTCAATGCTACCTTGTATTATTGTACCATGAGTTCAACTGTTCAACTGTTCATAGCTGTTCACACAGAGATGCGTCGGCAGAATATAAAAAAATGCAAAAAAAGTTAATATATAATAATCTTTAATTAATTTAGAGTCATCTGAAAGATCTCAGAGTCTTCTTGGAATGTATTCGTAAATATTTTTTTTTAAAATTGAAACTAATCTTTTACTTTTGATGCCGAGCTTGTAGAATAATAAAGAGGGTACTCTCAATGTAAAAGGAAAAGATTCTGAAATTTTTATTGATTTGCTCCCTATTCGCAAATTGTTCACATATATCAGAAGTATTACTTTTCCAAAAGGGATTAAAAAATGTACTAAAAAATCCGAATGGCAGCCCCGATGTTACTATGAATTGAAACGTCAATAAGAAATTTCGAGTGTTTTTCTAGTGATATGATATGGATAAATACTCTTGCTGTAATGTGAGTACTCGCCAAGAAATAATTGAATAAAAAGGATTGTTTTTATGTATTAGTCCACATTGTTAAGTGATACAGTTATAGCAGCTTCGCGCATTTCGAACTCTGCTTATTAACTATTTTAAGCAAATATTATTTCCTGTGTGAAAACAAAAAAGTTCAGTAACCACTATGCAGCAACCCAATTTTTATGCGTTGTTGTTCTTCCATCACTAGAGTTAAATATTTTCGCGGCAAAGGCAGAATTTTAAGGTGAGTACATTGATTTTATTAAATATTACAATTAAAAGTGTTAAAATTAATAAAAATGTGTATAAAAGAGGAAATAGTGAAAGTGCCATCTATAAAAATATAAAGAAAGTAAAGTTCGATTTATTAAACAAGATGAAAACTATTGAAGATGATTTGCTTAGACAAAGTAGTGAGGATTTTGGCCACAAAGAAAAAGGAAATGTAGTTCAGAGTAAAGAAGCTTTTGAAGAAGTTTTGGAAGAAATAGATGTTGATATTATGAGAAAAGAAGAATCTGTGACGGTGGGTGGTGGTGATATAATGATAGACGCTGAATTGGTAGATACGGACAAAAGAAGATATTGTGGCGGACTATGGTAAAATAGAGTTTGGTGCTGATATAACAGGAACTGAAGAATTTGTGACGGAGTATGTAGATATAGTGATAGACGAAGAAATAATGGAGGAGAGTGTAGAAATTTTCGAGGGCCATAGTAATAATGTTAAGCGAAAACAAACTAGTTTACAATCAAAAATTCTCGCTCGGTATAAAGAACATAATCCAACGCGAACAAGTGTCAATGCATTACTACAAGTTTTAAAATCTGAGGGCTTGAATGTTCCGTTGGACATAAGAACTCTCTTAAATGCAGATAATGATAGAAAAAGTGATAGGAAAGCAACAATAAGAGCTGTGGCGCCAGGGACTTTCTACCATTTAGGTTTAGAAAAACAGTTGAGAAAAATACCACCTTTAATGTTGCCAAGTGATAATGTAATTGTTCTTGATATAGGAGTTGATGGGTTACCTCTTTACAAAAGCAGCTCTTTAAGTCTGTGGCCAACAATAGGTAGAGCTGTGAACGTAGAAGGGTTAAACAGTGTCACGTTTAATGTTCATGGTTTGTTGCATTTATGTGAATCTGTGAAGGAGATGGGCATTGTCACAAGTTTTAGTGCATATGATTTCGAAAATTATAAGCATCAGCTAAAGAGAAAAATTCGAAAGCCTTCCAAAATTCTGCAGCAAATAAAAAATAAATTTGAAAAAGCAGATATTTCATCAAAAACATTTATGAACGGATTTAAAAAGAATAGGTTAAGTGAAATAGTTAGTTATAGAACAAAGAACTTTCTTTTGAGTATTATTCCACCAGACAATTTTTGCTGCATAAAGCCGTTCATACCAATTAGAGTAACAGGATTTTCAGATAAAAATCAGGGATTTATTGAAGGAGTACGGTTATTAAAGTTGAGAAGTTTTTTTGAAGAACCCTCAAAATTCCATAGATGCGTTAGGTATATGCACCGTAGATAAGAATTTTGATTGCAATAATGAAAAAGAGTTATTTAATGTTCAGGATATTTTGTATAAGATGGTATGTTTACCTAACGAAAAGTACTTTGTACTGAATACTCTTTTACACAGCTATGACAAAACACAATATTAACCAATTTTATTTTTTAACCGAGCTTATAATGGAAATTCCAAGCCAAAACTCAAAAATCCGTCGTTTTGATAAACAAAAAAATAAGTCCTTAGAAATCGTAACAGAACGAAACCAATCCAATATGTCGTCTTCGTCACCGTTGAGTCTTCAAATAGCAAGTAAGTATTTTGTGGGATATTTGAAATAATCAATTCTAATAATTTGTTCACAGTTTTAGAAAAACAGGTGCAAATCCTACAGAAGACGCTAAAAGAGCAAAATAACTTAATTGTAAATGAGCTAGCGGCCATCAAAATTTCCATTCGGATACTCTGCCGAAATAAAAGAACTGAAGATAATCTCACAAATTTATTTCCAATTGAAAATGTGGATAATCTTCAAATCTTTGAAAACAACATTGGTTCAATGAGCAATGAGTCATTAGTAAGTATTTTCTAATACAGGTTTTAAATTTCAAATTCAAACTTTAATATTTCAAATCAAATTTTTTGGACTTTAAATTAATTTTTTATGGTTTAAATTAAACTTGGTCAAGTTAAAGAATAAAAATAATAATGCATCTCAGAGTTTTGGTTTTTTTTTAGATTTCTAGAACCTGTCCTTAGTTATAGAACATTTTTTTACGTTTGCTTTTAATTAAAAAATGTTTGCTAAAACACATAAAATATGTATAAGTTAATTTTTTTTGCATATATTTTATGCTAAAATTTACGTCTCATTAAGAAATATATGCAGTGTCAAATTGTAAAAAGAAATATTTCATCATATTTTCAAGTCCATACTTATTTTTACCATCACTACAGGGGCGCCGGAAGCGGGGGGGGGCAGCGGGGGCAGTCGCCCCCTCGGTAAAAAACTCACAACAATTTTTTTTAATACAAATGTTTTTATCCAACAGGTTAAATTTTTTAATTTTAAGTTAAATTTAATTTTAACTACAATACAATTTTTAATTTCTCTTCACATCGAATTTTTGTAATCAGCTGTGAAGCATTAAGCTCTAAAATCACAATTTAAAAAATCTCATTCGATATTAGAATTGTTAAACGAAGTTGTTAAATTTATTGCTTTGATAATGACGGTACCAACATCTGCAGCTAGTTCTGAACGTTCTTTTAGTGCCCCTCGCCGCCTTAAAACATATTTGCGATCAACTAGAAGATTCGATCAACTCACGCATGCGGCACTTCTCCATATCCACATGGAAAAAACGGAAGAATTAAGCTTATTAGACATTATGCGAGAATTTATTTCTCGAAAGGATAGGAAGAAATATTTCGGAAATATTTAAGTATAATTCTTTCACCAATTTTGTTCTCGTTTTGAAAAAATTTTTTTCATTTGTTTCTAACCCTTTGGAGTCCATACTAGTGCAAATTCGCACCAGAAAAAATAAAGTGGTTGTTTAAAAAGTTATTATAAATTGAACTAAGTATAAACTAATAACTTTTTCTTTTCATATTGAATTTAAATATTTTGTTTGTTTTTACATTCTTTTATCGAACTTATTTTTACATTTATATTTTTCGTAATATTTTATTGATGTTTTTTTCGTCTTAATGACATTTTTAATGTAATAAAAAATTATTTGTCCCCCCCCAGTTGTACTGCCCACCCAGTTCAAATGAGCTTCCGGCGCCTTTGCATCACTAGTATTATTTTGACCGCAACTGTTCTTACAAAAACTATAAATCTTAAATACTTTACCATATTAAGTACATTTATAGAAACCTAAAATAATACTTTTTTTCTAAGCTAAAGTTGAATTCGATTTTTAAACAATTAAATTTTATTTGTAAAAAGTTTATTTTGAAATTGTTAAAGTTTAATTTGAACTGTAAAAAGTTGAATTTGAAATGGAAAAAGTTTAATATGATATGTAAAATGTTGAATTTGAAGTTAAAACATATTTTTTTCGCTATATAAATACAAGTATGTTTTTCTTCATTAGATGCAATGCATACATATAATGCAGTATAATGCAGGCTCTAATAGCCATATTTTGTAAAACGAACGCAGTCACTTGCGTTAAGATTTTCAGTCTGGCAATGCCTTTTTCATATGAAGTAAAACAAAGTCTCTCTCTCACTCAAAAATTTTCTACTAAGATATATTACCAGATAAGAAAACCCGAAGTGACGTGATTGCGTGCGTTTTACAAAATATGGCCATAATATACTCATTGAGTTCAACTATGAAGGACGTCAGAATAAAAAGCCCTTCAAAGATTTTAAAAATATAAATCATCTCTTTTTTGGTAAGTTCGCCAACTCAGTATTTGAATTCATTTGAAAAATCTTATTATATCAACAATTGATTTCAATGACCTAAATTTTTTTATTACAGAGTCCATCAAAGCTGATGTTATAAACTATGAAAATTATGTGAAGGCTATAAAGGCTGGCTTTAGAATTTCCAAAAACCAGCTTTACAAACAGAAACACTTGAAAAAACTCAGCCAAAGTCAAGCATAAAGATTTAACTCATACTCAGTTTGTTCGTTCCTTTTGTTAGTTTTTATAAAATAAACCTGAATTTGACCTCATTTTTACTTTTAACATAAACTTAATATGTTTTTAATGCTTTATAATTAAATAAATTTGTATGTTTTATATGTATGTATGTGCTTTGAAATAAATATGTTTTCAATTACCCATTAATTATTGTTGTAAGTTATTATTTTTCTTTCTAAATTAAGTTTTAGCCTTTTTATGAGAAGGAATGTAGGAAGAACTTCTGAAAGATCAGTCTCTTTAGCCCTTATATAAAAACTGATATGAAGTTGCCTGCCAAAAAAGCACATTTTGAAGCATGGTGAAATAACTGCAATTATCAGGCATTATTAAAGAGTTCTTCTATCACCACTCATCAAGGAAGTTAAGTTGACATGCATTCTCGAAAGAGCGCTTCTGGCAGGTCTCTTTTGAGCAAGGAGTGCAGAAGGCCTGAAAAAGTTTCTCGTTTCATAGAAAAAAGAAAGTATACTTGGATATTAGTGTGGAAGCACTTTGAAATCCATATGAAGGCCTGCTAGTAGCGCTTCGAACACCTGGCATTGCCGACTGGGCTGGTTTATATATTAAAAAACGAACACATTTAAAAACACGCACAACACAATCGATAAAAAAGACCTTGCAAGCTCTTGAAAATCTTGTGAATGCTAGATGAAGGAATTAAACAAAAAAAAATTTATTTTGAAATTCGTTCGATAGCACTGGCAAGTTTTTCAAGGTCTTGCAAACTGGCAAGCTGCACTTGAAGCAAAGAGCATATATTGTAAAGAGGTTTCATGAACTTAACAGAGCACTGTTAATGTTAATTATAAGCAAAGAGCATATATTGTAAAGAGGTTTCATGAACTTAACAGAGCACTGTTAATATAAATTATAAGCGCCCGAGTTTAAGACCTATCGAAAGCATCACCGTGAATGACATTTTTTCACTCTCCCACGAGCGCATCAAACTTTTTTGAGAGTGGCAGCTAGAACTTGAGACGAATGCATAAATGAAACTTCCACTACATTTACCGTTCTTCATTTGTATTTATGGATGTGTGTTCGCCTCGTAGCTGAAATAAAAGAAATTTGCAATTATTTATGCATAACTTTTGTTGGTATCCTTTGCACTGCTTCGTTTTTGGTGGTCCGTTGCCATGAACCAACAAGACAAGATCAAGCAATCAGCAGTGCGAGAAAAAAGTATATTTTTCGTGCTACGTCATCGGTCACAAAAAAAGCTATATTGCATACGTTTTTCATGCAAAACTTAGATAAAAGCGGAAAATTATAAAATTAACAAGTTTAATTTGCGAAAGAGTTTTTGAATACCTTGTTTGTTTATATTTTAATGCATTAACGAAATTTAAAGAATTTTTTTTTTGCTGTTGAAATTATTGCACGTCGGTACAGCACACTTCATTTTTATAAAAAACACAAAAAATTACTGAATTATAAACACTAATAATTCTTTAAAACTTCAAGAAATAATTTTTCACATCCAATCGCTACACGTAAACAAAAGAATTTGTGACCGATGACGTCAGACCTATCAGCTTTGTTTTGTTTACAATATGGCGGCTCTTTTGTTTGCATGATCTTTATTTCTTGGTTCATGGTCCGTTGCATGGTATAATAATACCTGGTAGCATTGACAACTGCTTATTTTCTCTTCAACAGGAAAACATAAACTGTCAAACACAGCTGTTTGCGAAACGAAGCGAAAATTAAAGCAAGTGACAAAAACAAACATAAAAAACTAATAAGAATATTGTGCGTTTAAATAAACAAATCATAAAGAAATAAACATTTAAAATCATGAAAGTGATAAAAAGATCTTGTGTAATTTGTGCGAAAAGTTTTTCAGTCCGTGATGTTAAATTTTATTCAGTGCCTAATAACGAAACTCGTCGCCAGCGGTAGATTGATGCCTGTGGCTTGATGCTGGCAGAAAATTCGTTTGTTGTTTGTGTTTTCATTTATTAACAATGGCCGACCAGCGAACGCTCTCTTTTTGAGTATATTTTTTGACAGAATATGTTTTCCCAAGCAACTGTCAATGCTACCATGTATTATTATACCATGGTCCGTTGACCTACGGACTGTGTTGTTATTGTAATGATCTACTGACTGCATTAAAGTCAGCATTATAAACTTCAACACATTTTTTTTAACAATAAATATCATTTTATGGTTGATTGGACAAATAAACTTAAATTTTTAATGATTAAAAAACATTACTTATGATATTCTTTATGTTTATGCTTGAATAATTTTAATAAGGTAACAACTAAATTATATATAATCTTATACAAAGAAGCCAACTGAACATGTTTACACTGATCAAGTGTATGCTTACTGTAGAGTTTTCAAAGAAGCTTGCTGACTTTTTCTATTGAATATTTGTAACAAATCGAAACTTTTCTGATATATTCACTTGCAAAATTGTTTTTCTTTCTCTTTACGTCCGAGTGCGATTGAGATAACGTTCAAGTGTCCATTGTGTCCTTAGTTTTTATTTGTGTCTTTAGTGCTTTTTAAACAGGATTGTTTGTGTAGTGTTTTTTAAAACAAAATATATTTTCAAAGTGTTTTTTTCAAAACAACCTTTTTTAAATCTGTTTTTTTCAAAACAAAATATCAAAAGTATATTTGTAAACAATTTAAAAAAATCACGGGTGAAATGGCAAGTTATATTTGCCTTGCAATGGGTTGTGAGGGTATAACCTCGCAAGATATCCATTTCTATCGCTTTCCAAGCGATTCGACAATGTTGGTGAAGTGGTGTTCCAACCTTAAGATTGTGCACCAAGCGTACATCAACTCAAAATCAAGAGTTTGCAGCCGCCATTTTGATCCTTCCTGCATTAATGCTGTACGTCTTAAGAATGGTTCAATTCCAACGTTAAATCTTGGTAAGTAACAAACTAGATTTAGATTTAGATTTATGTTATTATAATGATTACCTTGATAAGTATAATATTTATTATAACTTTGATTAGTATAATTTTCATTATAATTACCTACATCCCAGCACACTAAACTTGACGACATTATCGAAATTCCGACTAATTCGTTACTATTTCGAACTGTCGTAAAGAATTCGTTACTATATCGTTACATCAAATTTCGAAACCGTTTCGATTTTGATGCGAATTTATATCGAATTTCGATTTGTGCCGGTTTGTAAAATTTATTCTTTATCATATGATATCACTGTTTAAATAAATAAAAAATAACAAAGTTGACTAGGCAAACAACGTTCATTTTTTTAAATAAACGTGTAACAGTGCAACCTAAACAAGTGCGCATTGCGGTGATTGAGGTAAAATTTGTTTTAATCTTTAATATAAATTGTTTTCCGTGGTTGTTCTTCAACAAATGTGAAATGTCGCGTCAAGGTTTTAGAAAATGTGTAAAAAAAAGCTGCAAGGCTTATGGACTCAATTTTTTCGCAAATACTCACATCAACAACAACACCAACAAGAACAACAACAACAACAACAACAACAACAACAACAACAACAACAACAACAACAACAACAACAACAACAACAACAACAACAACAACAACAACAACAACAACAACAAGAACAACAGCAACAAGAACAGTAAGTGTTTTAATGAGTGACAGCGAGGAATTTGTTCAATCAAAAATCAAGGACTGTCAATTCGAGCAAAAAACTGCTAATTTGGATGGAATTCGATATGAGGAAGTAAGTACTGAACAATTATATATTGACGTTTCTTAAGGCGAAGAAAGCATTTTAATGGAATTCCTGCATGCGAGCACCACAAGAAATTATGGATCGGCAGGGAGTTTGGAAAAGTTCTTAGCTGAATGGTCGATTAGAAATAGCATTAAAAGGTACTTTTACAGTAAAAAAAGAAACACCTTATCACACATAACATATATTTAAGAAAAAATTGCATTGCTTTTATTTTTATTACTTAACCGTTTTGGTTTTTATATTCCATATGGCATGATCGCTCTTTTAATGGTTAAATTTGATATATTTTCAACTAAATATTATTTTAACCAAAATTATTATTAACTTTCATTATAATTACCTACATATTAATAACATTTTGACCAAGGTAATGTATATAAACTTTAACAACATGGTAAAGTAATTTATAATAAATATACTATTATCCCAAACAAGGTCATTATTTCCCTTCAATCCAAAAAAAAATCATGTTTCATTTATTAATTATTAACTTAAAACATTAACTTAAAAGTATAAATTTATCTAACGAAATCACAAATTTAATTTAAGAAATAAATGAAACAACATAAGGTAATACTTTCCTGATAAATAAACACGATTCTTGATATGCACAGCGAATTTTATAAATCATTTTGTCTTCATTTATTCAAGGAGAATTTTTTTCAAATTTAGAAATTTTCTATTAATTTATTTAGCTTTCTTACTATTTTTCATGAAAACACTTACCAGATTTTTTTTAAAAATGTATTATTTTAAAACATTTTAAAAATAATTTAAATACATAAATATTGTATTTTAAAAACTTAAAAACAATTTAAACAAAACGTAAAGATTACAAAAAACCTTTTAAATCACTAATTGGAAGTTATAGCTATAAATCAAAAATATTAGGTCTATTTCCGTAGTCGTTTCAAGTAAAGTTCGAATAAAGGTCGATAAAAGTACTGTGGAAGAAATTGAGGAATCCACCTTAAATATTACGCCCTTAAGTCCTTTGGAAAATTCTGTGGGTCGTTATTTTATTGGGTACGGCTTAAGGGCTAAATTAGCAAATAAAATAGTCTGCGAAAGTTGTCAAGAAAATCTCTTAAAGATGGAAAAGTTTTCATTCGACTCGGAGTCTTTTCTTGACTGCAAAAATTATAGTGACAGTAAGCTTCTTTTAAAAAATCCATCAGATGAATTTTTTGAAATTTGTGCGCAACATTTTTCGATTTACAAATACCATTTCGAAAAAAGTTGTCATGAATCAAACTTAAAATCGCGTATAATAAAATATTGCATAGCTTTCTCGAATACTTCAACACCTGGGTGGTTCGATGAGACCGGAAACTGTTATGACCACAGGTTGTGTATACTTGACCATCTCATTACAGTTTTAATCCGGAAAAACTCGAGATGGTTAAAAGATAAATTTATATCTGAGGAAGCAAAGAGAAAATATTCCGAAAAGCAGCGTAAAGTGTGTGCTAAAATGCAAAGCTTTCAAATGCATAAAATACTGACCGATTGTCCGTCCGAATGTCTGTCTGATAGTCTTTAAGTGTACTCTTACAATTTGTCAGCCTCTTCTAACTTTTAAAATAAGCTCATTGTTACTTTTTCCGTTTGTCCTTTCCTCTTTTTACATGTTTGTTTGTTTGTAGTCATGGACAATCGTTAGTCCGAATGAATTTCTTGCTAGAAATCTGTTTTGTTGCCTCTTCGATGTCCGTTTGTCCGTCCTATTGTCTGATCGTTCTTCCTATTAAATTTTTGCTATTGTTATAATTTAACCATTTGTCGATCTTTGAAATCATCACATACTTTTTCAGATCAAGTATTGTTTTGTATTTTTTTGTGTTTTGTTTTCATATCTTGAATATATGGTATTGTATTCAATTTTCATTTATAGTTGTTATTATTGTTTATGGTAATAGACATTTAATTGCTTTATATAAATAAATTGATTAAATAAATTATTAATAAAATAATTTCAATATTACATTTTTCATTTAAAAAAATGTTATCTATTGTGAAAGATATTTATCTTCGAAAAAAGTTTCTTTGGTCATTTATCAAAGAAAATGTTATGTTATTGCTTAATGTAAGTAAATAATTTTTTATTAAATTAGAATATTGCAAATGTCTACATACGAATAGACAATCAATTAATAATCCATGTGTTATATACGTTAATTTATGAAAATAAATAAATAATTTCTAGTCTAATATTGCTAATAAATATTTATGAATACATCCAATTAATAAAATCATTTCTTTTTATGTTGTTATTAATTTTATTTCGATAAAGTTTTTTAATTTTTTGAAATAATGAAAATATGCTACAATATTTAAAATGCATATATGTATCTTATTCTTTAAATTTAGTGGTCAAGTTAGGATTTTACGCATCTAATGTAATGCAATAAAGGATTGTATAATTGTGCAATAAATAACTAAGAATTATTAATAAATAAAAAAGTTTAAAAATAAAATGTAAAGTGGTTTTTGTTTCGAAATTTAACAAATATGAAAAAAAAGTATCAGATGCAAGTTTGGATTATTATTAATGACTTTTCATCAAAATGTTTTCTATTGTGTTTTAGCTTGAAAAACTCATTCGAAATAATTTAAGTAGTAAATAGTACTTAAATGACTTTTAAAAGATTTCCGCCATGTCCAATTTTGGGTCTTAAGGTATTTTTGATCTCATAAGGACTCGTAATTTTCCTCATATATTTTTGAACTGGTCTAATACACATACATACATATGTATATAATATTCTAATTCTAGAAGCTTATAATATTTCTTCAAATAGCATTGGTTATAAGCTTTGTTGCTAAATTTCTTTAATGAGTGATCTACGTTATGAATCTGTTTGCAAAGGATACCAACCATGATGTAATTAACAAGGTGGTAGTGAATTTTTCACCACACACTCAATTTTGCTGAATCTGTCAAAAAATTGTGACATAAAGAGAGGACCTGTTGGTAAGTGTCAAATCGTTATTTGTTTTGTTTGCTTGCTAGTGATAGTTCTAGCTAATAAGTAATAAACTGCAATTATATGTAGTTTTGTTGGATTTTCATAAAAATCATTGAAACTGTGAAAAACTAGAGCCGAATATGGAAACACACTGTAATTGCCTGCAAGTATGGATGATCTGGCCATGTAGTTCCACAATACCAATAGCAGCAATAAGCTGATCCTATTAAAATCTTCGAGGAAATCTACGAAAGTTGTATCACAATCCGTACGAGGTGGTACATAGTGCTTCAAGAATCCAGCTCTTTATCTTGAGCTGCCGGAGAAGTAGTTTACTCAATTTGAGGTTAAGTTTAATATTTGTTGGTTTTTTATTGGCTAATAGCTTTGCTTTATTTACAACAGTCCGTCACGCACAGCGTCTTAGCAATTTTTTATTCTTATCCATGTTTTTTGCACATTTATGTTTGACATGCGCAATTAGCAGAAATTTCACAAACTATGTTTTGCTTAAAATATGCAATCAGCTGTTTTTGACAGATCGAGAGTTCATTTCTGTGAGAGAGGTTGAAAATTCACTACCACCTTGTTAATTACACCATGGCTGACATAAAAGAAATTTGCGATATCTGACCTTTTTTCCGATCTTATTTGTTAGGCATGATTTTTGTTGATTTTAGCTTAGCTTTTTGTTGTTGTTTTGAGCATCGCATTTGAGCAATAATAATAAGGTGTTAGTTAATTTGACAGTTCTCTCTCAATATGATAAATTTTTTCGCCCCGCTACTGTCAAAAACAGCTGATGGTTAATTGGAATGAAAATAAATTTTGTTAAGTTCGTATTTTTTATGCAAGTAAACTAGAGTTTGTGATTTATAAGTGTTATGGAAAACAATAAAAAATATATGAGACGCTGTGCGTTATGCAAAAAAAAAACACAATTATAAGACTTTCAAGTTTTTCAAAACTCCAGTGAGTCATGAAAAGCGGCAACGTTGGATGGATGCTTGTGGAGTTATCTTGAAAGATAATGATTTAATATGCCAAAGCCACTTCGCAGAGCAAGATTTTATAAATGGTCCAGGTTCTTCAGGCATTATCAGACTACAACCAGGTGCAGTGCCTCGGGTCCGTGAACCTACGCCTGAGCCAGTTAACATGGAAGTTAGCATGGAAACGGATTCTGCCTTCATGAACTGCAGCACCCAAACAATGTAAGTAAACGTTTCATTCAAGACATAAATATTTAAATGGTATTTGTGCATCTAATTTTGAAATCTTCAGTGGCAGTTCTGTCGAAGAAAGCTTTCGAGCAGAAGTAATGGCTCTGAAAGAAAAAATTGAGAAGCTTCAGGAAGAAAATGCGAGCCTGCGTAGTCAATTGGAAGAGCGTGCTACGATGAACTCTTCCATAAATAAAATTTTCACTCAAGGCCAAATAGAAAAATTAGAAAAGCCTGATAAAAAAATTCACTGGTGTTGGGAAGACATATCAAACGCAATATGCTTGCAAGCAGCTTCCGCAAGGGCTTACCGGCACTTATATGTCAAAGGCTTTCCACTACCGCACTATGTTACTTTGAGTGTATGGGCAAGGAAAATTAACATCGACGAAGGGGTACTCAGTTTCGCAACAGATTGCCTCAAGTATCTTAGCAATCTTCCGGATGATGAAAAACTTTGTGTTTTGTCGTTCAATGAGATGAAGATACAGGAAGCATATGAGTACGACCCGATTTCAGACTGCATAAAAGCGCCAAAAAAATATGCACAAGTTGCCATTGTACGAGGTCTCAAAGCTTCCTAGAAGTTACCTGTTTTTTACGATTTTGACTGTAAAATGAGAAAAGTCATAGTTAATAACATCATAACATCACTCCACGAAGCTGGCTTCACACTGGTAGCTATAGTGTCTGATATGGGCCCAACAAACCAGTTACTTTGGAAAGCGCTTAAAGTCTCCAATAGTAAGTGAAATGATATAGTAAATATAAATTCATACAATACATTTGATAACAATTTTCATCTTAAATGTTTCAAAGATAAACCTTGGTTCGAACATCCCTCCGATAAGAGAGGAAAAGTTTTCGTGTTTGCAGATGTACCACATCTTGCATTCTACCTCTAAGGTGGTATGGAAAAGAATGCATTACTTTTTTTATATTAATATTCATGTATAAAATAAGGCATTCAAGTATGTAGTTGGTTTTTCTTATAATTCGATTTTAAGTTAATTTATTTACTTATCGAATATATCGAACTGTATTTAACAAATGACTGCTTGGTTTAGGTAAAGAATACAAAAAAGAATTGTAATAAACCGTATTTTTTTAATTAACTTTTTTCAGAACAAATAAGGTTGGATTATTATTATAATTTGCTATGAACTAATACCAGCTTGTTCTTGCTTCTGGAATTTTTAACTTGTACTGCATTAACAATCAGTTGGCTTACAAAATGTTCAATTTTATTTTCAACACCTGCAAACAACAAAAATAACTATTGAACACTTTTAACAATTTTTAAACTTCGCACAAACTTACGGGAAATTTTTCAAATCCATAACTGCTGATACTATGCGGCTTAACTATCCTGTCTGGTCTGATTCCGTATGAAATTTTCTCCAAATTAAACAAGGCATCAATAGCTTAAATATGTTATTACGGTTGATTTGCCGAAGTCTTAAAATATAGAAAATAATTTTAACAAGCTTAATGTTCTCTTAGGTTAACTCACTTTGTTCGGTTTTAATTAACTCCTGCTTTCATCTCTTCATTAAAAAACCATATAGACTTGTTGGTCTTCGAATTGCTGCTTTTCCACTTCAGGTAACGTGCTGTCGATCGAAACTCAATGCCATGTGCACTTCTTTTGATGGCTATTATCAGTTGAGGTATTGAACATTCTTTGATGGCATTCGATATTGGTCGCATTCTGGCCGATACTTTCTACGCAACTGTTGCTCAACTTTCCGTCTGAATGGTATGTAGCATAAAGCGCTCACACAACATGTTGCCTGAGCGGTCGCCATTTTAGGTAAAATATTTTATGCTACCTCGATTGAGCGGTTTGCGCTCACTTGATGTTGACAGATGAAAAAAGTGTTTTGTTTTGAAGTTGTGCTGTAAAATTATAAGATTAGTATTTTAATATAAAAATACTTAATTAAATATCTTTTCCATGATTTCCTTGCGGATTTAATATTATTATATTGCTTTTAATTAATTTTTTTTTTAATCGAATCATGAACTGTTTGCAGTTTGACGTTTCTCAAAAAAACCCATTCAGCAGAATGTATCACTTTATGCTACTTCGCTACCTGAGCGCTGTTTCTGCCAGAATGCAGCCATTTTCTTGAAGCAGTCGATGTGGATGCAAAACAATTTGCATGCTGGCCAAGGCTTCATGTCGTTGGCACCTTCCAGCGATATGTTCTTGAAGCAGATGATGTGAATGCAAGACAATTTGCATGCAAAAAACAGGTGATGAATTGGAATGAAAATGAAGCATCTAACGTGCAGTCGGTCGAAGCTCAATGCCATGTCCACTTCTTTTGATGGCTATTATCAGTTGGGGTATTGAACATTCTTTGATGGCATTCGATATTTTCTTGAAGCAGTCGATGTGAATGCAAAACAATTTGCATGCTGGCCAAGGCTTCATGTCGGTGGCACCTTCCAGCGCACGTTTTTGATAAAATGGCAAAACCATTCAACGGCGAACTTGCCTAATGGGCGAAGACAACTGCAATAACTTTTTGTAAACACAACACGGCACAATTAATTCAATTAAATATTTATTTAAACTTTATTCGCACAATAACCTACAAAAACTATAAGACATCATCATCTAGCAACTCAAACAAATAATACAATTTGACAACTATCAAAGGCTCCTCTCTTTCGATCTCAATATTTTGACAGAAAGAAAGCTATTCTTGGTTTTGTCAAAAATTCACTAACACCTTATTATTATTACACCATGGTCTCAAGTTCTAGCTGCCACTCTCAAAAAAGTTTGATGCGCTCGTGGGAGAGTGAAAAAATGTCATTCACGGTGATGCTTTCGACAGGTCTCATGGTATAATAATACAAGGTAGCATTGACAGTTGCTTGGGAAATCATCTACTGTCAAAAAATATACTCAAAAAGAGAGCGCTCACAATCCGCCATTGAAAACACAAGCAATGTTGAAAACGTTGAAGTGAAAAAAAAACAACAACCACAGCAGCTGCTGATGTATTTCCACAAAAAGCTGTTTTTGACAGTTTATGTTTTCCAGTTGAAGAGAAAATAAGCAGTTGTCAATGCTACCATGTATTATTACATGGATTGTGAGCGCTCTCTTTTTGAGTATATTTTTTGACAGTATATGATTTCCCAAGCAACTGTCAATGCTACCTTGTATTATTATACCATGGTATTATTATACCATGGATAGGTCTTAAACTCTATTTTATGCTAACAGTATGCATGTTGTTTATATAAAGTAGCATGCATACTAAAACAAGCACGCTGTATTAGTACTAACGAATGTACCGAGCATGCGTAGTTAAAAAATTTTATTAAATTCCGATAAATTTTGGTTAAACCGATTTTGTATGCATACAGTATCTTATATATATTACGCAAACCCAAATTTTGTCCGGCGTAAGGCTTTTTAAGTACAAGTCCAATCTTAATAAATTTGGTATTTTTTGGTAGGTTTAGACCTGTAGATGTGCAAACTGGACTTTTTATTTCTTAAAAATTTATATATTTTAAGTTATAGCTTATTAAAGTTTGCATATAATTGCATATAATTGTTGTTGTTATGTTGTTTTTTCTTTTCTTAACAGCAGCTGAGAACAATGTTATCAAACTCAGAGCAAAACTATTCTCTGCTCACATTTAGCTCTCTTCTGTCTCTTCTCGCCAATTATTATTATTTTTATATAGGCTTGTGCTAAACAGTTCCGAGATCGGAACGAACATGGAACGATTCCTTTGTACAGCGGAACTAGTTCGCGGAAACATGTCCGCGGAACTATGTAGTTCCTTTGAGCTATAGTAGCAATTTTTTATGGTTTTTGTATATGTATTCTCTACACCTGAACAGAAGGGCTTTAAGAGAAGGCCGAAGAGGATTAATATGTATGACTGACCCCCATTACTTTTGGAAAAGGAACATTTTTTCCTTAGACACCTATTCCCTCCGACCACTCCTAAGGGGGGCTCCCATAGAAAAACCCAATAGGGGCATATTAATTTTGTCACTCTGTAAGCCCCATAAAGAGGCATAGGTAAAGTACAGTATATATATTCTTGATCAGCATCACCACCTGTATGATTCGAAAGAAATCAAACACAATAATTTTTTTCCTGTCGGGAAAAAAGCCAAAGCTCAAAAAAACCCGACATTTATTTAAATCTTTCTTTCCTCTTTGAAAGCCTTTTTGCAACTGATTGACCGCCTGTCGTCGACATAGTCTCCGAAGTCTGTCAATCATAATGCGACAAAACTACAATAAAACTTATTTATGATACAAATACAAATTACAATAAAAGAGTTTTATACACCACCCAAGTCGATTTAGCCATGTACGTCTGTCTGTCCGTCCGTACGTATGTTACTTATACACCATGTTACGAAACTCTACATACGACATCAATTATTGCCATTTACTTCAATACTAGGTAAACAATGCATACTTTTTCTTTAAATTTTTCATTAATTAAATGAACAAGACCAATGCTAAAAAAAAATGCATTCTATTAATCGTTACTTTTTCAAAACTCCAAAAAAACTGCACAACACTAGTTTGAAAGTTTAACGAAAGTCTACATACGATCAATTTCTAGGAAAAGTTCCGTTACGACACGTGATCGCTCATTGTCGCATATTCTTAAGAAGTTCAGTCGCATTAAGAGGAGCAAAATAAAGGTTAGATTACGTGCTTTTTTATATAAAACTTTGAAATTGCTCAAAAATGTCAAAAAGAAAAGAAATTTCTCCTGCTTTGCGCGAAGTCGTTGTAAAACTTAAAAATGAAGGAAATTCTTTTTCGAAAGTTGGTGACACATTAGGTTTAAGTAAAGCGACGGTGCAAACAATAATTAAAAATTATAAAAATACTGGATCTTACGAGAGCAAGCCAAGAAGTGGTCGTCCCAGTAAACTTGATGAGCGAATGCAAAGGAAAATCGTGCGAAGCGTGGCTGATATTTGACATATTTGATCGTGGCTGACATTGATAAAATTTAAAAACAAATTTCGTTCCAAGTATTCATAAACTACAACTAGCCGGAAAATATATTTTCATGCACGACAACGATCCCAAGCATAGTTCTGGCTTGGTCAAAGAATGGCTCCTATATAATGTCAGATCGAAGCTGGATCATCCTCCACAATCACCGGATCTCAACGTTATTGAGCATTTGTGGGCACATTTGAAAGAGAAGATTAAAGGAAGAGAAGTAACTTCCGTCCGCACCCTTAAATCGGTTTTAGTTGAGGAGTGGGAAAAAATTTCTCCGGAAGCCACGAAAAAATTGGCCCTATCAATGCCTTCTCGACTGCAAGAAGTTATTAAAGCCAATGGTGGACCAACACGTTACTAATATATTATTTTTTTGCTGAAAATTATACCGTATGTAGACTTATGAAAAACATGTTAACCCATTAAGTCCGGGAAGAGCACAATTTTAATATGATGTTTGAGACTTATTTTCTGCTATTAAAAATTGAAATAAAAAATTCCAAACATACCTATTCTTTAATTTTTGGGGTCGCTCTTTCGATTGGTGCAGTTGGATTTGCAGAATAATGACTTTTGGAACCAATATGGCGCATTTTATTTAAAAAAATAACGAAATTTTTTGCGTTTTTCTTTTTTGTGATTCTTTTTCGCATAAATAAAGTTACTGAATCGGTGCCAAACTAAAACCAAAAGTGCACAAAATATCTAAAGTATAACTATGAATATTTTTTTTTTGGTTTGAATCGACCTAACCTCTTCAATATATCAATACGTAAAAAATTAACGTTATTTGGTAAATTATGAGTATTATTAATAAAATTTACATCTCTAATAATAAAATTGTCCCAAAAATATATAAAGAAGGGGTTTTTGAGATCGCTGATCACGAATTTGAGGTAAGATTTTCAAAATTTAAGATGGCGGATTCAATATGGCCGACCGAATTTCATAAAATCTTCAAAATTACAAGAAAATGTGTATAAGGGAGTTTTTGAGGCCGTTGATCACGAATTCGAAGTTAGATTTTCAAAATTCAAGATGGTCGATCTGTAGCCGATTAAATTTCATGAAATGACTGAAACTAATGCGATAATGTTTATTATACGGGGTGTTTACGATGTTTGATTGTTTCCGTCCGTTAGTCGTTGTATAAATGTTTCCCAACTCAAACTAGGTGGAGGTGGACGCCAAGAGTATTTTTTTTTTTTATTTAATTTTTTTTTATTATTTTATTTTATTTTGTTTTTTTATTTATTTTTTATTTGTTATTTTTTAATTTTTTTTTTTTTTTTTTTTATTTATTTTTCCTTAGGATTTCGGATTTTTTAAGTATCTAAAATTACGAATATTTCAATAAAAAATATTAGACTTAATTTACAAATGCTAGATAACTTCGTTTGAATTATAAAAATATAAAGGTTTTACAAGGTTCCAGTTAGGAAGCGTTTATAAAACGGCTAACGGACGGAAACAACCAATTTTTTATCGTAAACACCCCGTATAATAAACATTATCGCATTGGTTTCAGACATTTCATGAAATTTAATCAGCTACAGATCCACGATCTTAAATTTTGAAAATCTAACTTCGAATTCGTGATCAACGGCCTCAAAAACTCCCTTATACACATTTTCTTATAATTTTGAAGATTTTATGAAATTCGGTCGGCCATATTGAATCCGCCATCTAAAATTTTGAAAATCTTACCTCAAATTCGTGATCAGCGATCTCAAAAACCCCTTCTTTATATATTTTTGGGACAATTATATTATTAGAGATGTAAATTTTATTAATAATACTCATAATTTACCAAATAACGTTAATTTTTTACGTATTGATATATTGAAGAGGTTAGGTCGATTCAAACCAAAAAAAAAATATTCGCAGTTATACTTTAGATATTTTGTGCACTTTTGGTTTTAGTTTGGTACCGATTCAGTAACTTTATTTATGCGAAAAAGATTCACAAAAAAGAAAAACGCAAAAAATTTCGTTATTTTTTTAATTAAAATGCGCCATATTGGTTCCAAAAGTCATTATTCTGCAAATCTGACTGCACCAATCGAAAGAGCGACCCCAAAAATAGTAGAATAGGTACGTTTGGAATTTTTTATTCCAATTTTTAATAGCAGAAAATAAGTCTCAAACATCATATTAAAATTGTGCTCTTCCCGGACTTAATGGGTTAATATTAAATTTTTAGTTTTTTAAGTTTTAAATTAATACTTCAAGTTGAATCTTGGTTTTTTTTGTTGCTTTAATAATTTTGAATACTAAATAAAAAGATTTCATCGATCAAAATTTTGTTCTTCTCTATTTTTTTTATTTATTGAAAATATAACAATCGTATGTAGACTTTCGGAACATGGTGTAAGTGCTTAAAAAGAACAAATTGAGTACCCTCGAGTTGCAAAACATGTTCGCGGAAATATTTAGTTCAGTTTAAAGCATGTTCAAAACGAAATAAACACAGCATTGCGCGCAACAAGAACGTTGAAATGTCATCTTACCATTTCACACATCAGTTGTTTCGTTCCTTCGCAAACATATCTTTGCACTTAAAGTAGATCACAAATTCGTGTAAGCCATAATATGTGAGAAAGAGAAGTCGGTTCATATTGATTTATAGAAAAAAATTCATTGCAACCGGAACTGTTTGAACATGCTAAAAATGAATGGAAGGAACGATTGGAACTATGTCCGACTGTGAACATAGTTCCAGGAACTATGCAGGTTCGGAACGACCCATCTCTATTTTTATAGTTGATGGGTGCAGCAACGCGCACCAGTGGTCGCTAGTACATATAATTTGCACAGCGTATCATGCATTCGGAAAAAACAAAACAGCGAAGAATTAGTGGAAATCCCAGAATTACCAACAACAAAAAACACACAAATACAACAACAAGCAAACGCGAAATTGCAGTGTCCTTGATTCTGAGGCGTAAAAACCAAACAAAACTTATTTCGGCGAATTCTAACAAACTGTAAAATTCTAACAAAACATCAATGACCTGCCGTATCAATTGAAGTCTTGATCAGATCAGTTCACAGATCAGACCACCACACAAATTAAAATAAACAATACAAAATACATATATAAATAGCTGCACAAAATGTCACAATATTTTCACGAAAATATACCAGCCACACCAAATAATATTGCATGCATACGGCATTAGTATTTACTCATGCATACGGTATTAGTATTGACGCATGCATACAGTATTCATGATATTGTATACATACAGGATTAGTATTAACGAATGCATACAGTATTACTAATTCCTCATGCATGCAGTATTAGTAATTTTGCGGGTTCACTGTACACATGCTCTTGTATGACATCGCCATGCAAAAAGGAAATTAACATGCCTTTATGCTGGCATGCTGCAGAGCATCAGACGCATGCATATATTCTCAATGCGGCATGCATGAATGTACTTACTGGGTACTTAGGTCAAACATTAAAGAAATTTTGCGGGAAACATTGCGGAAATCGTTTAAAAGTCATTTTGAAGATACATATTTACTAGTGAAAACATTTTGAATAATGTGGTTACAAGCCGAAATACATATGGAATATATTTTGATGAAAAATCATTTATTAGCATCTAAACTTTTTTAATTGTTTTTTTTTTATTTTGTAAAATATGCATCTGATAATTTTTGGACATACTTGTTCAAGTTCGAAAAGAAAACAACTTTAACAAAAAGAAATATGCACCTCAAATGTTGGTATTCTTATAAAAATATCCTATATTATTTTAAAAATTACAAAACATTATTTGAATAAAATTAACAAAACCATAATACGAAATTATCTTGTTAATTATGATGTATTAATAAATAATTATTTATTTATTTCATGTATATAAAATCAAAGCTAATTAAGGCCAATATGATTACAAGTACATAAATCTAAATTTATATTTTATATTAATTTTCGAAAAATTACTTGTAAATTGAGGATTGTGATGAAATTTTATGAACTTTTTAATTTTTATATTTTTTAAATGGATTAAATTTTAATTAATGGTTATGTATACGTTTCTTATCTACAGTTTCTATTATTATTAATGGTAACAAACACTGTAGAAGTAAACCTAAATTTACATTTTATATTAAAAATGTTTATAAAAATTTATGTAACAGTTTTATATTCTATATGATGTAAAAATAAATAAAAATAAATAACTGGCCATTTCAGCCCTTATGATCAATTGTGTTGTGCGTGTTATTAAGTTTGTACACAATTGACCGAGAAAAGGACCTACAGGTTTAACGCCGACTCCGAACGGCGATGAACTCAATGTTCTTATTCTCAAGAAGCTTTACATGGCATTTTTATTACTCTCTGAGGTTTGCCATTGTCTGCAGAGAGGTGACGGCCGTACAGAAAATAATTTTATTTCAAATAATTTACTGTCGCTGCTGGGGTTCAAACCCGGGTCTCCAGGTTCGTTGACATAGTGGCCACGCACTTTAACCAACTACGCCACGGACTTTACGCTGCTTTTCGAAAGATTTTATCTTTCCTTCCTCGGAAATATATTCATCTTTTAACCATCTCGAGTTTAATAAAAAATAAATAAATAACTGGTAGAATAAATAATTTAACTGGTAGAATAAATTAAAATAAGTAGAAATGCAAAGCCTTTCTAATACATACAACATTATTTGTCCGTTCGAATATCTGTCTGATCGTCTATAAAGATAATAGCTGCATTCCCGTGGCACTGGATCAGATCAAATCTCAGTGGAACAACTTTAGTTCAACTTTATAACAATTTGGCACCACTGTCTTGAAAAAGCTGCTTGAACAACAATAACAATACAAAACAGCACAGTTTAGATTTGCCAACTATGTTCGTTTTTAACAAAAAATGCTTTAAACCTGGCAGCATTTTCAGATCAGAAATAGAGCCAGGAAAAGAGCTGGTTCTAATTTTTGTTTTTGCTTCGTGAATAAAATAGAGCCGCGCTCTAGATCAACGACCACGGGAATGCAGCTATTGTTATATGTATCTTTATAGAATTAATATAGAAATTTATATATAAAGATATTGTTATATCTTTATAGAATTATTATAGAAAATTTCACATAATTGCTAAATGTAAGTGAATATTTTTTTATTAAATGTAAGTAAATATTATTTTTATTAAATTGCAATATTGTAAATACCTACATAAAATCTTTAATACATTTATATCGATATGTTGTATACACATGTTCAGTTATGAAAATAAATAAACATTTTTCAATTTAATATTATAATTTCTTTTAATCTGTTCTAGGGGTTATCTTATGAAAAATTTAGTTATTACGGAATTTAAATTTAAGTTTATTTCACAACATTATTAGCATTAAAATAGAAAATTACACTTATTAGTAAAAAAATTAAACTTAAATTATTGTAAACATTATTAATATAAAATATAAATTTAGATTTATGTACTTGTAATCATATTGGCCTTAATTGGCTTTGATTTTATTTACATGAAATAAATAAATAACACAGCCCGACAGACGTTTTGGTGCCGGAGATTTTTCAGCTGATTATAGACAAGTTTGGTTTCTTAATTTCAAATATGTACTCTGTTTTTCTCCATCAGCTCGAGTTTTTGAGTTATAGGCAAAAACATGAAAATCAGTTCTTTTTCTGATAATTTTTCAATATCTATTACACTGATCTACCGATTTGTATTACGATGACGAATTTCAATGAAGAAATATTAGACCTTTCAATTTACATAAAATTACAATATCTTTGACGGTTTTGAAGATATCGACTTTCAAAGTGGAAAAAATGTCACAATTTTACGTAGGCTGCGCTTTTGAAACCCTGTATCTTTAATATTTTTCAACGGATTTGCAAAAACTTTTTATACTTGATAGAAAATCTCTCGAATTTTAATAAACATTTGAGTTTTCTTTTATTATCTTACATTTTTTTAAAGAAATTAATACAAAGAAACATTTTTTAAAATTAAGTTTATTAAAATTCAAGTACAGTTGATAAGGTTTTTTGATAAGCAATTGATAAAGAAGAACCATATTTTGCTTACATAAGTAGAAAAATGCCGGGAATAAGTTTAGAAAAGCTTAAAGCTGTTGTAATGGATGGTCCGCAGATAAGGTAGCTAATGAAAGACCCTAATTTTAAAACCTCGATGACTAACCTTGAGCGAAAGGCATGGGCGTCATTTGAATAAATTGTCAAAAACTTTTTAGGCAATTGCAAAGCAAGTCATTTTGAGCAACTAGTGACCAACATGCTAGACAGTTTTAGGGATCTTGGATGTAATATGAGCATCAACATTCACTATCTACACAGCCATTTATCCCACTTCCCTGAGAATTTAGGAAACACTAGTGAAGAACAAGGTGAGCGTTTCCATCAGGAGATGAAAATAATGGAAGACCGCTACCAAGGAAGATGGGACAAACATATGATGGCAGACTATTGTTGGAGTCTTAAGCAAGATGGTCCTGATGCCTTTCATTCCAGAAAGGCACTGAAGAGAAGTTTTTCAAGTCGTAAATTATGCTCAAGGTTAGTCATCGAGTTTAAAATTAGGGCCTTTCATTAGTTGCCTTATCTGCGGACAATCCATTACAACAGCTTTAAGCTTTTCTAAACTTATTCCCGGCATTTTTCTACTTATGTATGTAAGTGTGGTTGTTCACGTATTTACATAGTTGTGGTGGTTCACAATTGTGGTGGTTCACCAATTTAGTTGCAGTGGTTCACAGATCATTTATATTTCGTAACAATATATTTTTTATTTTCATATTTCAAAGAACAAAATTTTATATTTTTAAAATAAAATTTTAGGCAACAATTCGAATCGTATTTTTATAACTAGGTACTGAAAATATTTTTTTGATAGTTTTTTGATAACAATTTTTTTGATAACTTATTTCTAATTAAATTTTAAAGTGTAAGTGTATAAAGTGTAAGTGTATTTTATATGTGTGTGATTGTGAGAGCACCACATTATTCCCCCCCATAGAATTTAATTGAGTTGGCCAAGAGATTAAAATGTACCCTTTTTTTTTGTGGGTCTGTGTGAGGAGGATAGCGTCTCTGTAGTGTCTCTGTCCATGAATGTCGGTTTGACTCTGTCAATGTGAACTGTAACTGTGTTATTATTTTTAAGAATTGTAAAATTTTTGTGTGTTCTGTCGAGTACTTTGAACGGTCCTTCGTAGTGGACGTCGTATTGTGTCATTTCGTACGAATACGTATTTACAACTCTTCAAGGCTTGTGGTACGTATTGACCGGCATTTGTATTATGATGTGAAATGTTTGAATCGTTATTTTGAACGTTTTGTTTGAGTTTCGCTAATGTTTCTGATGCATTAAAAGATTGGTAATTCTGAACTACTAATTGTCTAGGTAGCTTTAAGTTTTGACCGAAAACCATTTCAGCCGGGGACGCTTTGATGTCTTCTTTGACTGTGGATGGATCTTATATCCAAAAGAATCTGAGGAATCTCTGTGTACCAATTAGTTTGGTTATTACTAGCCATTATTGACGCTTTTAATTGTCTGTGAAATCTTACGATCATCCCGTTTGATTGTGGATGGTACGACGAAGTAAAAATGTGGTGAGAACCAATGTCTTTAACAAATTGTTTAAATGTGTTAGACATGAACTGTGGTCCTCGGTCAGAAATGATTTCTATTGGCACGCCAAATCGTGAAACGAATTCTCTATAGAATGTGTCGATTATTGCTGTGGTCTCTATGTTCTTGAGTGGGTAGGCTTCAGGCTAACGTGTATTTCGGTCAATCGCGGTTAGAAGATATTTATATCCGTTCGATATTGGTAAGGGACCAACAATGTCAATGTGGATGTGTTCGAAACGGCCGTGTGGAATGTGTATCTTGTGTGGTAATGTCTTTGTATGTCGGTGTACTTTAGCTTTCTGACAACTAATACATTCTTGAGTCCATTTATTAATTTCTAAATTCATGTTTGGCCAAAAATATCGTTCTGTTATAAGTCGTCGGGTACCTCTTGTCCCTGGATGTGAAATATTGTGTATTTGGTCAAAAATTGTCTTACGTAAAGATTGTGGAATATATGGGCGTGTGTTATCTGTGGAGTGCTCGCACCAAATTTCAATGTTCATGAATGGAATTTTGATTTGTTCAAATTTGTATAACGTTTGATCTAATATGTCTTTGAGTTCTGTATCTGTGTTTTGTTCGCAATGTAATAGTTTGAGATTAAGATCGGGTGTTTTGAGTTCTTCTACCTCGCATCTTGATAATGCATCTGCTACCGAATTATCTGTACCTTTGACGTGTAGTATCGTGCTAGTGAATTGTGCTATGTATTCTAGGTGTCGTGTTTGTCTTGGGCTTCTCTCTGTTTTAGAATTGAGTGCATTTGTTAGTGGTTTATGATCTGTGTATACTGTAAAAATATTACCTTCGAGGTAGTGTCTAAAATGTTTGATTGTTAAGAATATAGCTAAAAGTTCCCTATCGAATGTGCTGTATTTAGATTCTGTGGAAGTTAGTTTTTTGGAAAAGAATGCTAGTGGTTCTAATTTATTGTTGTATTTCTGTTGTAATACTCCACCTACTGCTGTATTTGATGCATCTACAGCAATCGATAGTTCTGCTTTACTATTAACATAGTTAAGTAGTGTTTGCGTAGCAAATCTATCTTTAATTGCTGTGAATGCCTCCGAGGTTGTGTTTGTCCATGTTAAAAGTTTGTTTTTTGTTTTTGAAGCTGTTGTGACCATTTCGTATATTGGGCCTAGCATGTGCGCTAATTTAGGAATGCACCTGTGATAATAGTTAGTCATGCCGATAAATTTTTGCATTTGTTTGACAGTATTTGGTTGTGGATAGTCTCTTATACATTGTATTCGTTCCTCCGATGGCCGTATGCCATGTCTTGAAATATTGTAGCTCAGAAAATTGATGTTTTCAACTCCGAAAACGCATTTGTTTGGTTTAATGTTCAAACCATATTTGTCGAGTCGTTCGAAAACTTGTGTCAAATGTTTCACGTGTTCTGTTTCTGTCTCGCTAGCTATCAAAATGTCATCTAAGTAGACGAAAATGAAATCTAGTCCGTAAAGGACTTCATGTATGAATCGTTGGAATGTTTGTGCTGAGTTTCTCAAGCCGAAAGGCATTCGGTGAAATTGGAACATTCCAAATGGTGTCGTGATAGCTGTCTTGTGTACGTCTTCGGGAGCCATAGGTATTTGGTGATATGCTCTGACCAAGTCCAGTTTCGAATAAATGTTTGTGTTGTGTAAATTATTTGAAAAATCGTGTATATGTGGTAATGGTTAGCGGTCAGGTACTGTAATTGCATTGATGCGTCTGTAGTCACCGCATGGTCTCCAGTCGTTTGGTTCCATTTCGGAACGAGGTGTAGCGGAGAAGATGTCATCGATTTCGACAGTCTGCAAATGCCAGATTTAACTAAGAAATCGAATTCTTGTTTAGCTATTTTCGCTCTGGACAAGTCTAGACGTCGCACAGTGCTTTGTCTCCATATAGTGAATCGGCAAAATTAGAGAAGTTATCGCAGAAAAATGAAATTTGGTGTGCTGGTTCAAAATATGTTAATTAAGAAAAATTCGAAGTTTCGGAAAAATCGGTGCAAGGACATGACTACCTCCCATATATCTTTAAATTTAAAAGTTTAATTTTAGCTATAATTGTATATAGAATAAATCGAAAGTTGGTAACTATCTGTTAAAATATGTCTTTTAGCTTCGTGGTTAATTTTGTTTCATTCGGTGCAAGGACATGACTACCTCCCAAATATAATTTTTCTTAAAAACTAAATTGCAACTACATTAGTGATCAGAATGCACTGAAAACTTATAACAACTTATAAAACTATATTTTTGGGCTCTCTGGGAAATTTCGCTTCATTCGATACAAGGACATGACCATCTCCCATATATCCTTTTTCTCAAAAACTAAATTTTAGCTACATTTGTGATCAAAATGCACTAAACACTAATAACAACTTATAAAACTATGTTTTTGAGCTCTCTGAGAAATTTGGCTTCATTCGATACAAGGAAATGACCATCTCCAATATATCTTTTTTCTCATAAACTAAATTTTTGCTACATTT
The DNA here is from genome assembly GCA_943735915.1 of Pherbina coryleti. NCBI lineage: Eukaryota > Metazoa > Arthropoda > Insecta > Diptera > Sciomyzidae > Pherbina > Pherbina coryleti. Next base: position 131,427,867 of record OX030950.1, read on the forward strand.
GTGATCAAAATGCAAATAATTTAATATTCTCTTTAAAAAGGGTCATAAATAAATTTGTTTCTAAATTTGCTCAACAAATAAGATAATTAATTTTAATTGTAATATATGTGACCCGGTCTACGAAAAGGGACCTTCGGTGTAAAAACAAGTTTTCGAGAAAGAGCACACCATTAGAAAGAGCACACATTAGTCTATCCGAATCGCCAAAAAAGTGAAAAATTATATTTTCACACCGAAGGTTCCTTTTCGTAGACCGGGTCACATATGATGTTTTCTTTCAAAATATATTTCTCAATTTCTTTGAATTCATCATTTTTTTTATGTGTTTTGTAGACCTAAGTGACGATAGTTCCGGATCCGACATTAATAAGAAATGAGCCATTAAATCTCTATTTGTATTTTCTCTCGTTGTTTTTCTTGTATGGGATAATCGCAAAATGTACATAAAAAGTCATATCGTCAGCTTAGTATTAGCACACACAACAACAAAGTGCAGTGTGTTCATGGAGTAAATGAGTTGAAACATAGGGAAAGCAATGAAACGAAAAGCAAAACGGAAAACATGAATCAGCTGTTTACAAACAAATGTTGATTACTTGATACTTTTTACTGTCGTTAAACGAACGACAATTACTTTTTGTGATATTTTTTACTGAGAGAGTAAAATCAGTCTTACTCTACCAGTAAAAGTTACTTGATATTTTTTACTCGAAAAGTTCTCAAACAGACCTACAGTCAATAAAATTTCACAGATTGCAAAAATTGAATTGAACATTGAACGTCGCTGGAGCCCTTTACTTGGAAAAAATTATATAATCATATTTTTGGTCTTTGTAAAACTAAAAAATATAGATGTTTTAAAAAAATACAAAATTTCAAATTTCCGGTTAAAAATCTTAAATTTTTTTTTTACTAGTGGTTAGATTTGTTAACAAAGTATATAAATGAAAAAAAAAATCGCCTACTTTTTATTTATATATTTTTTTAATTTTTCCAAAGTTTGCAAAACTTTAGGGTTTCCGCCAAAAAAAAAAAAATATTCTTTCAATTTTTGGTAAGTTTTTGTCACTATTTAATAAAAATAATACACTACATCAAAATTTGATTAATTTTTTATAGTAATAAACAAAAAAAATTGCATAAATTTATTTGTTTTTAAATTTTGGCAGTACCATAAACTTAGGTCTTTGCAACTTTTTCTGAAACTTAGGAAATATGTCTTTAAAAATTCATATCATTTTTACATTTCCGGGTGAAAAATCTAAAACTTTTTTACATATTCTATTTAAGCTCTTTAAAATGTACTAAAATCACAAATATCAAATTACCTACTCTTAAAAAAAAAAATTTTTCAGTCTATCAAACTTTTTCATTTTGGGAATTCCAAATAAAAAATCGCAAAAGTTTTCGATGGCACAAACAACATTTTTATATAAAATATTTACAAAAAATTATGTTTGTTTTTTTGTTCCTATAGTTATAAACAAAACTGTTAAGTTTCAAAGCAATACAGTAAAAAATGAAATTTTAAAAATTTGTTTTGTAACACAGTAAAAACCGTTTTTCCGTTCAACAGTTTTACCTCAAACGTTTTCTGACTTTAGCGCCCTCTACTGTTAACAAAAAGACGAGATGATAAATTCTATTTACGAATTTATCTAAGGTACTTTATTAGCTTTACAAAAATGTATAATACTTAAATATTCTAAGCACTTTATTTTATTTTAATTTTGCCTATGGGACAAAGCACTGTGCGTCGTGGCTTCGTGAATGGTAACTGTCCTTCTGTCACTATGTGATGAACTGTTTGATGTTTTACCGGTGTAGTATAGTCGGGTTCTGTTACTAGTGAAGGAAATTGTTTGAGTAATTGTGTATACTTGTTATCTAGTGAAAATAATTTTGGCAATGTTGTTTCAGTGTATGCCGTTATTGTGTTAACTGATAAATTCGTTAATGGGTCGATGAGACGTTTATATTTGAGATCAACAAGAAGTCCATATTTCGTTAAAAAATCTGCACCAATAATTGGTTTAGAAATGTCTGCTATAATAAATGTAAATGGTAATTCGCGTCGTAAATTTAAGTCTAAAGTTAATAATTTTTTTCCGAATGTAGATATTGCTGTGCCATTAGCAGCTTGAAGTGTCAAATCAGATTTCTGTCTATTAATTTTGAATTTTGAGGCTGGAAGTACCGATACTTCCGCTCCGCTGTCAATAAGAAAATTTAATTTATTTGACGGATCAAATACGAAAAGACGACGTGTTAATGTGACGGGTCTATCATCAGTCGTCGCGATAATAGAGTCTTTTAGTTTGTTGTATTGTGTGACATAGTGTTGGGTTGTGTATGGTGGTTGTTTCGAACGAATGAACATGGTTGTTCACACTTTCGTGCTTGGCTACCGAATCTATAATGGTATTTACATACCCAAGAAGTATTGTTTTGAGGCCTATGTCTTGAGTTTGACCTTCGTCTTATTCGTGAGTTCGAACGAAATCGGTTTTCTGACTTCAGCGTGTTCACTTCTGACGTCAATTTATTGAAAGATTCTAAAATTTTTGAAGTGGAAATTGTTAAAGCTTGAACCATTTTCGTAAGTTCAATCGCGTTGGAAGGTTTTCCGAAGGAACTGATTTCGTTTTCGGTCATAACTTCCCAGAGATTGTCGGCTAACGCTAGCAGTTCCTCGATCGTTTTGTGGCCTGACCCAGTCAATGCTATGTTTAGAGTTTTGGGTAGTTTCCTAAGCCATAACTTTATGAGGAAATCTGGTTCCACTGAAGAACCGGCTAGAAGTAGGAGCGATCTATAAAACTGGGATGGTTTTCGGTCTCCAATCTCGCAGTCAGAAAGAATTTTGTCAATTCTTTTGTTTTCACTAAGAGAATGACGTTCGATCAAAAGTTTTTTTAAATTTTCGTACAAATTGGTCTGTGAAGGCTTTTGTATAAAATCAAGGACTGTCATAATAACGTCCTGTGGAAGAGCTGTAACTAATGCCCCTATTATGATTTACAACTTTGCTTAAAGTTGAGTTGTAAAATCAAAATCGGTATCATGGCTTACAACCCAACCAAACTTCCAGCTGCAAAGTTGTCCTTCCAGTTGTGTATGTACAATTTTTGGCATTATGAAATACAACCAAACTTGGATGCGGTTGTGTCAAATGTCAAAATTTTACAACTGCATTTTTGAGGTTGTCTGTTCGTTGTATTTAAAAGGAAAGATGGCAAATATATTGTAAGTTGCAACACTTATTAATAAAAAACGATTTTAATTAATATAAATACCATTAAGGAAAATTACTAACAAGAAGCAGTTCGAGAGGATGGTTTCCTTAATGGAGAAGCACCCAGATGTGGCCAGAGGAAAAGGACACTTTGGATCAAGCAAGCAGCTGACCAATGAGCTCTGGGAACAGTTTTCCGTTGAGCTCAACAGCATTGGGCCTCCAACACGCTCATCGCAGGAGTGGCAAAGGGTTTGTTTATAAAGTTCACTAAGCAAAATTAGATTTTTAAAAAGGTTGTTCTTTCTACAAATAGGTATGGATACACTATAAGGCCAACTTAAAAAGAAAGTTGGTAAACAACAAAAAAAATTTGTCCGCAACAGGAGGAGGGCCGTCCGAAGAAATTAGTTTGAGCCCACTCGAAGAAAGCGTGGCAGAACTAATTAGACTCCACAACTCGATCACACCACCCGGCCGACCTTTTACTCATCCAGCTGCAAGCTGCACCACCACCTATGAATTGGAAAATGATTCAGGGCAGTTAAACTGTCAACTGCCTAGTGAAAATCGATCTCCACTACATCCTAGCGAATCACCTACACTTCCTAGCCGATCTGATCCTACCACATCTCCTCCACGTCCTAGCCGATCTCTTCCAAATGCTAGGCGCAGGCGAACCAATGAGAGTAAGAGCATTGAGGAGCAACGTCTCAGTGCTATTATAACACAAACTAAAAACCATACAGAGATTTTGCAAACACTCAAAACGTTGGAAAAAACTAGCTACAAAAACTATTTAATAAACAAGAAGACCTACGAACTCAAAAAGAAAAAAGTTGCATTGTTGGAAAAACAAATTGCTCAAGCAAGAGAGCTCCATGAGGTGAACATGGCATACAAAGAAAAAAAATTGCAAATGTTGAATGGTGAATATCTAGTATGAGCTAAATGCAACTTTTTGTTTTTCAGTTCGTAGGTATTTTTGTTAAGCAAATAGTTTTTTTTTCTAGTTTTTTCTAATGTTTTGAGTGTTTGCAAAATTTCTGTTTGGTTTTTTGTTTGCATTTTGAAGAGGCAGGCTATTCAAATAATAGCTATTTTTATTTTTTTTTTATTTCATTTTATGTAATACCAATGGTTCCTATTACCAATGTATATATTTTTTTTTAGTTTTAATACACATGAAGTGATATTTTTTTAAATTTAAGTTGAAATTCATGGACTGTCATTAATAGTTATATATTTTTTACCATTAATATTATTTTTTAAGTTTAAAGCACACGAAGTGATATTTATGTTTGATAAAATTTAAGGCACATGAAGTGATATATTTTTAAACCTATTTCTAATAAAAAACTTTTATAACATATTTGTTTATTTTATTTCTATATATGATTTTGTTTCCAAAAAAGTTGTAGTTTTTGTGTTAAAAACTTCGCATGATATCATTTCTAATAGCTCTGGCGTACTCAATGCTCGTATCTGGAACATTATTTGGAACATCTTCGACAGTGGGAGTAAAATGTTCTTCATCTATAGGTTCGACGTTAAAATGTTGGCAAATGTTGTGTAAAGCACAACACACATTTACAATTTGCGTATCCTTTTCTGGTGTGTAATGCAACGCTCGACTTGAAAGCAGACATCTAAATTTGCTCTTGAGAACACCAATCGTTCTTTCAATTATATTTCTGCCTTTGGCATGAATATGATTGTAGCGAGACTCGGGCGAATTAGTGGTAGTGGCTCGAAACGGAGTCATCAGATAAGGCTCTAAAGGGTATCCAGCATCACCTTAAAAAATAATTTTTTTTTTAAACTATAATTGTATTATGAACTTAACTAACCTAAGATCCATGAGTTTTCTTGAATATTGTTTTGCAAGAACTGCTTGTATTCGCTCATGTTCCAAATCAACGAGTCGTGATTGGAGCCTGGATATCGGGCATCAACACTGCGTATCCTCATTTTATGGTCACATGCCTGAGATGACATTTTTTATAATTTATGTATTTAATTATTTAAGATAAACATTTGATTATACTAACAATCATCACATTCAAACTGTAATAACCTTTCCTATTAAGGTATAGATGCTGAACTTCTTTTTTTGGAGCAACAATTCGAACATGTGTGCCATCTATGCATCCTACAACTCCTGGAAAACCTGTCCTTGAATAAAATGATATTTTGGACTCATTTTGTTCCTCTTCAGTGAGTTTGGCGTTTATCCATGTTCCACAAATATGTTGCTCCATAATATTTAAGACTTCACTTAACACCAAGGAGACAGTTGGTTGCGCTAGCCCTAAATTGAAGTCATTACCAGTACATTTTTGGTAGCTTCCTTCTCCGAAAAATCGTAGGGCTGCACAGCTTCAATATTGGTGGTATTGCTGAAACATTGATAGAAGGCTTGAAAAAAACCTCGACTTTCTCCAAAAGATAGCGAAATACTTCTTTGTTGAGTCTAAAATAACTCACAAATCTACAAAATGAAATATTGTTTAACAGTAATTTAAAAATATGCACTTTACTTAGAGTCCGGCAATTCTAAGGGGTTGTTTCGATCCCGCAACGATTTTCGGATGCGCGCAACATTTACGTTACTTTCTTCTCTGTCGTCAAAATACAAATCGAAACTACTTTCCATTTATTATTATTTTTTAACTATATTTTTTAATCCCAAAACCAATCAACAAAAATTTGTCAACGCAAAAACTACAAATTAAAAACAGCTGTTTGTACTTATATTCTGCTGTCAAAAATTTCTGATACATTCCATTTTAAGACTGGAAAACTTCCTTACAACTCAACTTAAAATGGTTGTAAGTCACAATACCGAAAAAAATTCCAGTTGTCTTTCAGTTCAGTTGTATCCGAGACAACTCAACTTAGTTTGGTTGTAAATCACAATAGGGGCATAAGTATTCGTACTTAGTTTTGTCTGTCGTTATGGATTTTGTCTGAAATTGTATTTCGGCATGGACGAACCATGCTTCAGGACAAGTTGTCCAAAATTGTGGTAATTTGATAGATGTCGCGTGTATTTCCGTACTGTAAGGTATGTCGAAAGAGTTTGGGAGTGTGTCTGTATCGAGAGATATTAGTGGATTGTCTCCTTCTCCACGGTGAGAAGAGTGAGGGGGGTATGTTGCAGGCTCATTGTGTGAATGTTTAAGTGTGTTCCTCAAATGTGTTACCCTAGTGCAGTGGAGTGCCTACGTATGTGAGAATCTAGGTTTCTTCCGACCCTATATTCTTACGTACGTTTCAGAAGCTACGTTGTGTGCCTCGTGATAAACTAAATTGAAAAGCAACCTGTGAAAAAAATTTTAATAAAATGTCAAATAGAAAAAAAAAAGAAAATATGTATAAAATTTTATAAAATTTTGAATAAATGATTTCTGCTCTCGTAGTTGTTGTTGTTGTTGTTGATTTTTGTTTGTTGTTCTTGCTGTTGATTTATTTGTTGTTGTCATAAATACTGTTGCTGTTGTTATTGATTTCGTTGTTGTTGTTACAAATATTCTTGTTGTTGTTGTTGGTTTTGTTGTTGCTGTATCGTTACCTTACCGGCAGGTATAGGGTCTTGCTTGCTGTCGTTGTTGTTGATGCTGTTGTTGTTATGACGTTGTTGTTGATGCTGTTGTTGTTATGACGTTGTTGTTGATGTTGTTGTTGTTTTCCGTTATCTTACCGGCAGATATAGGGTCTTGTTTGTTGTTGGTCGATGATGTTGTTGATGTTGGCGATGGTAGTGGTGAGCGTTTCAGCTGCTGCTGTTACTGTTGTGACGATTTATTTTGGGCTCTTTGGGTACTGATACTGTTTTTTTTTTTTTTTTTTTGAGCGTTTTCGCTGTGTTATGCAGGCAAAAATGTTGTTGGGTTCGCTATGATGGCAGCGGTAATTGTAGCAGCGTTTGTGATTTTTTTTTGTTGTTCGGATAAGCAGGATCGCCAGTTGTGGTTGTTCACGTATTTAGTTGTGGTGGTTCACAATTGTGGTGGTTCACCAATTTAGTTGCAGTGGTTCACAGATCATTTATATTTCGTTACAATATATTTTTTATTTTCATATTTCAAAGAACAAAATTTTATATTTTTAAAATAACATTTTAGGCAACAATTCGAATCGTATTTTTATAACTACTGAAAATATTTTTTTGATAGTTTTTTGATAACAATTTTTTTGATAACTTATTTCTAATTAAATTTTAAAGTGTAAGTGTATAAAGTGTAAGTGTATTTTATATGTGTGTGATTGTGAGAGCACCACATAAGCAAAATATGGTTCTTCTTTATCAATTGCTTATCAAAAAACCTTATCAACTGTACTTGAATTTTAATAAACTTAATTTTAAAAAATTTTTCTTTTTATTAATTTCTTTGAAAAAATGTAAGATAATAAAAGAAAACTAAAATGTTTATTAAAATTCGAGAGATTTTCTATCAAGTAAAAAAAGTTTTTGCAAATCCGTTGAAAAATATTAAAGAAACAAGCTTTCAAAAGCGCAGCCTACGTAAAATTGTGACATTTTTTCCACTTTGAAAGTCGATATCTTCAAAACCGTCAAAGATATTGTTATTTTATGTGCAAAAATTTAAAAGTCTAATTTTTCTTCATTGAAATACGTCATCGTAATACAAATCGGTAGATCAATGCAATAGATATAGCAAAATTATCAGAATAAGAACTCATTTTCATGGTTTTGCCTATAACTCAAAAACTCGAGCTGATGGAGAAAAACGGAGTCCATATTTGAAATCAGCAGCCAAAATGCATTCGGGATTGACTATCGAGAACTCTGCACCTTTTATAAAGTGTCATTTTGTAACTCAGTGTAATTATTTATTAATGTATCATAATTAAAAACATAATTTCGTATTATGTTTTTGTTAATTTTATTCAAATAATGTTTTGTAATTTTTAAAACTAGCGACCACTGGTGCGCGTTGCTGCACCCATCAACTATAAAAATAATAATAATTTTTTTGACTTTTAATTTGTTGTTAACAGACACTCTATTAAGAAGAGACAGAAGAGAGCGAAACGTTAGCAGCGAATAGTTTTGCTCTGAATTTGATAACATTGTTCTCAGCTGCTGTTAAGAAAAGAAAAACCAACATAACAACAACAATTATATGCAATTATATGCAAACTTTAATAAGCTATAACTTAAAAAATATAAATTTTTAAGAAATAAAAAGTTCAGTTTGCACATCTACAGGTCTAAACCTACCAAGAAATACTAAATTTATTAAGATTGGACTTGTACTTAAAAAGCCTTACGCCGGACAAAATTTGAGCTTGCGTAATATATATAAGATAATATAGGATATTTTTATAAGAATACCAACATTTGAGGTGCATATTTCTTTTTTGTTAAAGTTGTTTTCTTTTCGAACTTAAACAAGTATGTCCAAAAATTATCAGATGTATATTTTAAAAAATAAAAAAAAAAATAAAAAAGTTTAGATGCTAATAAATGATTTTTCATCAAAATATATTCCATATGTATTTCGGTTTGTAACCACATTATTCAAAATGGTTTCACTCATAAATATGTAGCTTCAAAATGACCATTAAACGATTTCCGCAATGTTTCCCGCAAAATTTCTTTAATGTTTGATCTAAGTAATGAATCTGTTTTGTGATCAACACACGAACACACTCAGTGCAAAGGATACCAACAACACAAAGCGATGCTCAAAACAACAACACAAAGCTAAGCTAAAATCCATGGTATAATCACTGAGCATGGTATAATAATACAAGGTAGCATTGACAGTTGCTTGGGAAATCATATACTGTCAAAAAATATACTCAAAAAGAGAGCGCTCACAATCCGCCATTGAAAACACAAGCAATGTTGAAAACGTTGAAGTGAAAAAAACAACAACCACAGCAGCTGCTGATGTATTTCTACAAAAAGCTGCTTTTGACAATTTATGTTTTCCTGTTGAAGAGAAAATAAGCAGTTGTCAATGCTACCATGTATTATTTTACCATGATCACTGAGCATACAATAGATAGAGAACTCAAACCATATAAATATTTCAACCACCGTTGCCAGATTGGGCGATTTATCGCCAATTGGGCGCTTTTTTTCTTGTTTTTGCGCTTAAATTTTTAGGAAATCGCCTGGCGATTTTTTGGGCGATTTTTGTAAAAACAATTTTTTTCATAAACTCATCTTAAGTGTTTAAAATTTCAATTAAAGAAAATAACAATTGTTTTAAGTGTTTGGAACACTCTGTTAACAATGCGACTGAACACAGCTCACAAGCCCTTACCGATAATTTATTTATATCGAAATATTTATTTTTTTGAGACCGTTTCTTCAAAACATCAACTCACTTAATTTATATTTTCAACGAGAAAAAGTTGACTTTTTTCAAGCTTACGTTGAAATCACAACATTTATTCAAAGACTTGTTTCAAAAATTATAAAAGAAGACATTGTCAAAAATTTCAATTTTGGTAATTTAGCTACATCCAGCTTAAATAAAATTTTAGCGGATAAAAGCAATTATAAAAGAATTAATGACCTTACATTTCCTTATCAGTTCCATGAAGAAATTCACAAATTAAGTGATGATATTGTTATGATAGACATACTATCAAAATGCCAGAATTTCATTATAGTTTTAATCAAGGAAATGTTAAAACGATTACCTAGTCTGTTAGAAATTTTTGAAAATGCTTTTATTTTATGTCCTGAAAGATGTTTAAACTACACGGTTAGAAATCTTGTACTAAAATTTAAACTTTACTGTACTACATATAAGTTCACACCAGGGTTGGTGTTAAATCAAGTACTTGAAAATTCTAAAACGAGAATTTAATATAGGTTTGGTTTTAAATCTAGTACAGAATTGTATTAAACTTGAATATTCTTATATACTTAATTTTAATACAGTCAGGGTGTAAATTTTAGCTTAATTTGGTTTAAAATTTAGTCCTTTTTGCTTTAAGAAACAGTATTGTTTTGGTTAAGATTTCAGTATTTTTCGTACTGCAACATAATATAGCTCTAGTGAATCTAAATGTAGATGAAACATTTGTAAAATAAGTATGAAAACTATAGTCTGACTGGAATGACCATGAAATGCCCTACTCTTAATTTAACGCATAACGTCCATTTTTTGTATACATCCTTATTTTGCTGAAACACAAACACAAAGCTACTTTATCCCTCTAGAAGCTCAAATAGCGCGGATGGCACTTATTTTATTTTATATATATAAGACCTTCTTTCCGTGAACTCCCTCTTCATTATCTATCTCTTGAAGAGCGACGTGCAGCAGAAATCGAATACGAATCTTTGTTGACATTTCCATGGAGCAATGTTTTCAAAAACAAAGTGCCATCTGAAAGTGAAGAATTTTGGTAATCGGCATACAAAATTAAGACAGCCGTAGGCGGAAAAATGTTTGACAATATTTGTAAGTTGGCATTCATCTTGTATAAACTAAATCAATGTATGAACTAAACAATACTTCGAGAATTGACGAAACGGAGGAAGAGTCTAATATGGCTGAAGGAACTACGTATTTTGCAAAAAGTTTTTTTTTTAAAGTTGCATATTGAAAAATTCTAAAAAGTTATAGTCTTTAAAAAAATGTTCTTTAACGATCAAAATTCTCGTATAAAATGAAGTAGCTTTTTTATTATTTTTTATAGATCTCAAAAATATGAAAATAAGAATATCTAATACTATTAACAGATCTCAATATTATTTGAAAAAAAATGTATATAATTTGTTTTGTTTTTTCTAATATAATAAATTTCTTAGAAAAAATGGCGATTTTTGGCGATTTTTTTTTCATTGGGCGATTTTGGGCGATATTTTTTTTAAATCTCGCGCTTTTCTCAAAAAAGTTCTGGCAACACTGATTTCAACCCAAAAAAAATGTATGCAATGGCTCCCACACTCTCATTTATGCTACGATCATGGTATAATAATACATGGTAGCATTGACAACTGCTTATTTTCTCTTCAACAGGAAAACATAAATTGTCAAAAACAGCTTTTTGTGGAAATACATCAGCAGCTGCTTTGGTTCACGGTATAATAATACCAGGTAGCATTGACAGTTGCTTGGGAAATCATATACTGTCAAAAAATATACTCAAAAAGAGAGCGTTCGCTGGTCGGCCATTGTTAATAAATGAAAACACAAACAACAAACGAATTTTCTGCCAGCATCAAGCCACAGGCATCAATCCACCGCTGGCGACGAGTTTCGTTATTAGGCACTGAATAAAATTTAACATCACGGACTGAAAAACTTTTCGCACAAATTACACAAGATCTTTTTATCACTTTCATGATTTTAAATGTTTATTTCTTTATGATTTGTTTATTTAAACGCACAATATTCTTATTAGTTTTTTGTTTGTTTTTGTCACTTGCTTTAATTTTCGCTTCGTTTCGCAAACAGCTGTGTTTGACAATTTATGTTTTCCTGTTGAAGAGAAAATAAGCAGTTGTCAATGCTACCTGGTATAATTATACCATGCTTTGGTTGTTGTTTTTTTTCACTTCAACGTTTTCAACATTGCTTGTGTTTTCAATGGCGGATTGTGAGCGCTCTCTTTTTGAGTATATTTTTTGACAGTATATGATTTCCCAAGCAACTGTCAATGCTACCTTGTATTATTATACCATGTGCTACGATCGTTCTTGTCGTTTATGCGAGCGCTACTCGTGTTTTGGTGGCCACGACGACAATGCTGCATATTTTGTTATTGCAATCGTGAAGCTTTGGATATTCGTCACCATGGTATAATAATACAAGGTAGCATTGACAGTTGCTTGGGAAATCATATACTGTCAAAAAATATACTCAAAAAGAGAGCGCTCACAATCCGCCATTGAAAACACAAGCAATGTTGAAAACGTTGAAGTGAAAAAAAACAACAACCACAGCAGCTGCTGATGTATTTCCACAAAAAGCTGTTTTTGACAGTTTATGTTTTCCTGTTGAAGAGAAAATAAGCAGTTGTCAATGCTACCATGTATTATTATACCATGATTCGTCACTTCATGAATTTTCTGTGGGACACACGCATGCGCTCTATTGTTGTGTGTATATTTTTTTTTATTTGTTTTTTGCTTTTATTTTTTGTGTTGTAGCATTCATTCTGATTTAACACGCCGTGCGAATTGGATGCGTTATTTTATGATTGCGAATTTATTTCAGCGTTTTGTATACATTATTTGTTGGAAACCATTATTTATATTTGACCTTTTGCTTGTGTTAGGATTATTGATTTAAAAAACTTATTGGGATTTGACGTATGGTAACAAATTATTTCTTTGACAACTTTTGGCTTTCTAAGGACTACGATTTTACCTTTGGGTTGGTTTGAAAAAAATACTTTGACGACTTTTGCATTTTAACTGGACAAGATTTTTATATTCATTATTTTTGGTTTGAGGATAATTTTAAAATAATTTGTTAACGACTTTTTTTGACTACGATAAAATGGAATACGATAAGAAAAAACGGACTGATAAACGAAAAGTGGTGAAAGGGGTATAATAGAGTCATGCAAGAGGAGCTATAGGGACTTCTCAGAGAATTTTCCTGTTAGACTTTTCAAGTTTCCAAAAAATGAGTTTTATCGCAATAAATGGATTCAATTATGTAAATAAAATCATACAAATGTTGACACAGCACGCATTTGTAACTACCATTTTGAAACAAAATATTTTGGAAAAAAAGTTTCTCAAAGCGAATGCTATTCCTAAGCTTCGTCTTTCTGACACTTATATTAATAATGAAAATAATTTTCAGGGTGATCCATATATGTTTGTTGACGAAATAAGTACTGAAATTCTTCAATTTCAAAATATTAAACCAATTGAAAGGAGTAATTTTTGTGATCGAGGTACAGAACAATTAGAAGATAGACAGTCTGTAGATATTGAAAATTTTTTATTTTTTCAAGACGAAAATCAAAAACAATTGTGGTCGGATCTTAATAGATCATGTATTAAACCAGCCCCTCCAACTACCCCTATAAACACTTATTTAAATTCAAATGAATTGAATACTGATGAATTTTGTCAAAACTGTCTCAAAAAAGAACAAAATGAGCTTTACTACCGTCGAAAATATTCAGAAATATCAAAAATGTTAAAGAAAGAAAAGGAAAATAATAAAGTAAAAATAAAAAAAATCTTGCAATTAAAAGAATGTTTAAGAAGAGAAAAAAAGAAAAATTTTTTACATACTAAACATTTAAAAAATAAAAGAAATCTGTGCAATATCATTGATTCCGACAAAGACTTCAAAAAACACAAAAACGCTTTGCAAAATGTTAGTAAAAAAAAAAAAATCATGGACGGAAGATGAAAAAGTAATTGCTCAGAGTATTAATTTTTATTCATTATTTTTATTATTTTAGGTCCTGGTTTAAATTCGGGTTTATTAAATGCATTATCTCAAATTACTTCAAAGCTTGATGACAAAGAAAGAGAGGCGATTTTATTGTTTGACGAAATTTCCATCAAAAGGGGTTTGCAGTACAACTCTCATAAAGATGAAATAGAAGGCTTTGTTGATGATGGCGACAAAAAAAGTACAAAACTATGCAAACAAATTTGTGTTTTTATGTTGAGAGGTTTGTTTTCAAATTGGAAACTCGTCTTAAGTTATTATGCATCAGATACTGGGTTGACTTCAAGTTGTTTAAAAGATTTTATTGCGAATAATTTGGAAGCTGCTTTAAATTTGGGCTTAAATATCAGAGCAATTGTTTGTGACCAAGGTCCTAGTAACAGAGGAACATTTACGAAGTTTGGTATAACGTCAGAATCGCCTCATTGCACGTTAAATAAGAAGAAAATTTATGGAATTTACGATGTTCCTCATCTAATAAAATCAATGAGAAATATTTTAACCAAAAATGATATAGAATCACCTGATGGAATGGTTTCATGGAAAATAATTGTCAGATTATATGAAATAGACTCGAAAAGTACGACGCGATTATGTCCCAAGCTATCGTTTAAACATATTTATCCCAATTCATTTGAAAAAATGAAATTTAAATATGCCACACAACTTTTTAGTCATACAGTTGCTGCAGCAATAAGATCATTAATTGAAGGTGGACAATATAACGACTGCATGGACTTAGCATTTTCAACCGCAAAGTTTATAGAAAAAATAAATAAACTTTTCGACTGTTTAAATAACAACGTTTTAAACGATAGGAACCCCTTTAAATCTGCTCTTAGGAAAAATTTTTATAATGTAGATTATTTAGTTGAAATGAAAGATTACTTAAAAAGGTTGAAATATTCTAAAAAAGTTTATTGCATTGATGGCTTCGTACTTTCAATAAACTCAATATTGTCTTTAGCGGACGATATTTGGATTCAAAATCCAGAAATTTATTTTTTAATCGCATCAAGATTTAATCAAGATCCAATTGAAAACTTATTTTATCTTATAAGAAGTAGAGGAGCAACGAATAACAATCCAACTCTTTTTGAATTTAATTTAATAATTGCTAAAATGTTATCCATGAAAATTATAAACTCAAGTACTTCGTCTGGTAACTGTGAACCTGATGACGACCACATGCTGAATAATATAATAAGTGTTATTAATGATGAAAAAAACAGCACTGAATTAATTGGCACAAATAATAATGATGATTTAAGCACAATCCAAGATGACGAAATTGAATGCTTCTTGAATAGCATTGCAATTACTGAATATGCAATAAGTGAAATGCCAAGAACGAGTACTTCAAACACAATTTCATGTGAAAATTCACTCCGCTATTTTGCTGGCTTTGTATTGTTTCAATCATTGAAAAAATTTAATTGTATCGAATGCGAAAAATTTCTTAAAGATGACTTATCCAGTTTATCGGCATTTGAAGTTTTCTTATTTAATAAAAATTTTAATTATTTCAATAGTAGACTTAAGTTAAAAGCTCCAACGGACGAGTTTTTTGCTTTGATTAAAATACACAATGAAGTGTTTCGAACTGTTTTTGAAAAATTTCCCCATGTTAGAAATATTAAAAAAATAATTTTTGATAAGTGCATTTCAAAAACAAATGAATCAGAAGATTTCAAAAATTGGTTATCAGAGGAAAATACTTGCTACGAGCATAAAAAATATACTCTCGACTATTTTTTAAAAATTTTAATAAGAAAAAATAGTATTTGGCTTGCAGAAAAGCTGTGCGGTAAGTCTGAAAATCAGCATACTAAAAACAAATTGAAAATTCTGCAACATTGAGCGGTACTTAAGATATAAATAATCAATAATTTCTAATATATTAAATATAATTAAATAATAACAGCAAAAATAATTAAAATTTTTTAATCAAAATAAATAGAAATCAATAAATAAGGTTAATAAATAACGAAACAAAATAAATATTATTTAATGAATTTAATTATTTTTATACCCCCACGTTAAAAAAAAACGTAAAAGAGGTATATAAATATTTTGACTCCATTTGTAACGCCCATAAGGAGGCGTGATTGGCATAGAAAAGTATATATAGTACAGCATCACCACTCGAGTCGATTTAGCTATGTCCGTCTGTTTGTGATCACGATTACAGCTGTAATTTTCAAGCTATATTCACGAAATTTATGTTTGTAACTAAAAAATAAATATCAAGTTCGAAACTGTCCCAAATCATATGAAAACCACTCCTAACTCCCATACAAAGTGACTTTATCGAAAAAGTAAGAACTCTTAATTAAAAAAAAAATAATATAGTGTTTTGAAATTTTGCAAATGACGAAATTCGGTGAAAACCGCGAAAAACATCAAATTTGAATATACTTTGGTTTGGCCATGGTGATATTTTAACTTCAGCCTAGTCGAAGATAATTTCTTACTAGTGGATTATTGTTTTTAACTACACCCATAAGAAGCGTAAATATAGTTAAAAAAATCTGAATATTAACAAATATTATAATTAAAATATTCTATAATAATTCTTAAAAAAATACATAAATACAGACTTTTTTAATTAATGAATCAAATATTAAGTTTACGTTTTCTTTTTTTCGAACATTGATTTATTTTTTTACACGGATATGAAAAGTATAAAAATTGAAAATTTCCTAATCCGTCTGCACACGATTTGCTTACAACAACAAAAATTGAAAGAAGCTAAAAATAGAACAGCTGTTGCTCGCAACAACAAAATGTATGGCAGCTATCGTGGTAACTATGATAACACGAAGCGACGATCGTTAAATTGCGAAGAGAGAACAGAGAATAAATGAGAATGTGGGAGCCATTGCATGCCATGTCGATAGCCACGCATTTTATGGCAATTTGAGTCCTCAATCTATTGTATGCTCAGTGGTATAATAATACAAGGTAGTATTGACAGTAGCTTGGGAAACCATCTCCTGTCGAAAAATATACTCAAAAAGAGAGCGCACACAATCGGCCATTGTTAATAAATGAAAACACAAACAATGTTGAAAACGTAGAAGTGAAAAAAACAACAACTTCAGCAGCTGCAGATGCATTTGCACAAACAGTTGTTTTTGACAGGAGATGTTTTCTTGTAGAAGAGAAAATAAGCACTTGCCAATGCTACCTTGTATTATTATACCATGGCTAAAATCAACAAAAATCATGCCTAACAAATAAGATCGGAAAAAAGGTCAGATATCGCATGGTGTAATAATAATAAGGTGTTAGTGAATTTGACACTTCTCTCTCAAAATGATAAATTTTTTCGCCCCGCTCCTGTCAAAAACAGCTGATGGTGGATTGGAATGAAAATAAATCAACTAACGTGCAGTCGGTCGAAGCTCAATGCCATGTCCACTTCTTTTGATGGTTATTATCAGTTGAGGTGTTGAACATTCTTTCATGGCATTCGATAGTTTCTTGAAGCAGTCGATGTGAATGCAAGACAATTTGCATGCTAGCCAAAGCTTCATGTCGGCGGCACCTTCCAGCGCACGTTTTTGATAAAATGACAAAACCATTCAATGGCGAACTTTGCAAATGGGCGAAGACAACTGCAATAACTTTTTGTCAACACAACACGGCACAATTAATTGAATTAAATATTTATTTAACCTTTATTCGCACAATAACCTATAAAAACTATAACACATCATCATCTAGCAACTCAAACAAATAGCACAATTTGACAACTATCAACGGCTCCTCTCTTTCGCTCTCAATTTTTTGACAGAAAGAAAGCTATTCTTGGTGTTGCCAAAACTTCGCTAACACCTTATTATCATTACACCATGAGATATCGGAAATTTATTTTATGTCAGCTACGAGGCGGACACATTTCCATACATACAAATGAAAAACGGTAAAAGTAGTGGAAGTTTCATTCATGCATTCGTCTCAAATTCTAGCTGCCACTCTCAAACAATTTTGATGCGCTCGTGGGAGAGTGAAAAAATGTCATTCAGAGCCTGAACAGAATCAAAAATCGTTGCGGCCTCCGATCTTTGTTGTTGGAAAATACATGCAAAATGTAGAAAAAAACGCAGCTCTTTTTCCGCAACGATAAATCGCACAATTATAATCTATTCTATTTCTTCTCTTGCGACCGACGATTCTCTCTCTGAGTGCCATTAGTGTTGCCATATTGGCTGTGTTTCATGAAATTTGCTTAGTTTTGTTTTATCTTCTGACATTTCTTGTTTGTGTGTGTTGTATTCACACAATTGAAGAGACCAATACATTGAAATGAAATAGAAAAAAAAATAAAAAAAAAATACAGTATACCGTGTATACAGTAAAGAAGTGAAACTTCTTCTTTGTATACACTCTTTCTTTTCTAGAATAAGAACGATTTTAGTGTAAAGGCTCGATTATGCAATCGTAAAGCTACGCAACGTAACGTGGCGTAGAGTTCTATCTGGAATAGAACCCATCATGGTATAATAATACATGGTAGCATTGACAACTGCTTATTTTCTCTTCAACAGGAAAACATAAACTGTCAAAAACAGCTTTTTGTGGAAATACATCAGCAGCTGCTGTGGTTGTTGTTTTTTTTCACTTCAACGTTTTCAACATTGCTTGTGTTTTCAATGGCGGATTGTGAGCGCTCTCTTTTTGAGTATATTTTTTGACAGTATATGATTTCCCAAGCAACTGTCAATGCTACCTTGTATTATTATACCATGGAACCCATCGCTGCACTAGGGAGAAAACTCAGAGCGTAGCTTTATTGAAAGTTTGAGAGCGAGAGTATGATCGTGAGAAAATCAAGTGTTGCATATTCCGCATATTAAGAGAATAATTTCTTAAAAAGGGATTTTTTTATTTTACATAACTACAATGAGCGATGTTTTTGCCAATGGGAGCTTCAGGTGCATTTATAAATTTGTTTTTCAAAAATTTTTTTTGGCATATTAATAAGGAGTTTCACAGAACAATGTCACAAGAATAAATCTACCTCAACTGTAAACTTGATCTTAACTTTCATTTTTATTTCTGCCTTAAAAACTAAAAATCAAAAATTACCGGTTATTTTGTACTCAAAAACTATGGGACAAATTTTAATTATTATTTTTGCTTTAAAAAAATTAAGCCTCATAAATACTTTTTTGTTCAAAACTTTAAATGTGAAAAGATAACTAAAACTTTCACACACACATTATACTTACTATTATTAATAGTAAATATTTCGATATAAAATGATATAACTAAGATATGTATAAAATAGTTATCTATTGAAAGAACTTATTCCAACTTTTCTTACGCACAGTGTCAAGTTGGCGTCATGGAATTGCACAATTATCGCAACTTGCATTTGCGTTAACTTGCATAAACTTTTATCTTATATTCTTTCAGTTCTTCTTTGCTTGTAAAATACATTTTTAATGAAAAATCTATTCAAACAATATTTAAGGATACAAAGTGCATTAACCCACAATATCTAAGATTCAGAGACATAAAGCTTTATGTTTAGAAGTTTAATTGCGTTTCTTCAACGTTAACTATAGGTTTGTTCACGTACTTTACTTGTAAAAACTTGCAGGGAGAGAGTAAAAGAAGAATTGAGATAAAAATATTTACAAAGAGAAAAATAGCAGAAAAAGTACGTGAACAGAAAACTAGTAGAAACTTGCAAGTTAACAGCTGATCAAACGAATTGACATCATATGCTGTTTTTTCTGCTATAATAAATGGTTATAAATTATTGAAATCATTTCTTGGGTCTCACCAACATTAACATTATACTTATATTTTCCTCAGCATCACAAATATTTCTTTTTCCATCCATTTTAATACGAAATCAACAAGAAATAACTTTTGACAGCTTGTTTTTTTTTTTGACAAAAAGTTTTTTTCGGTAGTTGCAAGTTCTTGCAAGTAGAAATTTTGCTAGCAGAAACTTGTAGCTACTTTTTTCTCTCTCACTATTTTACGCTCTCGTTCTCCTCTCTCGTTGCAAGTTTTTCGAGTACGTGAACGCTTTACTGGTAAAAACTTGTAACAATTTGTACAAATTTTTTGTTAGTGAACAAACCTTATGTCAATTGCCCGAATTTCTATTAGTTGCATTGAGCAAGGTCGTACTGTAGTTACTTTTTTCTCCATACAAACATTTTTGACTCTACACTAATATTTCGGCTGTAGAATTAAATGCTAAGAAATTTTCGTTTCTACAGCATACTACGCTTTATTCAAGAATGATAGAAAAATAGATTACGCATTGCGCAGGTCCGTTATGTTGTTTACTTTTCATTTTGACATTTCTAGCTACGAACAAAGTATTTTTTACGATCATGACGTCACGCTAGACCAAGTTTGTTTCTTGAATCTTTTGCCATTGTTTCATATTTGTTCACATTTTTAAACGTTCGTGAAGATAGCGACGATTTATTTAGCGACGATTTTTTTTGCTACGCGCACAGGGTGTATTTATTTATGGAGATAATGATCATTAATGGGCTTAATGCTTTAATGATTATGTAGTAAAACGTTGTTTTAATACAGAATTAGATGAAATTTAACAAAAAAAAGTATCAGATATTGAAAACAAAATTATTAAAGATATATTAAAAATATTATATATGCTATAGCTTCTATACTTTACGCATAAATTAAATAAACATATATAGAACTTAAAAGCCGAAATTCGGGCATCAAAAAGTTTTCTGCCCATATGACACCTATGCAGCTGCAAAGTGAACATTTTTACAAATTTTTTGACACCAAAACCAACTCTCTATCTGCATTCGAACAGATTCCTCTACCAAGTCATCATCCATTAAGAAAAACAAACAATGTAAGGCTCCCACGCATGCCAGGAGTTTTCTGCACATATGACAACCGTATACCTCGAAAGAGGGTATTTTTTTAAAAATTTTTAACACCAAAATCAACTCTCTAGCTGTATTGGAACAGATTCCATACCAGGTCATAATCCATTATGAAAAAATCGTCGTTGGGCTCCTACGCATGCCAGGAGTTTTCTGCACATATGACACCTATACAGCTGAAAAGTTGGTATTTTTACAAATTTTTTGGCACCAAAACCAAGTCTCTATCTGCATTGGAACAGATTCCTCTACCAGGTCATCATCCATTACGAAAAAAATCGTCGCTGGGCTCCTACGCTTGCCCAGAGTTTTCTGCGCATATGACAACCGTACAGCTAAAAAGTGGGGACTTTCAAAAATTTTTGACACCAAAACCAAGTCTCTATCTGCATTGGAACTGATTCTACTACCAGGTTATCATCCATTATGAATAAAACCGTCGTTGGGCTCCTATGGTTGCCTAGAGTTTTCTGCGCATATGACACCTATGCACCTCGAAAGTGGACATTTTTACGAATTTTTTGACACCAAAACCAAGTCTCTATCTGCATTGGAACAGATTCCTCCACCAAGTCATCATCCATTATGAACAAAAACAGTTATAGAGCCCCTACGCATGCCAGGAGTTTTCTGCTCATATGACAACCGTATACCTCGAAAAAGGATATTTTTTAAAAGATTTTGACACCAAAATCAACTCTCTATCTGCATTGTAACTGATTCTACTACCAGGTCATCATCCATTATAAAAAATCGTCGTTGGGCTCCTACGCTTGCCAGGAGTTTTCTGCGCATATGACACCTATGCACCTCGAAAGTGGACATTTTTACAAATTTTTTGACACCAAAACCAAGTCTCTATCTGCATTGGAACAGATTCCTCCACCAAGTCATCATCCATTATGAACAAAAACAGTTATAGGGCCCCTACGCATGCCAGGAGTTTTCTGCTCATATGACAACCGTATACCTCGAAAAAGGATATTTTTTAAAATATTTTGACACCAAAATCAACTCTCTATCTGCATTGTAACTGATTCTACTACCAGGTCATCATCCATTATAAAAAATCGTCGTTGGGCTCCTACGCTTGCCAGGAGTTTTCTGCACATATGACAGCTATGCAGCTGGGAAGTGGGTATTTTTACAAATTTTTTGACACCAAAACCAAGTCTCTATCTGCATTCGAAAAGATTCCTCTACCAGGTCATCATCCATTATGAAAAAAATCGTCGCTGGGCTCCTACGCTTGCCAGGAGTTTTCTGCGCATATGACAACCATGCAGCTAAAAAGTGGGTATTTTTACAAATTTTTTGACACCAAAACCAAGTCTCTATCTGCATTGGAACAAATTCGACCACTAGGTCATAATCCATTATGAAAAAATACATAATTCACAAGAATGAAAACATAACAAAAAAAACTGCAAATTGTTCTTAAAAAAAAAAAACAAAATTTCCAGGAAAAACAACCATCTTTAGCCTTGAATACAATGCTTATTTTAGAAGTAAAAAGAATGCAACAATTATATTTGAGCGTATGGTCATATCACTTTTGTGTGATACTCATTTTATTTTGTATAATTCTTCCTATTGCATACTTATATAAAATATATATATATTTTAACGATACATAAAATTGTTCAATTTTCTTTCAGTTCAAATTTTAATAAATATATCAATACATTCCGTGTATTTATATGCATTACTTTATACATACAGATATAGTTTCTTTTTCAATTTTTAAGAATACAACACTTTATTTAACTCAGTAAAAAAAATCCAGATAGTTTACCATTTTTATTCCTCCATGGCCAGAACAGTGACAAGATAAATGCATTCTTCATTGTTGATAAGATGACACGTTTTATTGACTAACGACATCATTTGATTTACATCCTCCGCCCAATTGTTCAATATATCAGAACTCTTTTTCGACGTAAACAATTTCAGCGGGCCGATCGATTTTAACGCGAATCGTGTCACTATTGGCAATTTCAATAGATATTCTTCGCAGCGTGTAGTAGGTAAATTCAGAAGTTCCACTCATGCGATTCAAGGTGATGCGCGAATAAAAGTTGGCAATGGTGCGTATGATCAGCGTGTAATCAGTAAATCCTGAGGTTCCCTCATGCGTTTCAAGTGGATGCGCGAATAATAATTGGCGATGATGCGTATTTTCTTGAAAGGATTATATTGAAGTTATTATTTTTATGTACAAAGGTTGAAGAGTTATACTAACATACTCCATTAAGCGATCTTTAGCTCAGTAATGCACCTGCGTCCATGTTTGCTGGTAAGATGGAATATATCGTTTTCAGCCAAAACGCTGACATAGTCAGTGTTTAAGGTATCAAAATTAATCAACTCCTCTGACGTGAATAATCGCCAGATTTCTCTGTAAAGATAATTTTTGGTTGGTTATAAGATTTTAATTCATAATTTGTTCATTATTTCAATACTCACTTATAAATTGCTTTTTCATCCACTTTCGTGCTCTTTGCTAAATGCTATGATTGAGCATTTAGTTCGTTGTTATATGATGCTAAAGCACAATACAAAGCGGCCTAGATAAGCTATTCATGTAATTATTTCTCCTGGGATCATCAAATAACTTAATACAAATCTTCTTAGGAAACGAAATCCTCCTTGAGTAAGCATGAACGCATCTGTACGAGAATTAGTTCAACTTTTTCACGTTTATCCACTAAGCCGTAGGTTTCAACCTGTAGCTCCTCCATTACTGCAGCGTTACATGCAATGTCGCCATCGGTGTTTTTAATATCTGCGAACATTTTTGTTAGCCGTGCACGTTCGATTTCAACGTATATTATTTTGCCTTCAGTCACAGACCATAATGTATTGATAAGCTTTAGTTTGGTCTCCTTATCGGGTGCTTTGTCCACAGACTCACCAAAATTGCGTAACCAAAGCGTGCTTAAAAATAATCTTGTTGCGTAGTTATAGGTATAGAATACAATACCTTGTATTTATTCATCTGGCACCACTGCTTAACCCTATGTTTATAATATCCAAAAGATGGCGTCACTCATATCTAATATATGGATACTGTTATTAAGTGAAAAAAGCTTTATACTGAAAATTGTCTCCCTGTTGCATTTAAAAAGTATTTAAGATCAAATTTTAGAATACTTTTATTCAGTGACTCAGTACTATTTTTCTCTTAAGATTTATTTATTTAGTATTGAAACCATGAACGACTATGCTATGTGGCATGAGAGTAAAGACATATATTTCGTAATAGTTTTGTTAGGCATTTGCTTCAAAAAATTTAATTTTTATTTATAAATACAATTTTTTCCGTTTTCAAGAAAAGAAAAATTTGCCTACAAGAAAAATAAAATGAGTATATTTAAGAATGGATATTGTAGAGTAGAAGGCGAATTCATTGGCAACGAATTCATTGTGACACATAATCTTATCTTTTCAAAAAGTAAGAAAATATTAACATACGTACAGACACAAACACACAAATCACCCCCCCCCCCCCCTTCCCTCCACACACACACACATGTATTCGTATTCGTATTCGTATTCGTATTTCGTTTATTAATTAGTCAAAAAATTCACAAATTTCTTACTGACTAATCTTAGATATTATGTAATGTTATATATATATAAATAAATACATAATTTAAATTATAAAAACACAGAGTTTAATAAATTTTTTATTATGTTTTTTGAAAAAGAGAAATCTATAACTGAAGAATTTGGCAGACGATTAAATTCAATTAATGCCCTATTAATTGGAGCATTAAGAGAATAATTAGTTCTACTAACACCAATATTGAAAAAGTCAAAGTTCCGCAAATGTCTGGACGGAGTATTGAAATTTATTCTTTCTAGAAGAGATGGGCAGTCGGTCATGCCGGAGACAATATCATAGATAAAAAGTAGAGAAAGGATAGATCTTCTACTATTCAAGGTCTTAAGATTTAAATGCAAGCATCTTTCATCATATGATGGATTCAGTTCAGTAAATTGGGCAGAGCGAAGAGCGAATCTTAGAAAGCTTTTTTGAATGCGTTCGAGTCGATTTATGTGGATATGATAGAACGGTCTCCAAATCAAAACCGCATATTCGAGTTTAGAGCGAACAAAAGAAGTATAAAGTAACTTGAGAGTGTACCTATCGGAAAAATCTGAGCTATTACGCCGTACAAATGCCAAGAGAGCATACGATTTAGAAATAATGTAACTAATGTGTGAAGTAAAAGTAAATTTCGAATCGAAAACAACACCAAGATCTGAAACCTCATTGACTTCGTTTAATTTAATATTATTAATAAAATAAGAAGTATGGGCCACAGCAGCGCATTTAGAAAAACAAATGTGGAAGCATTTATTGATGTTAAGATAGAGCCTATTTTTTTGGCACCACTTATAGAGATTGTTGAGCTCAGATTGAAGGATATCTGAGTCCACAGCGCTATTTATTGGTGAATAGATTTTCAGATCATCGGCATATAGCAGATATTTGGAGTGTGAAAAACAGGAACTAATATCATTAATGAATAGCAGAAAGAGCAAAGGCCCAAGGATGCTACCTTGAGGTACTCCCGAAGTAGCAGTATATGGCTGCGATCGAATATTATCAAGAACTACATAGCAAGTTCTGTTAGTTAAATAAGATTCTATCCATGATAAAAAAACTGAGTGAAACCCGAGCTGGTTTAATTTCCAGAGCAAGATCTTATGGGAGACCTTATCAAACGCTTTGGAAAAATCTGTATATATTGCGTCAACATAATATCCAGACTGGAATGCAGATATGCAATCCTCGGAAAAACACAAGAGATTAGAAGTAGTTGAGCGACCAGCAACAAAGCCATGTTGAAAAGGACAAATGAGATTTTTGACTGAAAAGTAAATTTTTTCTTTAATGATACTCTCAAATAATTTGGATACTGTCGTAAGCTTAGAAATTGGTCGGTAGTTGGAAACATCACTTTTGTTGCCACTTTTAAAGATTGGTTCAACAAAAGCATATTTCCACGCTTTAATAAAAGTGCCTGTCGAAAGAGATTTAGTAAAAATTTGAAGTAAAGGATAAGCCATAGACACGCTGCAGTTTTTTAACAATAAAGGGGAAATGCCATCAATATCTAATTTAAAAGATGGTTTGAGTTTTACTATAGCGTCAGAAATATCTTCGATTGTAAGACTGAGCGCTCCAAAATCGAGAGGAGAGGATGGAGTGATGAAAGAGTCCTGCTCGGAATCCTCATCAATAGTAAAATTTGACTTAAAAAAGTCTGCAAAAAGGTTCACAGAATCTTGTGATGTACTTGCATGCGAATTGTTAAAAAACATCGAAGATGGAACAGATGAGGAGATTTTTTTTGATTTAATATAGCGCCAGAATGCATTTGGGTTCAATTTGATGTTGTTTTCGAAGTTAAAAATATACTTTTTATGAAGATATTTTTCAAGAAAATTAAATTCTTTCGAATAAAGCAAATATTTTGACCTATGTAGATCCAAATTGGAAATTCTATATTTTTTAAAAAACTTGTTTCTCAAGTTCTTTAACTTATTTAAACCATTAGTGTACCACGGAATCTTATATTTTTTTTTTGAGTATTGCGGAATATTTTTCAAACAAATATCATATATTTTGGATTTGAAGACATCGAAGCATTCATTGATCTCTAGATTCAAGAAAAGGGAGTCCCAATCAATATGAGAAATTTGATTATTCAAATTAATAAAATCGCAGTAATTATAGTTAAAAGAAACTAAAGAAGCATCAGGTTTGATTGAACTAAATTCATAGAATTCCAGTTCAATGACTAAAGAGAGATGATGGTTATTTGGGGGAGAGAAAGGGAATCCACACTCATGGATGTTAAATTTGATATTATTCGATAAAAATAATAAATCTAGAAATCTTCCAAGTTTATTTTCAATGGAGTTAATTTGTTGAAGATCCAAATTGAGAAAATTATCAATCATATAGATTTCAGTTTGACTATTGACATTCGTGGGATTTAAAATATTTTTATCAAAAAGATATTTCCAAGAAACATTGCATAAGTTAAAGTCACCTAGGATGCAAAAATGATTATTTTCAAAGTTTTTTTGCAGTAAGGATACTACATTGTCAACATGAGCCTTATAAATATCAAAAATGCTATTCGGCGGAATGTAGGACACGCAGAAGAATAACAACTCAGTTTGACTGCGAATTGAGACACATAATTGATCCAATAGTGTATCAGGATTCTGGAGAGTATGAATTGAAGCATTTACGGAACGTTGAACAGCAATTAAAACTCCTCCACCACGAGAGCATCCAGTTTTAATTATATCTCTGTCCTTTCGAAACACATAATATATATTTGGATCGAAAAATTCTTGATCATAGAAATTGATATTAAGCCAGGTTTCAACAAGAATAATTATGTCATAATCTCGCTGAGAACTCATAGATCGTATAATGCTAGCTTTAGTACGTAAGCCTGAACAATTTTGATAGTAAATTTTTAATGAATTGCAAGATTTAGAGATATTAGGAAAACGTAAATTGGATAAAGCAGAACTTAAGTGATTTGAACTGGATCTACCCGATTTTGAAAAAAACGGAAAGGTTCAACTTTAACTCCGACCGGCCAAATAGAAGGATTAATTAAATAATTATAATGAAATTCAGGCACACCTAGCTTAAAATTAACAGATTTGATACTATCTAAAGGAGTATCTTTTTTAATGAGATGTTTGCAAATAAAAAGAGATTTGTCAATAAGAGTAGCATTAGAAACATAATCTATAATGTTTTCTTCTTTAACAGAAGGCAAAAATGATGATAAATGTAGCCATTTTCGTCGCGACGCAACTTGTAGACTATGATTGATGTTTGATCCAAAAACAACATTAGGTCTGTTGTTAGGTTTTTGAGTCCGAATATTCTGCGGAGCAGAAAAACCAGTCCAGGAGGCAGAATTAGATTGTAAGTTCGAGACTATCTCAGCATAACTTGAAGATTTAGGCTCTTGTGTATACGAGCCCACAGGCCGATTAAACTGAGTGAGAGAATGCGGAGCATTATAATGAGTTGAGTTTTTTATAGCAGCACTTGCACCAGCGACATCAGCTGACAAACTGTATACAGACGATGTTTGAGAAGCAGACACAGCAGAATGATTGAGAGACGGCAAAAGAGCAGCAGCAGCAACAGAGCAATAAGCAGATCCAGTGGTGTTAGGAAGAGCGGGAATTGCATCAGCAGCAGCAGCAATGGCCTTAGAAACAGCATGCGATGCAGAAATGCAATGAGAGCATGTAACGGAGCAGTCATGAGCACAAACAGCGCTTGCACGAGCGCCTGCACCAACGACATCAGCAGACAAAGTGTGTGCAGGCGATGTTTGAGAAGCAGGCACAGCAGAATTATCGAGAGACGGCAAAAGAGCAGCAGCAGCAGAGCAATAAGCTGATCCAGTGGCGTTGGAAAGAGCGGGATCAGCTGCATCAGCAGCAGCAATGGCATTAGGAAGAGCGTGCGATGCAGAAGTGCAATGAGAGCAGGTAACAGAGCGATCATGAGCACAGGCAGAATTAAGTTGAGTTGCTGATTTACCGACTGCCAGCAGAGGAACACATGATGATGTAGGTGGCGAATTCAAGGCCGAATTAGAATTCAAGAGCGCAGGAGAGCGATTTTTTGCACCGATTTTAGATTTTAGAACACAATCAGCAGGTTTTTTGTTGTTGACAATAAGTTCCGCAACTTTTTTATTGAGGTCTTTGACCTGACCAACGAGATCGGTAACGATAGAGATTAGAGTTGTCTCTGAGTTTAAACATTTGTTGCAATTAAAGAAAATGTTCTCATTTTGCATTAAAAGTTCAAAGCACTTGTCGTCCAAATTGACGCAAGTTTTATGGAAGTCACTTTTACACGTAAGGCACGAAATGGCAAAATCTTGCGAGAGAGATTTTGAGCAAGTAGCACACCGGAGCCTAAGCGGAGGCATTTATAAGAACCGATTAGAAAGGCAGTCAATCAGCGACTGAACCCTAAATTATATACCCTAAAAAGTACATACATGTTTACGATATGGCAGATATAATTTTGTATTAAGAATAAATAAATATACTGCAGAAGCTACAAATGTCATTTCATATCCAAGAGTTCAGCTTCATTGTCCTTTCTTTTTTCCCCGTATAATACTTTTCTTTGAAGATAATTACAATTTTTGTCCCTTATAGCTCTTAGGCTAAGTAAAATGTTGAAAATATATATATCGTATGTTATGCATAAAATTTTGATTGTATTATTTAGGGCCGTTTTCTCAATGTCTGGTTAGTCTAGCTCTTAACCAGGAGATAACTAACCATACGATAGCTAAAAAAATAATATCGGTTTCACCAAGTGCTGATTAAGCAACCTCCGGTTAAATCATTAATTGTGAATTTTTCAATTGTGAATACGCGAAAACTTCATATAATCTGTCTTGTGTTTACTTTTTTTTTGTGATTTTGTGCCGCAAAATGCAATAAAAGTGGATAAAAACAATGGACTGCCAAATTTTACTCCATATGAAGAAATATTTCTTGTTTTTGAATTAGTGTGTAAAATAAATATAAAATTGTTTACTTTACTCAGTTGTTCTTCTGATTAGCAGCTAACTGGAACCACAACTTGCCGTTAACTTAATCAGCACTTAACCGACAGATAAGAATTAACCGAACATTGAGAAAACGATTTTTTGTTAATCACTGGTTAAAGTTCTGGTTAGTGTTTAACCGGACATTGAGAAAACGGCCCTTACTTAATAAACGACCTTTTCATAATGTTATCCCTCCCCATCCCCATCTATTCTTGTTTAGGCCTACGTTTTTTCAAATATCATCAATATTTTACGCGAACACAGTTAAATACATTTATTTTTATTATATCATCTCCAAGGTATGCGAATACCCTCAATATCAACTTCGAATTCAGAAACTGAAAAAGTACTTTAAAACCCTACTTTTTTCTACACTGCCTTTATTCAGGCAGCTTTTTTCGAAGCTTTTTACCGTTGCTTCCAATAACGCCAATTTCATAAGTTTTCTTGTGGTAATATGTTTGCTAATTTTTGTGATGTTAATTTTTTAAATATTTTCATTTATTAATTCGCAGAAATTTTCTTAGAATTGAGAAAAATTTTGAAATCTGAAAAGTAAGTAAAATGTTTTAAATGTATTCATTATAATTGCGCGATTTTTTACAATAATTTTTCGCCGCTCTCAAGTGGTTTAGAAGTTACAGTGCTTGAAAGTTGGGAAAATGGACCTCCAAAACTTGTGATTTTTTTAAACTTTTCCAACAAATGCTAGCATTATGGGCATCAGAAGAAAGGTTATGCTGTTACCTATTCAACAAGCTATGAATCATAAAAATCCATCCATTACTTTTGAAGATATAGCATTTTACATATTTCAAGCCCTATAACTTCAAAACCACTTGAGAGCGGCGATTGAAATTTTGAGTTTTCGTTCATCTTCAATTATGCCCAATCAATTGAAAATTATTAAAAAAAAAAAAAATATAAAATGACAATTTTTTTAGTGCAGAGGGTAGCTTATATTTGAACAAATTTTAATTATTTTAGTGCGTCCAAGAGATCAAATATCAAAAAAAATCATTGATGGGATTCGGAGAGGAAGGATAGGAAAGCCTTCATCTTTTCATAATTTTTGTAAAGTTTGTGAGGCTCTGCTAGGAATTCGAACAAACAATCGAAAAATTATGAAGCGGATTTACTCTCGCATTAGCTATGTAAGTTTTCGATATATTTTATGTAAATATAATTTTAATAAAAATTTGGTTATTTCTTATTTTAGTATTATAGCTACCAGCTTATTCCAGATGTTCACATGGAATTTCCGACTGAGGAGGAAGCAGAAGCTGCGAACGCCCTAGTTGATTTACAATTAGGGGACTCTTACAATATTAATAATAATGAAACTTTTATTTTTTTCCATAATTTTCAGGAAGAAGATCCAGGAATCAATTGCTCCAAGGCCGAAACTGATGAAAAAAATACATCTCCTTTAAATCTAAAGGTATAAAATAGTTGTTTTGACTTTTTTCATATACTTTTTTACCATAAAGTAGTATATATTAATTTAATTTTTTTTTTAAGGAAAGTGAAAAAAAAAAAACAATCGGGGAGTGCTTACAGAGCACTGCGGTGAGCTTCAACACTCTGGATCAGGAAAACTCAATCATTAATGAAATTAATGATTCAACATTGAGTCTGGAGAATTCAACAGTCGTAGCAGAATTGGTAAGTAAAATTTTTATTTATTTTTAAAATTAATTTGTTTTTAAAATTTAAGCAAAGTATATAATTTAGCTATACATAAAATTTTCATCCAATTTTTTTTTATTTATTTTTTTAGAAAAAATTAAAAATTCAATAGCTAGCTGAATTTGTATCGAAAGTTTATTAAGACTTCATGTCTTACAATGTAACTTCTAAGCCCTTTAAAACCACATCTTCTTTTTATATCATTGGAAAGATATAACCTAACGTAAAAACGTAAAAAAATTAAAATTATAAAAAAGAAAAAATTATAGCACGTGTTGCTGGCATGGTATTAAACTTTAACAAATTAAGAATGAGTGAACTTATTGCAATATATTCAAACATTTTGTACTTTTCCTCAAAAAAGATGAAATAAATTTTCCAATGATACTGTATTACCAGTAATCGGTCTTAATTTAATTGAGCTACGTTGTCTCAAAATAGACCTTATTTTGGCCGCGAAAAATTATTCTAAAAACTTCGGATTTGATTTTGAAATCAATAGACCAATACAAGCAAAATATTTGAGCCAAATCGGAGATAATCTGAGTAACTGATCACTTCAATGTGAAATGGGCGATATCAGTTAGTAAAAACAAAAATCAGGCCAAAGTCAAACATAGGTACCATTCTTTTTGCTTTCGTTTATATTCTTCATTTCGTTACTTATCTAGCTTTATTTTTTCCGATATCTTCGTGCTCTTTCAGCAGGCGTTAATTTTGCTATTTTACTCTTAAATATACAAAAACGAAATAAAAAATGAATACTTCAGTCGGTGATGTGACATATCTTAAAAGTGACATTAAATACATTTGCCACTTTTTAGTTTTTTTTCCTAGGAATTTTATTTTGCAAATATACTAAAACAAGGAAATTAATCAAACCTTTAATATAACTCCGCGCGACTTTCAATACATTTTTACACGTACTTTCATAATGAACTGAGAGAACACAAAAAATTTACTTTAATATTATTTAATCGTCTTAATTCGATAACTAATCGATATATAGATAAATCCTTCGGTGAATCTTATTCCACGGAAATCGTAATCGTGCCTATATTTATGCTATGTATATATATATATATATAAATATATATATATATATATATTTATAAATATATATATATGTATATATATTTATGCTATGTATATATATATATATATATATATTTATGCTATGTACGTATATATATATATATATATATATTTATGCTATGTATATATATATGCTATGTATGCTATGTATATATATATGCTATGTATGCTATGTATATATATATATATATATATATATTTATGCTATGTATATATATTTGGAGAATCATAATAACATAAACCAAAGTTTATTTTGAGGAGGGGCCCGGCCAACTTTTTTTCCTCCATAGAGAGTGAGGCGCCTTAATATATATATACATAGCATAAATATATATATATATATATATATATAAATATATATATATTTATGCTGTGTATATATATATTAAGGCGCCTCACTCTCTATGGAGGAAAAAAAGTTGGCCGGGCCCCTCCTCAAAATAAACTTTGGTTTATGTTATTATGATTCTCCAAATATTCAGATATAAGAAGCATGTTGTTACTGCTGCTGCTTCCTGTTGTTGCTGTAGTTATAGTTGTTGTTAATGCTGTTGTTATTGTTGTTGTGAATGCTCTTATTATTGTTGTTGTTAATGCTGTTGTTGTTGTTGTTTTTCTGGCTGCTGTTGCTTTTGGTGTTACGTTTGTTCTGATTGCGAACTTGCTGCTGCTGTTGTTGTTGCTGTTTATGTAACTGCCAATGTGACTGTGTTGTTTCCTGCTGTTGCTGATATTGATGCTATTATCGTTGTTGTTTCAATTGTTGTTGATGATGAATTATGTTGTTGTTTCTGTACTGGACTATGCACTGTAGGTGGAATTAAAGGAGCACCTGAAGTCTGTATTGTTAATTGGAAATGTTGCACTGAGGCAGTACAACTGTTAGCGATGTCTGAGCACTGATTGTGACTGCTTGTAGCTATTTTTCGGCGTGGGTTTTATGTGGATTTAGGAATCTGTGTTTATATCGTGTTTGTTATTACCTGTGTTTCCAGAATTTATGCAGGATCGCTAGTTGTGGTGGACACAAATAGTTTTTATTTTTAATTTTTTATTTAAATTTTTTTTTTAATTTAATTTCTTTAAATTCTTTATTTAAGCTTAAATTCTTACGGCTGTATTCATAAAAAATAATGAACCTCTTATAAAGCCTTCATAAGGAAAAATAGAAAAAAATTGAAAAACGTTATTCATAAACGTTCCATAGCGTTAAAAGTCTCATTTAAATGCTTTATAAATGAGAGAATTTTAAAAATGGAAGAAACCTTCAATAAACCATGGTTGAATAAATAAGGTTGTCGCATGGGTGAGAGCGAGTTCCCATACATGTCAAATCAAAGTTGACAGCTCATACAAAATCTGAAAACGAAAATTAATAACATGAAAAGCCGTTGAAGTTGTTGTTGTTGCTTTTCATTGATTTTGACAATTATGGGTACTGAGAAGAGAGTCACGAGACAACCTTATTTATTCAACTATGCAATAAACCTTCGATAAAGCATTTTTAAATTTTATTTTGTTTTCATCTGAGCACAAATTATGTCAAAAAAATATCAAATTGTTTCAAAATATATCAAAAACAAAGAAAATGTCAAAAAAATTATTGAAAATGTTTGTTTACAAATGAGATTATTTTTAAAAATAGCTGAACGTTCAATAAACCTCTCATAAAGCATGGTTGAATCATGGTATAATAATATAAGGTAGTATTGACAGTTGCTTGGGCAACGACCATCTGTCAAAAAAAAATGTCTAGAAAGAGAGCGTTCAATTATTTCTTATGTTTTCGCCATTGTTTATGTTTCAGCGCTTGCAAATAACCAAACATTTTCTTACAAAATATTGCCTATTTTATTTAATCAATAGTGAATTATTATTACTACAACGAAGATAACTTGTGAACTTTGTGTTATTAAGTGCAAACATAAGAAAAAATGTTGAAAACGTTCAAATGTAGCAACCTCAGCAGCTGCAGATGCATATGGACGAAATTAAAGAAGTTTCCAATTATTATTAAAACACCACGGCTAGAAAACGTTAAACACATATCACACATAATTTTTTCACAACTTTCATTATTATAATTGTGTATTTAACGCACATATTTTGCGGAATTTATTTATTTTTACATTCGTTTAATTCTTGTTGCACGAACAACTGTTTTTGACAGATGGTCGTTGCCTTGTTGCTGAGAAAATCTATACTTGTCAATGCTACCTGTATAATTGTATCATGGGTTGAATCATGATACAATAAATACAGGTAGATTCACTAGATGACAGCGTACTGCCGCGAATGTCAAAACAAAGTTGACAACGCATATAAAATATCAAAGCTATAAAAAAGTTCATAGAAATTAAATGTAAGCAAACAACTTTTTTTATATGGATTTTGACAGTTACGGCAGTATTAAAAGAGAGCACAGTCAGGTCTGCATCTACCTCTATTTATTGTATCATGGGTTGAATTTGTTCAACTCCCAGCTAGACACCTAACTGTTAGATATGCCATATATGGGGCATTATTTTTGAAGTGATCCACCCAAAATTTCAAAGTACTCCGATTTTGATGAAATTTTCACCATGTATATGTAGTTCTTAAGGTTATACGTTCAATATGTTAATTTTGTGGACCCAGAACGACGGAATAACTTTTTACAGGGTGTTTAATTTTCACGTTTAGTGTGAGAATGAGGAAGTAAAACGGTATTTAACTTTTCAACGAATGAACCGATTTGACTAACTGAAACGTCAAACGAAAGAAAATTAATGAACGTTTTAACTCATTTGTAAGAATTTTGGAAAAAAGTTTTTTTCTATAAAATTTTTTTGAAAAATAAAAAAAAAATATTTTTTCAAAAAGAATACCCCCTACGATTTTTTTCGCAACAATTTTACAAAAATAATAAACTTATTTACTTCAAAATGAGATATCATCCAGGATGGTATCTTTTAGGGTTTTGAAGTTATGAGCATTTATGCATGAAAACTTCCAACTATTTTATTTCATAACACAAAAAAAAAAGCTTAAAGTCACCCAGCTAGCATTTCCAATTGCGTAAGAAACCTCTGTATGCTAAATCTTAGCTTATATTAACAAAAAAATAGATTTATTGCTTGATTTTTTGAAATCTTTTTATTTATTATAAGAGAAAATCTTGAAATTAGAGTCTAGTGAATACTTTTTTTAATATTATTGACTTATCTTTAGTTGGAATAACACAGTGATATCCTTGAGTCCCACGTACTATTGTTGCTTGTGAAAACCTTATTTTTAAGATATCACCTGTCGTTCCTTGATCTGCTTTTGAACTGTAAAACACTTCTGTTTTATTCAAATTTATTTTTGCCCAATCATACAATGCTTTGGGTGTTAAAATGTAGTTTTTTGATGAGGCTTGTAAACTATCTCGTGCTGCAAGGCGTTTTAGATTTTCCCGACCATCTTTTAAATTTTTCAGAAAAGAAGTCTGTGTGTTGGCGATGCGACGGAATAGGCGGAAGTCTAAAACGCCTATTAAATTATATATTATAATTGTTTTTTTTTCTATTTTTATTATGGGTAAATTATAAATATTTGTATTCATAAAGTATAAATTAAAGAAAAAAATATTTAAAGAAAATAAAAAAATTAATTTCAAATATTGCAATAATCTTTTAGATTAGCAAGGAAACTCTATACTTTTCATTACAAAGAATGATCGTTTTTTTTTTGTTTATTTGAAGTCATCACTATTTATAACTTATATATATTAATTGATTTACTATAAAATTTACCTGATAAACTCTTAAGTGCCAGACGGAATTTGAACCGTGGCTGCTGGCATACGGGGCACGCATTCTACCCTCGGCGCCACGGCCACCATATTTATACTAATTTATTTTAGGATAAAACACGCTTAAAGATTTTGTTTGCTATTTTTTCATACCCTCAGCTTGTTTGCTGCGAAAAAGAGCAAGCTATGTAAACACATACAACTTTCTTTGTTTAGCATGACAACAAAATGTAAGATTGTGTTAGTGAACACCAAATTTTGTTTCCTTGTGTGCGTAACTACGTTAGAGCTGTCTAGCTGGGCTATGTCATAAATCATTTTTAAACTTATTTGCTCTCATTTGAGCACAAATTAGGTCTGTTCCCGTACTTTTTGGGCTAAAAATGGTAAAACTGTCAAAAACGTGAGAGTAAGGAAAAATCTCTCAAAAATATTGAAAAACACAAAAAAGTACGGGAACGCTT
The DNA here is from genome assembly GCA_943735915.1 of Pherbina coryleti. Classification (NCBI taxonomy): domain Eukaryota; kingdom Metazoa; phylum Arthropoda; class Insecta; order Diptera; family Sciomyzidae; genus Pherbina; species Pherbina coryleti. The sequence continues at coordinate 131,464,075 of OX030950.1, forward strand.
TTTGGACTAAAATTGTGTAAACTGTCAAATAAAATCGTTTGTTTGATGTGAAGCATTGGCAGTGCAGACGAAATGCTAAAGATTTTGTACAATATAAAAATTAATTCTCAAATAAACATTTATATTTAGTTTTTATACAATTTCCCATGTTTTTGGTTTCCATTCCAACAGTTTTTTATTTATTCCAAAGAACTTTTATTGTTTTGCAAATTCTTTGCTAACATGTAAACATATGATTTTAAGCAGTTTGACACTTTTACCATTTTTGCCAGAAGAAATTTCTCGGACTAAAACTTGCAGCTTTTGACAGGGAGGGGAAATTTTTTACTCTCTCGATTGCACTCTCTTTTACCATTTTTTCGAGTACGGGAACGCTTTTCGGACTAAAACCTGTAATAATGGTAAATTGGACTAAAACTTTAGAGTACGGGAACAGACCTATTATGTCAAAAATATTTCAAACTTTTGAAAAATATATAAAAAAAATCAAAACAAAAACAAGAAAATTTGTCAAAACATTTCAAAATATTTACAAAAAAAGATAAAAATTACAATTTTTTCAGTGCAGAGGGTAGCTTCGAAAAAATGTTAATGTTTAAATATCAAAATGTTGACGAAATTGTGACAAATAAATTAAAAGTCATTGAATTTATCAAATACACAAACCATTATTGACACTCTTAGTATCGAAAGTGTTCCTATTTTAACTACAAAGCAGCTACAACATTTTTATGAATAACAAAATCTTAAAAGACTTTTTAACATTAAAAAGCTTTTTAACTATTGAACGTTTTAAAGCTATTTTAAGATATTTTTATGAATACGGCCGTTAATATATCATGAAATATGTTTGTAAGAACAGTGATTTAATAGTCGATAGACATTCATATTATCTACAATAAACAGAAACCTGTACTCGATTTTTGTTTTTGGTTTTCTTTTTATAACAACAACACTAAAATGGTCATACTGACAAATGACGATTTTCGAGTCGCCAACTTATACGTTGGTCGTATCGATATATATTTCTTCATTTTGTAATATGTGTTTCAGAAGTTTGCATCATTATGCGCATTTAATGTTTGCGTCGTTATAATATTTCTCTTTCCATTCAATTAGGTAAAAAATCTAAGTGTCCAACCAACTGATGCAAGGATATCCTCAATAATGGAAAGCTTTTCCAAATCAATAGGGACGGATGAGGAAAGTTTTAACGCAAATTTTTTAAAAGCTTTACGGTCAAAACCTTCTAACAAGACCGAATTGAACAGGGACATTGTCATGGTAAATAGCCAAAAAGATAATGTAATTTCGTTTTCATGTAATATTTTAGATTGTAGCTTTAAATTAAATAGCTTTCAGGAAATTTTAGACACAATGATTCAAAAATTCCCAAAAAAAAAGGCTATAGAGGATATGCTCCGATACGAGTGCGAAAAATACAATAACTCATGCGATATAAACTTTAATACTACAAGAATAAACAAAAATTCGTTTGTATCGTATGCATATTGCAAGGATAATGCATGCAATTCTTTCACATTTAAAGGAAAGAAGGATGGCCAAATAAATGTATTTAGGAATAAGGAAATTCTCTCCCATACAATTGGTAATGCCAAAACATACCAACTTAGAGCTATTCAACGCTATGTTGAGAAATCGGATATAGTCAGCAAGTCAGCTGTGGAGTACCGCAAAAAGAAGCTAAATCAGCAGTCGCAGATAATAAAAAAAGTAGGAAAACAGCAAAATGTACATTCCTTAGGATACTGCAGAAAACTAAAGTCAGAAGCCTTTGGAGAATTTGACTTTGACAATGATCCATTCATTGATGCATATGTCATGAGCTAAGGCCCTTACAAAGGATATATTCAACATCTCTCAACAGAGTTAGATGTTTATTTGTATAGATATGAACAGATAGCAATATTACAAAGGAACTGTAATTTTGTTTTAAAAAAGTGCGACTTAACGTTACAAATTGATGCTACTGGAAGCATAATTTAAAAAAAATATTTCGTATGCAGAAAAACGGATACTTTTATACTCAATTGTTGGACACATCGTGGATGAAAAAATTACATTTTCTGTTGCGGACGGAATATTATCGAACCACACATCCTACGATATTGGAAAATTTTTACATCACCTTAAAAATTTCTGTAATGCAAATAAACTTAAATGGCCTATTTGCAAAAGATTTATCACAGATGTTAGCTTTGCTATTGTTGGGGCAATAATAAAAGAATGCAACAATATGAATTCGGTATTACAATACCTTAACAATTGTGCATTATATGTTGATACACCAGGAAAAAGAGTGCCTTTTGTCATTGTCCAATTTTGTACAAGCCATTACAGTAAAATAATGATAAAAGACATCGATAGAATTGTTCCTGAAACAAATATCGACTTAAGAAAATTGCTCAGAGAAGCTCTTGGATCGGCGTACAATTTTATGTATATTGGACAATTGGAACATTGGTTCAAGTGCTTATCATTCATTTTATTAAGCCCTAGATTTAACGAAGACGTTTACAGAAATATTGAAGAGTTTCTGAATTAAGTACGCACAGGCGAAGAAAGTAACCCGCTAGTGGAAACAATCGAAAACGTTAATTTAAATCTTAACGAAGAGGCAACCGATTTAATAAGCATTGCAAAAGGCAGCCTATTTCGCAAGAGATTTGAAAAAATCTATATTGAGATATAAAATAAGACAAAAACTTTGAAAAGTGAAAAGGACTCATTAAACAGATTTTACTGTCCAGCATTTAACAAACTCTTGTTAGAAAAATATATAGCATTTTTGCCTATGTGGACCCAAGTGTTGAGCTTTCGGATAACAAATAAAATAAAAAGGCCAAGCAATGGAGCAGTGGACTCACTTCAAAAATTTAAAATTATACATTTTAAAAATGAGCAGCCTTAAATTAGGAAGATTCATAAGAGCCAATGAAAAATATTCGAGATCGAATTTAAGTCTGGTTCGTAATTTTATTGAAAAAAATGAAACCCCTATTAAGGCAGGAACTTTAATTAAGGCTACCAAAACTCCGTTGCAAAAAAATAAGATTATTAAAAAGTCGAAAACTGAGTACTTTGGAGAAGATTTGACAGTTAATGTTTCGAAACTAACAGAAACTTGGAAAAGGAAAAGTAAAATTGACAAAATTAAACAAAAAATGTTCTCCAAGGAATTCCTAAGTCTCAAAAAGCAACGGAATAAATTTAGAAATTTGGTTAAATCAGTTGATACTGTATCTATTGACCACACATATGATTCAAGATCAAGTCAAAAGAAGAAAGTTTCTTTTGATATGCCAATCGAAAAACTACAAATTATTAAAAATAATAATATTGACGTAGAATTTTATTTATACCGCCTCAAAGCTCTATACAAGCATTTCTATGGAAGAAATCCACCGCTTGGTTGCTATATCACTTTAGCAGATGTAATGAGCACATATCCTGGATGTTGGCTTACTAACGGAATTGTCGACGCAGGTATGCATTTACTTGTTAAAGCGGCGAGTTCGTTGGCGAAATTGCTGCCATGTCAAGTTGAAAGCTATTGTTTTCAGAATCAACTTGTCATAAAGGAAGCAATTAAAAAAGATCCTGAGACATTAATTATTCCACAGCTATACGAAAGACACTTCTACGTCATGATTATAAATTTTATAGAAAAATGTGTCACATGCTTGGACCCTTTTGACAACAAAGCAGAAGAAAATAAATTTGTGACATACTATATCCAGGAACTTAAAAAAGTTTCGAAGGATGACTGGAAAGAGAAATATCTCCCTAAAGAGCAGCAGAAAGATGGACACAACAGCGGTATTTTTATAATACAGTATATCGAAAGATATTTACATAACGAATCATTGGAGAATCTTATAAATCAAGAAGATTATAGAGAGATGCTTAAAATGAAAATCATTGAAAATTCAGACTCCATGCAAGATATATGCCTTTACTGTGCAAGGGACATTGGAAGAAGTGTCTTTTTAAATTGTGATTCATGCGACAGGAAACTATGCCTAAATTGCCTTGAGAGAAAGTATGGAACATCAATGGAAAATATAGAGGAGTATAAATCATGTTATAAAGATTTCAAGTGCAAGATGTGTGAAATAAATGTCATCACTCCAGTGGACATCGTGGGATAAATGAATGAGGATAATATTGTAGATAAATTTAAGTTATATATTCATAAGCCCATATGAGTTCCTATTGGGTATTTTTGATATATTTAAAATTTGTATATGTATAATTAATTTTATTTCTTAGTCATGAAACACTACAATAAGTCAGTGGTCTTTTTTGAATATTTGTTAATTTATTGTAGATAAATTTAAGTTATGTATTCATAAGTCCATATGAGTTCCTATTCGGTATTTTTGATTTTTTTAAAACCTTAAATTAATATAATAAATGTAATTAAATTTAATTTTAATTTTAACATTTTTACTAGATATAATTAATACCCGTCCGTGGCGTAGTTGGTTAAAGTGCGTAGCCTCTATGTCAACAAACCTGGAGACATGGGTTCGAATCCCAGCAGGATTAAAATGATTTTTCTGTACGTCCGCCACCTCTGCAGACAATGGCAAACCTCAGAGAGTAATCAAAATGCCATGTAAAGCTTCTTGAGAACAAGAACATTCCGTTCATCGCCGTTCGGAGTCGGCGTTAAACTTGTAGGTCCGGTTCTCGGTCAACTGTGTACAAACTTAACACGCACAATACAATTGATCATCAGAAGCTAGGGGAAAGTCTTTTCAAGGGGTGAAATGACCAGTTATTTATTTTTTTATCATTAATAGCCTCATGTTTAAGCTGTGTCAAAAAATGTCATCTCTCAGTGGACATCGTAGGAAAAATTAATGAGGATAATCCTCATAAAAATATAAGCCTTCACTCTGCACGGGACGCTGAAAAAAATGCATTTTGAAATTGTCATTGCGAAAGGAAACTATGCCTTATTTGCCTTGTAAGAAAATATAGAATATTAATGGGAAATGTAGAGGACTATAATACATTTTATTAAAAAAATTCAAGTGCAAAATGTGTGGAATAAATGTCATCACTCAAGTGGACATCGTGGGATGAATCAATGAGTATAATTCTCATAAAAAAAGTTTTTAAAACTAATTATAAGTTTCATTAGTTTTATTTTTGTATAAATATGATAATGAGTACAATTCTCATAAAAAAAAATGTTTTAAAACTAGAGGCCCAACCAAGTTATGCATAAGCAAACAAAAGTATCAGAGAAATAAACGAAAAGTTTTCTAAATTTCAAACAAAACTCGAAAACAACTTCATAATTTTCAATAAAAAACACAGTATGCAATAAAAAAAATCAATATGTATGAATAAATTCCAGTAAATTGACATAAAAAATATTTTGTTACTGAACGAAAGCAAGGCTTACGCAAAACTTGGGCGACTCCATATAGTCCCGTACAAGTTTGTACTTTTGCTCCCTTACTTTTGTTTGCTTACGCATAACTTGGTTGAGCTTAACATTATAAGTTTCATTTTTTTTATAATTGTAGAAATTTAAGTAACATAACCATATGAGTTGCTATTAACGATCGGTATTTTCTATTGTTAATATATTTAAACTTAAATGCATTTAAATTTTAAATTAAATTTGACACCTTCAATTAATGTATCAAATAATTAAATCAATATAAAAAAAACAATAAATTTTTAACTTGCTATCATTATTAGCCTCTTATATGTTCTCCTTACTAAAGTCTTGTTTACTAATAAATTTTCGTAATTTTCTTTATAGATTATGGTCGTGCTATATGGGTGATAATATGCCTAAAGGGGAAACCGAACACCCATTCAAATAAAAATCGGTAACGCGCCAATTTTGCATACCCCATGGGTGGTGTGGAAACTGCAACGCGGCGTAAAAACTAATTGATTAATATATAACAAATATATACAGTGTACCACTAAAGTCTTCGTACAGCAGCTTTTTCAGATGTAATTGATAAAAAACTGTAATTTTTAGTAGGAATTTTGAAAATGTTTTAATATATACTTGTTTATTAAAATCTTTTTTTCAATACAAACCAGCAACAAGTTCGATTTGTTTATTCATTCAAAAGTTATTAACTTAAAAAATAAAAAAGTCATTTATTTGCCTCCAATAAAGTCTTCGTACTTTTAAATTTTCATTTGCGTTTTGGTCTTTCTTGCTGATAATCGTTCTTTTCTGATAACGGTTTTTTACAAAAGTAAACAAACGAAAGTCGTGTCACACATTCGTAACAAGGAAAGTGCAAATTCGAATTTATTTGTGTGAAATATTTATTAAAATGCCCGGTAAATATTTGTCGGTTGCAGAGCGTACGCTTATATTGAATTTACACGTAAAAGAACAAAAATCCTACGCGGAAATAGCCAAACTTGTGTCCCGCAGCCGTTCTACTATCCAGTCTGTAATCGGGCGCTTTAAATATGAAGGCCGCATACAGAATAAGCCCAAATCAGGACGGCCCGCAATCCTCACACAAAAAGATCGGATGCAAATCAAGCGTATGATTGCCAAGGATCCATTCATAAGTGCACAGAAAATTAGCGCAGAACTTCTTCAATCCGATAAAAAAGAAGTCCATCCTGAAACTATACGAAAAGCCGTGAATGATGCCGGGTTTAAGTCTCGCACACCTCGCAGAAAGCCACTGGTAAATTCAGTAAATCGCAAAAAACGTTTAGACTTCGCTCTAGAGTATCAAAATGCTTCTCTCGATTTCTGGCGCAATGTTATATTTTCGGATGAGTCCAAATATAATATTTTTGGGTCTGATGGAAGACTTAGAGTGTGGCGAAAACAAGGAGAAGCTTACAACCCAAAAAATACCATCAAAACAGTTAAACACGGAGGCGGTAGCGTCATGGTATGGGGATGTATGGCTGCCAGTGGCGTTGGAAACTTGGAAGTAGTTGAAGGCATCATGGATCATCGTGCATACATTGATATTTTGAAGAGAAATTTGAAGCCTAGTGCTGAAAAGTTGGGCGTATCAGAAAAATTTTATTTTCAGCAAGATAACGACCCTAAACACATGGCTCATAATACTAGGATGTATTTAGCGTACAATACTCCACATTTGCTCAAAACACCACCGCAGAGTCCTGATCTCAATCCCATCGAGCATATGTGGAATATGCTTGAAAAAAGAATCAGGACTCATCACATTAGCTCGAAGACACAGCTTAAAGAAGTTCTTCAGGAGGAATGGGAAAAAATCGAGCAATGCTATGCAAAAAAACTTGTGGAATCGATGCCAGACCGTCTTAAAGCCGTCATTAAAAATAAAGGCTACCCAACAAAATATTAAAAGTTATATTGTGAAGTTGTAGAAAATTTTTTATTAATTTACTTTTAAATGTATGAAGACTTTATTGGAGTTAAATTATTGACTTTATTCTTATTTCATTTAATAAATTTGAGTAATTTGATTAAATGTACAATTTTTTTTCCTGTATTGAAAAGAAGTGTTAAATAAACAAATATGAATTTGAATTTTTTCAAAATTCCTGCTTCGTATTGCTCTTTTTTATCATTTAAATATTAAATAGCTGGTGTACGAAGACTTTAGTGGTACACTGTATATGTATATATATATATATATATATATATATATATATATATAATATAAGGTGAGTTCCTTAATGCATTTTTACAAAGCATCAGTGTGTTTTTCCTTGAACTGTGGCTTGCCAGATTTACCAAAACTACGCAACTAGCTTATTTTTCAGCACGCTTTGGTTGCGCAGTTTTGGTGAGTCTGGTAAACAGCAGTTCAAGGAAAAACACACTGATGGTTTGTAAAAATGCATTCAGGAACTCACAGATATTATATTATAATTTTTCAATTAGTTTATTTAAGTTATTTATATATATCAATCAGTTAATATAACTTATTTAAACACAAATTTTTTCCAGGTTAATTCCATTGCAAGATTTGTTATAGTAAAGTTACTTCGTCTGAACGCATCCAAATGAGAAAGTTTTACAAGTTTCCTAATTATTTGCATCAAGTTCAACCTTAACGATCCTCTAACAACGTGCAACTTTATTGCTGGGTCAAGCTCGAAATGGACAAAAATGGGATAAAACTTACGCCTACCATTCATTAGAGACTTAACGAAACGGAAAAATCTGAAATCCCTGATAAATTCTACATACACATATTCTCGGATATTAAAAAAATACTGTAAAATCAAATATTAATTAATTCCTGTTTTTGTTTCATAACTCAAGGATGTATTGAAAAATAATAATAATTTTATAAAAACTAAAATTAAAAGTTTTTCTAAATTATAATAAAATAAGACCGATATGCCTAAAAAGTATCCACTTTCTAGCTGTGTGGTTGTCATATGCGCAGAAAACTCGTGGCAAGCGTAGGAGACCAGCGACGATTTTTTCATAATGGATGATAACCTGGTAGTAGAATCAGTTCCAATGCAGATAGAAGGTTGGTTTTGGTATATATACATATATATATATATATGTGTATATACAGTATATATATATATATATATATATATATATATATATATATATATATGTGAGTGTGTGTGGAGGGAAGGGGGGGGGGGGTGAATTTGTGTGTTTGTGTCTGTACGTATGTTAATATTTTCTTACTTTTTGAAAAGATAAGATTATGTGTCACAATGAATTCGTTGCCAATGAATTCGCCTTCTACTCTACAATATCCATTCTTAAATATACTCATTTTATTTTTCTTGTAGGCAAATTTTTCTTTTCTTGAAAACGGAAAAAATTGTATTTATAAATAAAAATTAAATTTTTTGAAGCAAATGCCTAACAAAACTATTACGAAATATATGTCTTTACTCTCATGCCACATAGCATAGTCGTTCATGGTTTCAATACTAAATAAATAAATCTTAAGAGAAAAATAGTACTGAGTCACTGAATAAAAGTATTCTAAAATTTGATCTTAAATACTTTTTAAATGCAACAGGGAGACAATTTTCAGTATAAAGCTTTTTTCACTTAATAACAGTATCCATATATTAGATATGAGTGACGCCATCTTTTGGATATTATAAACATAGGGTTAAGCAGTGGTGCCAGATGAATAAATACAAGGTATTGTATTCTATACCTATAACTACGCAACAAGATTATTTTTAAGCACGCTTTGGTTACGCAATTTTGGTGAGTCTGTGGACAAAGCACCCGATAAGGAGACCAAACTAAAGCTTATCAATACATTATGGTCTGTGACTGAAGGCAAAATAATATACGTTGAAATCGAACGTGCACGGCTAACAAAAATGTTCGCAGATATTAAAAACACCGATGGCGACATTGCATGTAACGCTGCAGTAATGGAGGAGCTACAGGTTGAAACCTACGGCTTAGTGGATAAACGTGAAAAAGTTGAACTAATTCTCGTACAGATGCGTTCATGCTTACTCAAGGAGGATTTTGTTTCCTAAGAAGATTTGTATTAAGTTATTTGATGATCCCAGGAGAAATAATTACATGAATAGCTTATCTAGGCCGCTTTGTATTGTGCTTTAGCATCATATAACAACGAACTAAATGCTCAATCATAGCATTTAGCAAAGAGCACGAAAGTGGATGAAAAAGCAATTTATAAGTGAGTATTGAAATAATGAACAAATTATGAATTAAAATCTTATAACCAACCAAAAATTATCTTTACAGAGAAATCTGGCGATTATTCACGTCAGAGGAGTTGATTAATTTTGATACCTTAAACACTGACTATGTCAGCGTTTTGGCTGAAAACGATATATTCCATCTTACCAGCAAACATGGACGCAGGTGCATTACTGAGCTAAAGATCGCTTAATGGAGTATGTTAGTATAACTCTTCAACCTTTGTACATAAAAATAATAACTTCAATATAATCCTTTCAAGAAAATACGCATCATCGCCAATTATTATTCGCGCATCCACTTGAAACGCATGAGGGAACCTCAGGATTTACTGATTACACGCTGATCATACGCACCATTGCCAACTTTTATTCGCGCATCACCTTGAATCGCATGAGTGGAACTTCTGAATTTACCTACTACACGCTGCGAAGAATATCTATTGAAATTGCCAATAGTGACACGATTCGCGTTAAAATCGATCGGCCCGCTGAAATTGTTTACGTCGAAAAAGAGTTCTGATATATTGAACAATTGGGCGGAGGATGTAAATCAAATGATGTCGTTAGTCAATAAAACGTGTCATCTTATCAACAATGAAGAATGCATTTATCTTGTCACTGTTCTGGCCATGGAGGAATAAAAATGGTAAACTATCTGGATTTTTTTTACTGAGTTAAATAAAGTGTTGTATTCTTAAAAATTGAAAAAGAAACTATATCTGTATGTATAAAGTAATGCATATAAATACACGGAATGTATTGATATATTTATTAAAATTTGAACTGAAAGAAAATTGAACAATTTTATGTATCGTTAAAATATATATATATTTTATATAAGTATGCAATAGGAAGAATTATACAAAATAAAATGAGTATCACACAAAAGTGATATGACCATACGCTCAAATATAATTGTTGCATTCTTTTTACTTCTAAAATAAGCATTGTATTCAAGGCTAAAGATGGTTGTTTTTCCTGGAAATTTTGTTTTTTTTTTTAAGAACAATTTGCAGTTTTTTTTGTTATGTTTTCATTCTTGTGAATTATGTATTTTTTCATAATGGATTATGACCTAGTGGTCGAATTTGTTCCAATGCAGATAGAGACTTGGTTTTGGTGTCAAAAAATTTGTAAAAATACCCACTTTTTAGCTGCATGGTTGTCATATGCGCAGAAAACTCTAGGCAACCATAGGAACCCAACGACGGTTTTTATTCATAATGGATGATGACCTGGTAGTAGAATATTTTCCAATGCAGATAGAGAGTTCGTTTTGGTATCAAAAAAGTTTTGAAAGTACCCACTTTCTAGCTGTACGGTTGTCATATGCGCAGAAAATTCCTGGCAGCCGTAGGAGCCCAGCGACGATTTTTTCATAATGGATGATAACCTGGTAGTAGAATCAGTTCCAATGCAGATAGAGACTTGGTTATGGTGTCAAAAAATTTGTAAAAATACCCACTTCCCAGCTGTATAGCTGTCATATGTGCAGAAAACTCCTGGCAAGCGTAGGAGCCCAACGACGATTTTTTATAATGGTTGATGACCTGGTAGTAGAATCAGTTCCAATGCAGATAGAGAGTTGATTTTGGTGTCAAAAATTTTTAAAAAATATCCTTTTTCGAGGTACACGGTTGTCATATGCGCAGAAAACTTATTAATGGCTTAAATCGTTCCTAACCTCAAAATGAATGACCTGGTGTGGAATCTGTTCCAACACAGCTAGAAGGTTGATATTGGTGTCAAAAAATTTAAAAAAATTCCCACTTTACAGGTCCACAGATGTCATATGTGCAGAAAACTTCTGTGATGCCACTGACGGTTTTTTCAAATCGGATGACGACCTGGTAGGGGAATCTGTTCCAATGCAGATATAGACTTGGTTTTGGTGTCAAAAAATTTGTAAAAATACCCACTTCCCAGCTGCATAGGTGTCGTATGCGCAGAAAACTCTAGGCAAGCGTAGGAGCCCAACGACGATTTTTTATAATGGATGATGACCTGGTAGTAGAATCAGTTACAATGCAGATAGAGAGTTGATTTTGGGGTCAAAATCTTTTAAAAAATATCCTTTTTCGAGGCATACGGTTGTCATATGCGCAGAAAACTCCTGGCATGCGTAGGGGCCCTATAACTGTTTTTGTTCATAATGGATGATGACTTGGTGGAGGAATCTGTTCCAATGCAGATAGAGACTTGGTTTTGATGTCAAAAAATTTGTAAAAATGTCCTCTTTCGAGGTGCATAGGTGTCATATGCGCAGAAAACTCTAGGCAACCATAGGAGCCCAACGACGGTTTTTATTCATAATGGATGATGACCTGGTAGTAGAATCTTTTGCAATGTAGATAAAGAGTTCGTTTTAGTATCAAAAAATTTTTGAAAGTACCCACTTTCTAGCTGTACGGCTGTCATATGTGCAGAAAACTCCTGGCAAGCGTAGGAGCCCAACGACGATTTTTTATAATGGTTGATGACCTGGTAGTAGAATCAGTTCCAATGCAGATAGAGAGTTGATTTTGGTGTCAAAAATTTTTAAAAAATATCCTTTTTCGAGGTACACGGTTGTCATATGCGCAGAAAACTTATTAATGGCTTAAATCGTTCCTAACCTCAAAATGAATGACCTGGTGTGGAATCTGTTCCAACACAGCTAGAAGGTTGATATTGGTGTCAAAAAATTTAAAAAAATTCCCACTTTACAGGTCCACAGATGTCATATGTGCAGAAAACTTCTGTGATGCCACTGACGGTTTTTTCAAATCGGATGACGACCTGGTAGGGGAATCTGTTCCAATGCAGATATAGACTTGGTTTTGGTGTCAAAAAATTTGTAAAAATACCCACTTCCCAGCTGCATAGGTGTCGTATGCGCAGAAAACTCTAGGCAAGCGTAGGAGCCCAACGACGATTTTTTATAATGGATGATGACCTGGTAGTAGAATCAGTTACAATGCAGATAGAGAGTTGATTTTGGGGTCAAAATCTTTTAAAAAATATCCTTTTTTGAGGCATACGGTTGTCATATGCGCAGAAAACTCCTGGCATGCGTAGGGGCCCTATAACTGTTTTTGTTCATAATGGATGATGACTTGGTGGAGGAATCTGTTCCAATGCAGATAGAGACTTGGTTTTGATGTCAAAAAATTTGTAAAAATGTCCTCTTTCGAGGTGCATAGGTGTCATATGCGCAGAAAACTCTAGGCAACCATAGGAGCCCAACGACGGTTTTTATTCATAATGGATGATGACCTGGTAGTAGAATCTTTTGCAATGTAGATAAAGAGTTCGTTTTAGTATCAAAAAATTTTTGAAAGTACCCACTTTCTAGCTGTACGGTTGTCATATGCGCAGAAAACTCCTGGCAGCCGTAGGAGCCCAGCGACGATTTTTTCATAATGGATGATAACCTGGTAGTAGAATCAGTTCCAATGCAGATAGAGACTTGGTTTTGGTGTCAAAAAATTTTTGAAAGTACTCACTTTCTAGCTGCACGGTTGTCATATGCGCAGAAAACTCCTGGCAAGCGTAGGAGCCCAGCGACGATTTTTTTCATAATGGATGATGACCTGGTAGAGGAATCTGTTCCAATGCAGATAGAGACTTGGTTTTGGTGTCAAAAAATTTGTAAAAATACCCACTTCCCAGCTGCATAGCTGTCATATGTGCAGAAAACTCCTGGCAAGCGTAGGAGCCCAACGACGATTTTTTATAATGGATGATGACCTGGTAGTAGAATCAGTTCCAATGCAGATAGAGAGTTGATTTTGGTGTCAAAAATTTTTAAAAAATATCCTTTTTCGAGGAACACCGTTGTCATATGCGCAGAAAACTTCTGTGATGCCACTGACGGTTTTTTCAAATCGGATGACGACCTGGTAGAGGAATCTGTTCCAATGCAGATATAGACTTGGTTTTGGTGTCAAAAAATTTGTAAAAATGTCCTCTTTCGAGGTGCATAGGTGTCATATGCGCAGAAAACTCTAGGCAACCATAGGAGCCCAACGACGGTTTTATTCATAATGGATGATAACCTGGTAGTAGAATCAGTTCCAATGCAGATAAATAGTTGGTTTTGGTGTCAAAAAATTTTTGAAAGTCCCCAATTTTTAGCTGTATGGTTGTCATATGCGCAGAAAACTCTGGGCAAGCGTAGGAGCCCAGCGACGATTTTTTTCGTAATGGATGATGACCTGGTAGAGGAATCTGTTCCAATGCAGATAGAGACTTGGTTTTGGTGCCAAAAAATTTGTAAAAATACCAACTTTTCAGCTGTATAGGTGTCATATGTGCAGAAAACTCCTGGCATGCGTAGGAGCCCAACGACGATTTTTTCATAATGGATTATGACCTGGTATGGAATCTGTTCCAATTCAGCTAGAGAGTTGATTTTGGTGTTAAAAATTTTTAAAAAATACCCTCTTTCGAGGTATACGGTTGTCATATGTGCAGAAAACTCCTGGCATGCGTGGGAGCCTTACATTGTTTGTTTTTCTTAATGGATGATGACTTGGTAGAGGAATCTGTTCCAATGCAGATAGAGAGTTGGTTTTGGTGTCAAAAAATTTGTAAAAATGTTCACTTTGCAGCTGCATAGGTGTCATATGGGCAGAAAACTTTTTGATGCCCGAATTTCGGCTTTTAAGTTCTATATATGTTTATTTAATTTATGCGTAAAGTATAGAAGCTATAGCATATATAATATTTTTAATATATCTTTAATAATTTTGTTTTCAATATCTGATACTTTTTTTTGTTAAATTTCATCTAATTCTGTATTAAAACAACGTTTTGCTACATAATCATTAGAGCATTAAGCCCATTAATGATCATTATCTCCATAAATAAATACACCCTGTGCGCGTAGCAAAAAAAAATCGTCGCTATCTTCACGTACGTCATTTTTAACAAGACTTGACAGAAAGCCATATCGTAAGCTCATATCGTAAGTCTATCGTAACGTAGATGCGCAGATCGTAGAAAATTATTTTTACTATATGCGCAATCTATTTTTCTATCATTCTTGGGCTTTATTCATAAACATTTTTTCATTCGCTGCTCATGTTTGTAAGGTTTGTGTCTGAACTAAAGAAAATCTCTACAAAAATTAAGAATTCCAATGGATTTGCAATGGCCGCCACATAAAAAAAATGCTGCAAAGGGCGCATATGGAGCATGTCTTTGATATTAAACGAAAAGACAAACAAAAAACATGGTTGCGAAAATGTTTATGAATAGCGTTTTCTTGTTTAAAGTTACACTGCCTCTAAAATGTGTTTATGAATAAGGCTGTTATATTTTCCCGCTAGAAGCGCTGTTTATTTTCCCGCTGGGCATCTACAGCAAAAATAGTTTGATTCATTGGTATGTAGACAACATTTAGATATGAAGACCTTAGCCCTGCATATAGCACGTTGGCTTTATAAAACTGAGATTGCAGGTTCGATACTCAGCGCTGACAAAGAAATTTTTTTCAGTTTTTTATACAATGTATATCTCTCTCATTCTATCTACTGTACAACATATCTTTCTTTTCTATCGTGTAACGAAATGAAGTAAATTGACCTTGAAATTTCACTCCTCAAGATTCTCATTCAAATTTCGAAGCGCCGCCTAAGAAGTTTCACTTCAAAAGTACTAAATAAAAGCAACTTTGAATCGTTAATCGCAATCGCATCATTCTAGACACATTCTCTGCGTTCGACGACCAGAGAGGGTCGTTGGTCGCAACGATTTTTGATTCTGTTCAGGCTCTCACGGTGATGCTTTCGATAGGTCTTAAACTCGGGCGCTTATAATTAACATTAACAGTGCTCTGTGAAGTTCATGAAACCTCTTTACAATATACATATGCTCTTTGCTTGAAGCATCTGTTCATCTCGCGCATCTCTCCTTTCGATGCTGCGCAAGATAACAGCGAACATCTCCTGCTGAGTCATAGCAGAAGAATACGGGCCTTGACTCGCAGCCGCTGATGAACTTGGCCCACTCACAGTTGATGATGAGCTGGTCTCATTGTTCATGTCTGCTGTTGAGTTGCACCCAAAGTTCGCAGTGGCCACTGGTGAGCTAGCTGGCGAACTAACCAAAACATTTGGAGCTGATGAGCTGCCTCCGAAGTTCTCTCGAACTGACTGATTAATAGCCACAGTGGTCACTTGAGCGCTGGCTCCAAAAGGAGCCAGCTAGTTGGCAAATCCAGGCCAAGGTTATTTTCACTTGGCGATCCAGCACTCAGGCTGATGGGTGCTTGTGAATCTGTCTAGAAATCAAAATTATATTAGCTTTATGTCATAACTACTTATCCATTTTTTTCATCTTACCTGCATTCCCAACGTGACGATTCCTGGAACACCGTCAATAGCATGTGCTTAACGTGCGTTCTTCAAAATCCATTAACATTCTGCTGCTGCATGGACCACCACCAGTCATCTGCTGCTCACTTTTCTTTTTGCGTGCACGAGCACGCAGCTGACTTTTCCACACGCCTAAGTTCTAACATATAATAAAAGATTGCATTTATTAATCACATAAAATATAATATATATTTTCATTTTACCTCTTTCCATTTTTCCGGGTCCTTGTTGGACCCCTGATTGCGTTAAGGTTTGCAGCGATTTCGCGCCACAAATCTTGAACGCCCACTGGCGATCGCGGACTATTTTTGCCGGCTAAGAGCCCGAACAGAATCAAATATCGTTGCGATTTGCGATATCGCAAAGCAATAGAATGCATGCAAATGTATGAACACGTCCAGAATGAAATCGCAGGTCAGCAGCCGCAGCGATATATCGCACAATTAGAATCTATTCTATTTTTTCTCT
Organism: Pherbina coryleti; assembly: GCA_943735915.1. Classification (NCBI taxonomy): domain Eukaryota; kingdom Metazoa; phylum Arthropoda; class Insecta; order Diptera; family Sciomyzidae; genus Pherbina; species Pherbina coryleti. Next base: position 131,480,595 of record OX030950.1, read on the forward strand.
TGCGACCGACGATTCTCTCTCTGAGTGCCATTAGTGTTGCCATATTTTTGCTAAGAATTGGCTGTGTTTCATAAAATTTGCTTGGTTTTTTGTTATCTTCTGACATTTCTTGTTTGTGTGTGTTGTATTCACACAATTGAAGAGACCAATACATTGAAATGAAATATAAAAAATAAATAAAAAAATACTAAATAAAAGCAACTTTGAGTCGTCAGTCGCAATCGCATCATTCTGGACGTGTTCTCTGCGATCGACGACCAGAGAGGATCGGCGGTCGCAACGATATGTGATTCTGTTCGGGCTCTAATAGTTGGGGATGCTGCCGGCAAAACTCCACGTAAAATAAAAGCTGCTCCTGTGTTGTGCGCTCAAATTTTGATGGGCTGTTCAATAAAATATCATTTAACACTTTTATTAAAATGGATTCTTTATATTACTTACCTTTTAACATTATTCATCCTGCTTGAAGAAAACAATGAAAATATTAATAAAAACACAACTGGCATTTGAAAATGATAACGTTTGAATTTTCACCATGCGTGGTGAACTTTGAAAGCTTTTTAGAGCTTTAAAATTGTAAATGATTTTTAAGAATACGAAAATTAACATAACATAACATAACAAGAACATTAACAAGCGCTCCTAAACAATTCCTTGTTAAGTTAACAAGCAGAATAGAGCTGTTAGTTTAGTAGAAATTAATAACAGAATTACAGACCTATTCTGGCGGTCAATTTATAAGAAATAATTTCTCAAAATTTTGTCAACCCGACTTGTAAAACCTATTCAGGCGAACACTTGACAAATGAAAAGCTTTATTTATTCACCACAGGAAGGTGAAAAGCATGTTGCCAGAAAGCAGCTGTTCAGTGTTGCATGCTTATTGAAAAAAATACCCTAATTTTGTTAAGTTCCTTTTTTTAAAATGAAAATATAAATTTATAGTTGAGAATTTGTAAGTTCTTTTGATATTAGATATTTAAATATTGAAGCCTTTAAAACAATGGCACAAAAAATGCTTTTCTTTTTTATTTTAGAACTTACTTTGAAAAAAAAAAAAATAAAAAATAAATAACTGGCCATTTCAGCCCTTGAAAGGACTTTGACCTAGCTTCTTATGATCAATTGTGTTGTGCGTGTTATTAAGTTTGTACACAATTGACCGAGAACCGGACCTACATGCTTAACGCCGACTCCGAACGGCGATGAACGGAAAGTTCTCGTTCTCAAGAAGCTTTACATGGCATTTTGATTGCTCTCTGAGGTTTGCCATTTTCTGCAGAGAGGTGGCGGCCGTACAGAAAAATTATTTTAATTCAAATAATTTTCTGTCGCTGCTGGGGTTCGAACCTGGGTTTCCAAAGTTCTTTGACATAGCGGCCACGCACTTTAACCAACTACACCACGGATGCCACATATTTAATAAAGTTGTTTCTTAAATATGTGATAACTCTGAGAGTTTAACAGTAACTATAAAGAAATATATACCAAATTGAAGTATTAAAATAATTAAAGACTGCCATAATAACGCATTTTTTTCTTTAAAATAAGTTTATTGAAAAAAAAACTTAGAAAAAACTAAAATCGTTATATTTTTAAAACTATCAAGAAATTAAGTGAAAATTTTAACATGTATAATAAAGGTTATCAAACTGCCTTTTCAATGACACCAACTGCGATGAAATATGTTCAAAACTTTCAGAGATAGCACACTTTTAAGATCGAACTTTTAACCACTATATTTTCTAAATCAAAAGAGAACTACACTTTTCTTTTTACAATCTTTTGTAAACGCTTTAATGTTTTTAAATCACTTGAAAATATTTAAAGAAACAAATATATATAAATTTAATTTTGCACTTCAATTATCCCCCACAACATATTTGATCAATACTGTTTATAGGAGGCAACACTTTGTTTTGACAGTGTTTAAATTATTTCAAGAAAATGGACGAAATAATTTTTATTTTTATTCTTCTTTATTTTTATTTTCTTTCTTTAGTTCTTATTGTTTTATTAAAAATAATTTATTAATATAATAAATAATAATTTTAATCTATAATATTAATAATATAATAATTTATTAATATAATAATAATAAATAAAATAAACATTTATTAATATGTATTAAATATTTTATACAATTACAATCATTTATTTGATTTCGCGAACAAAATATGAGCAAACAAACCAGCAGCAGCTGGATATCTGCATACAAAATTCACTGTCAATACCTTTTTTGCTATCGACAACTGTGTCAAGAAAAGAGCTTTTAGAATTGAACGAGAATAGGAAATATTGACAATTGTCAATATATTTACTATTGTAAATATGTTTAACTTTGTCAACTCACCGGAATAGGTCTGTTACGTTTCAAAACAATTCATTTAATAAATTGTTTCTAAAAGCAGAGATTGCATTTTTGCGTTCCTTTTCATAATTGCGGGAAGGTCAACGATGGCTTCTTCGACTTCTTCAGTATTTGCGACTTCAGCATACATGTCGTTCTCTAATTCTTCTTATCGAGAATTTATTTCGTTTTTAGGAATAAGAAAATTGTGCAATACCGATGCTGCAGCAATTATTTTATTACCCACTACTGGAGTCCTAACTTCCAAATATTTGAAGTGTCTAAATTTGCTTTTTTAAAATACTCTTCTATTATTGAAAGCTCTTTCTATTATTGACCTAGCACTGCTAAGTTTGAAATTATAATTTCTTTGCTGCGATGTCAGCAGTCCATTGTGCCTGAATGGTGTCAATAAATTTTGCATTAAAGGGTACACAGAATCACCGGTTATATGCTGATGTGGTGCACAAAGCAGAGCGGTTGAAGTAAGCTTCGTAAATAAATAGCATTGGCGGAAAGCTCTCGCATCATGTATTCAACCAGGCATTCCACTGAAAACATCCAGATATCGGGCATTATGATCGCAATTTCCTGATATAGATTAAAATTATGAAAATATTAAAAAAAAAGAAGTAACTGGCCATTTCAGCCCTTGAAAGGACTTTGACCTAGCTTCTTATGATCAATTGTGTTGTGCGTGTTACTAAGTTTGTACACAATTGACCGAGAACCGGACCTACATGTTTAACGCCGACTCCGAACGGCGATGAACGGAAAAGTTCTCGTTCTCAAGAAGCTTTACATGGCATTTTGATTACTCTCTGAGGTTTGCCATTGTCTGCAGAGAGGTGGCGGCCGTACAGAAAAATTATTTTAATTCAAATAATTTTCTGTCGCTGCTGGGGTTCGAACCTGGGTTTACAAAGTTCTTTGACATAGCGGCCACGCACTTTAACCAACTACGCCACGGACGCCAATTAAAATATTACATGAAAATATATCAGATTTAAATGTTACCTTGTAATATAATAGAATATATTTTGTTCCTATTATAGAAATCTATTGACTTTCCTTGAGGAGCTTCTATATGACCATCTATAACCGCAACAATTCCCGGAAATGCACGTGAGCGCCTTTGAAAGCCACAGCTTCGTTGCAACAATTTGACCTGTCTGGCCACCTAATAAAAGTTGGCATTAACCAAACGACAACGTCAAAAATTTCCTTAAATACACTGTGTGCACTCCTATTAGAAAGGCCAAATCCATCCCCAGCATCAAAAAAACACTCCAGTTTTGCCAAAATCTACAACGTAAACATTACTTACGTTCTAAGTTCCGCTGCTTTGTTTTTGTGTCCACGCATTGAATGCCCAAGTACTTATTCCTAAAATTTTACGAAATTTTATTCTGGAATCAGCAGAAATTTATATTATAAAACCTCAAATGTGCTTGGTGACATTCTGAAGTGTTCCTTGAACAAAGATTTACTGTTAATGAACAGTTTCTTCGCAATAGTTTTCATTTTTTGCTTTAACCTCTCGCTGAGCAACTTCGAATAAATTTAAGGGGGGGGTGGTAAGATTTGACAACTTTTTTTTTTAATTTTGTTTCTGAAAGTACAACATCTGAAGAATATTGTATTAAAGTTTTTGTTCATTCGGAGCAAAACTAACGAAGTTACAGTAGGTTGAATGACCGTACCTCCAACTAGCGTTGCTTTGTGTACAAAACTTTAAATCGATTTTCCCAAACATGTAATTTTTAAAATCGGTGACCAGCCTACAGAAAAAAACTACTGAACCGATTGTTTTGAAATTTGTTACACATATTCTACATATAAGTAGCTCTCAAGTGACGTCGAGCTTTTTTTTTAAATTTTTTAATTACTAACAATTTTACAATAACAAATAGGTAGATTTTTTCGTCAAAAATCGTCATTTTGGCTTCGAAATGGTGCCAAAAATTAAAAAATTTTAAAATTAAAAAAAAACTCCACGTCACTAGAGAGATAAAGTAATAAACTAAAGAAAGCATTTTGATTTTTTGGTTTCAGATGCTCCAGTGATGCTGTAGGCTGGTCACCGCACAAAGACTTTTTTTCGAGGCACCTGCGGAGATCTTCAATAAATCCGTTATTTCTCTCTATTTTTTAACAAAAATTTTTTTAAATAATCTTAAAATATTGTACTTTTATATAATAATAAGTAACATAAACCTTCTGTTATAGTTTTTTCTAAAAAAATTCATGAAAAAAGGTATTTTTTAGACGAAACAAACCTTACCCCGCCCTTAAATCGTTTGTGTCTACTTTGGCAACATGTTTAGTTTCCAGAACGCACCCATTGACACAATCTTTTCTGATGAAGTGGACGCACAAATAAACTTCCCAATGGAGTTTCTTAATAGCATTTAAGTAAATGCACTCCCTCGACAACACTTAGCGCTCAAAAAAGATCCAATTTTCATGATGATGGGGAATCTTAATACAGCGAAAGTACTTATAAATGGAGCCCGGCTGTAGATTATTAATCGTTACAATAATACTGTCGAATGCATTGTATTAACCGGTGCAAGCACTGAGTTATGAGTGAATTTTTATACCAAAAATTAGGCTTAGCCCATCCGAAATATTTTTTCCATTCAAAATGCAACTTTTTATAGTCCGGTATCTTTGTCATTTGCTATGACTACTAACAAGAGGAAGAGATAATAGTTGAGAAATTGCAATATACCTGCCAACGCCAGTATTCACACTGGGTTAAATATATGTGGCATTAAGTTGAGCCCGTTTTTAACGTAGAATACGTTATACGGGGGTGTTGATCTGGAGCACAAAATTTTGAGAAAATGTTTGTCACTTTCATTATAAGTTTTTAATACTTTATGCATGCATTGAAGAAAATTTAAGTATGGTCGTAACATATTTAATATGTCTTCTGATTTGTATTTAAATAATCATATTGCTACATATAATTTTTTTGATTCTATAAGTAAATCAAAATTTAACTCCTTCAAATTTTGTATTAATTTTCATATGCTTTGTATTTTATGTATTACTAGCCTTTTCCCGGCGCGCGTTGCTGCACCCTGCACCTATATGGGAACATAATAGGTCTATTCAAAAATTTTCTTATAGTCATAGTTTAACACCACTGTCATTTTCCACTGCCCGTTACAGTTTCCCAGTAGCAGGAGATCACCAAATAGTAACTCCATTTTGAGTTTGTATGTGAGTACTACTACTTTTACATTCAAAGCTATTCGATAATACAAATTTTAATTGTATGGGCGGAGCCATACCCCCTTACATAATGCCCATCCCAGTTTTCTAGTAGATGGCCCAGACATTACCCAGTTTTAGTACAGTTGCCGATAGTGAGCATACAAACTATTTATTGGATTATTTAACTCAGTAGATATTGAAATAAAAAGAGTGGCACGCAAATAAATACTATATATTGGGCTTATGGCTACACTGTAGCAGGAATTAACTGAGTGCAACTATCCACTCAAGAGACCAGCGCGGTGAGTTGTAGAATCTCACCTCTCTCTCTCTCAACAAAGAGCTTAAGCTATTGTTTGCTGTTATTTCGTGCTGCTTATACAATGGTAGCATGGATTAAAATACATGAATTTCTAAATAATTAATTAAAAAGATTTACCAAAAACATAGTACCCAGTAGCAGGGTCGCTTATTATAGCAATTGAATAGTGAAAAAATTATTAAAATCGGTTCAGCATTTACCCCTTTGATTGAACGATGAAAAATCGAGAGAAACCTTTTATATAATAGTATAGATAACATCATGTGTAAGAGCAGTACGATTATATGTGTGTTCATCACAGAACCAGTGTGAGAAAGAGAAGAAGTATAATGACCAAGTAGCGAACGATGTGTACATACATGGTATAATAATACATGGTAGCATTGACAGTTGCTTGGGAAATCATATACTGTCAAAAAATATAGTCAAAAAGAGAGCGCTCACAATCCGCCATTGAAAACACAAGCAATGTTGAAAACGTTGAAGTGAAAAAAAACAACAACCACAGCAGCTGCTGATGTATTTCCACAAAAAGCTGTTTTTGACAATTTATGTTTTCCTGTTGAAGAGAAAATAAGCAGTTGTCAATGCTACCATGTATTATTATACCATGGTGTACATACACAACATTGATAAGCGAAGCAGAGAAACAAAATTGTGCTTACCCAGTTGGCCACGTCTTTAAGACATCCTCAATGTCTTACAGCCTTATTCATAAACACATTTTAGAGGCAGCGTAACTTTAAACGGGCTTTAAACAAGAAAACGTTATTCATAAACATTTTTTGTAGTTGTTTAAGAGCTGCGTAACTTAAACGCCGAAATTGGCGTTTAAAGGTTACGTAAATACAACCATGATTTTTGTTTGTATTTTCTTTTAATATCAAAGACATGCTCCATATGCGCCCTTTGCAGCATTTTTTTATGCAGCGGCCATTGTAAATCCATAGGAATTCTTAATTTTTGTAGAGATTTTCTATAGTTCAGACATACACCTTACAATCATAAGCAGAAAATGAAAAAATGTTTACGAATAACAATGTTAGCAAGGTTGCATAGATGCTGCGTAAAGCCTTAAACAGTGAGTAACTAAACAAGCATTTAAAGGTTGTTTAAGGAAATCTATTGAATAAGGCTGTGAAAGACTAACGTATTCTACGTCTGACCTATGCGCCCGTGTTATCTAACACAGGCTTGAGCTTTTTGTGATGCCGTGAAAATTTTTATTAAAGAAAGCAATGTGCAGCGCATCCTACCCATCAATGTAGGTTCCACAGCATCAAACATAATTTATACAGAAATATGTTAACAAAGAGTGATAATAGTTGTAGTAATAAAAACAAAATAGTCTAACACTAGTATTCTTTTTTTCATTTTCGTATTCTAACGCTATAGGGTTTACTAGTTTTATATAAAAAATAAAGACCAAGTTCGAAATTGAGCCATATCGGATCTAAAACCTCCCTTACAAATACTCTTTATCAAAATGGTAAAATCTCTTAGAATCCCTCAAAAATTAATATATACAAGGTGGGCCAAATACAAGTTTTTTTTTAAACGCAATAAAATGAGCAAAATTAAATTTTTGTATTATGGCTTTATTAGTATTATGTATATGGCTTTATTAGTATGTATTATGTATTTATTAGTAACAGCAAACATTCATTAATTATGGAACACAATGTCGTTCAAGTGGCTGACTCGGCTGGCTTCGCAGTAGCGCATTCTATCACTCCAATTTTGCAAGACCTTGTTGATGGTTTCGGGCTGTAGCTCACGGATTGCTTGGATGATATTGGTCTTAAGTGCTTGAATCGTTTCCGGATTGTTGGCATAAGATCGGTCTTTCACGGTTCCCCACAAGAAAAAGTCCAAAGGGGTCAAATCGCATCTCTGAGTTGGGCAATTGACATCGTTAAGACGGATGATAACACGATTTGGGAATTTGGTGCGCAAAAGATCGATTGTGGCATGTGTTGTGTTGCATGACACGCCATCCTGCATGAACCAGAGGTTGTCCAAATTCATGTCTCCAATTTTAGTAAAAAAAGTCGGTTAACATGGCTCTGTACCGCCCACACAGAACAAAAAGAGTAGAACTTTTACCTAAAAATGTAGTGAATTCAGCTAAAGTAATCCGGTGATTTTCAGTCAACGAATTTGATTAGGTGCGCTACCAATTTCTAAATATTAATTATATGCAATTATATTGGGTCGTTTAACTGCGAGAGTAGCTAAAAAAACCTAAATATTTAGGTGTACCTTCAACCATAAAATAGATAAGACACATAATTTATTAGAAGAATAAGCTAATTTTTTTTAAACTATGACCACTTCAGATTAGGCAAGCCACCTACTAAGTGTAGAAAAATCATCTAATTATTTAGATAGCATTCCCACTTAAGAGTGGGAATGCCGTGCAAAAAATATGCAAAAAATATGTTTTTTGTTTTGCAATTTCTATTTTGAAGTGAAACTTCCTTAGGTGACTTTACTTCATTTCGTCACATGATAGAGAAGAAAGATTTGTTTTATAGTAGATAGAATGAGAGAGATATATACATTGTATAAATGACTGAAAAAATTTCTTTGCCACCGCTGAGAATCTAACCTGTGATCTCAAGATTTCAACAACCAACGCCTTATCTATTGAGCTAAATTTCCAATACAGTAATTTACTCTACATACCAATTAATCAAATTGCTGTAGATGCCCAGTGGAAAAATAATTTCAGAGTTGTGGACCTCATATTTTTATATACATTTTGTTCACAAGTTATCAAACAGCGTAACAGCACAGCGGTAAAGCGTTTGACTATAACGCCAGCGGTCCGAGTTCAATTCTCGCATGAGACTTTACTTTTTGTAAAATTTTCTCACTTTGTTTTTATTTATGTTTTTATAGGAGAGCGCTGTGCTCCTATAAAATTCAAATACGGGAAAAAAACAAGTTGTAAGGAAAGCATTTGATTTATCCACGTAAATATTTATATAAAATTTATACTGAGGCGTGGATAATGCTAATATGCGTTATTTCCCTAGTGTACGAACAAATCGACAACTTGCATTAGGTAAAATAACTAGAAGAATTAGATGATTTGATAAGCAAAATTTTAGTTGAATTAACTAATTTTAATTAGGTGAATTACCTAATGCATGATTGTTAAATTAACTGTGTAAGTAGAAAAGTTGTTGAAAAGATTAGGTGAAATAGAAACTTTCACATTAGCTAAACTAGTTTAGGTAATAAATCAATTCTTTTATTTTCTGTGCACCGTTGACTAAAACGTTATTCCTACCCTCATCCAGGCATCCAATGATGTCATCGCTCCACAATCCACACCAAACCGTCACTCTCTGTGGATACGTCGGCTTCTCGAAAATTACGTGCGGGTATTCCGAGCCCCAGAAACAGCAGGAACTGCAAGCGCGGTGGGTGCTTCATTTCGGCCAAAACTTATTTTCAAATAACGCACTGTTTGGCCTACAAAGCACAGTAAAATGACTCATTTCTTTGAGAGGAGGTATGATACTGACTTTATGTCAAGATTTCGAGCGGGAAACAGCTCTTAGTGTCAAAATAACCTATTATTTAAAAACAAACCACTAGATGGCCCATATATTTAATATTTATATATTAAACAGTTATTTACATATATTACACATTTTTATTGCGGCTGGCGTGGCGCAGTGGGTAGAGTGCGTGACCCATACGCCAGAGAATCTTGGTTCAATTTCCACCTGACAGAAAGTTTTTGAAGTGAAACTTCTTTAGCCGCGATGGGGAGTAAAGAGTACAATATTTTAAAGTATACTTCAAACTTTTGAGAGTCACAAAAGAGTGCACAGAGTATATTTCTGTATGACATTTATTTTCCTTATGTCATTATGTTTTTGATACAAAATTCTACATATCACATAGTTTTATGATACATATTAACCCTCTCCAGCTCTCCCTTAAAGACCCCCTGTTCAGGTGTTGGGAATAAATATACACAAATCATAAAATTTGTATGGGAGCCCACCTAAGGCGTAGTCGAATGGAGTAGGTATATTCCTTTTGCAAAAGTAATTGGGGTTGGTCATACATATTAATCCTCTCCGGCCCTCCCTTAAAGCTCTCCTGTTCAGGTGTAGGGAATAAATAAGATGTAGGGTCTTTATCTTGTTGAAATATGCAACGATAAAAAACCAAGGTTTTCGGCATTTGCTTCCAAATCCTTCAAAATCTGTATGTACTACTGATGGTTCATTCTGTCAGTTATGAACTCGATATTTCCCTACTTCATTTGCACTGAAACACATCCATAACATGACATTGCCACCTCCATGTTTAACAGAAGTGCAGGTTTTTTTTTGTCTAATTCAGTATCCTTCTTTCTCCATACTTTATTTCCACAATCCGGTTCAAAAGATTAAATTTTGCTAATCGCTGAATATTACTCGTAACAAAAAATGATTGTCGCGATTTTTCTATTTTTTCTTAGCGCTTTTTTAGTGTTTTTTCATTTAATTCAATTTTTTTAACTTAGTTTAATTTCTTTAAGCTCTTTCATTGTAACCAGCAGCTCCTCCGAATAGTTTCATCACTAACATGATATTCGGAAATGTCCCTGTCCTTTATTTTCCTTATTGTAATGGGTTTAAAAATTTATTAATTTTAATGGTTTTTGATGTGAAAATAATGGAAATTATTTTTATTTAATCAAATGTAAGAAATATTTAATATTTTGTAAATATTTGCACATGTAACCTAAGAAAACAACTAAAAATATGTGATTTTGTAAAAAATTTGTACTATAGCACCATCTGGTGTCCAAGGTGGTTCCAAGAAGATAGTGCTAAAAAACTCATCGTACCTGAAAACTACTATATACCAATTTTCATTCTAATCGAATGAGCGGTTTGGGAGTTTTAGGTGGTTTTGCAAAAAATTTGTACTATAGCGCCCTCTGGTGTTCAAGATAGGTCAAAAAAGATAGCAGCAAAACACTCAACGTACAAGAAACCCACAGTATACCACTTTTCATTCTAATCGCATAAGCGGCTTGTGAGTTTTAGGCAGTATTGTAAAAAATTTGTACTACAGCGCCCTCTGGTGTTCAAGGTGGATCAAAATTGATAGCCCACAAACACGCACCGGGTCAAAAAACTTCTTTTTTTTTTTTTTTTTTTTTTTTTTCATTATTTATATACAATCTGTCAGTAGACAATAAGTACATTTGATGTGAGGTAAAGTTAACATAATAGAGTACTCCATTGAGTACAACTACAAAAAAAAATTATATACATATATTATTATATATATACATATACATAATTTTGCTAGTAATTTTCTTTTTTTTTTTTTAACAAAATTTAGTCAATGGAATAAATCAGTAAATAAAAATAAATATAATAAATTAAATTATGTTAATAAAAGGTCAAGCGACTTATCTAAACGGCAAATCAAGGATATGATATCTCTTTAGTCTTCTTGTTTCGTTGGTGTCATCTAGCAAAGAAACAGCCAGTGCGTTGATGTGATTACTCAGTCGATTCAGATACTTCTCACTAAATCGCAAAATTTCTTCTTTCACTTTTGGTACGTTAAGATCTTTGTGAATTGCTTCATTTGTGACGAACCATGGTGCTTTTGCAATGTTTCTAAGAGTTTTCGACTGAAAAAAAAAAAAAAACTTCTATACACAAATTTTCATGCTAATCGGATGAGTAGTTAAGGAGTCTATTACATAGTTACAAACATAAGCTCCTTTTTTATATATATACATAGATTATAATTTATTATTAAATTACATTTTTAAACCCTAATATAATCAAATTCTTAAATTTTGTTTCAAACTCACTAATAAATTGTTGGCGGGAAAACTAACATGAAATTTACACTCATTCTCCCTTTTTTTAGCGTTCATGATGTGTACTTTTATCACCGCGTAATTTCTCCCGCTTTCGGGAAAGGGAAAATGTGAAAAGGGAGAAATTCAATAGCAAGGCTCCGTTTAGAATAGGGGGAAGCGAATCTTACTAGGAAATTTCTGTTCAAAATTGGGCTGCAAGTCTCCGGCGATCTTGCCATGACCGAGTTAGATTCTGTGCGCCTGTTGCCTGTGAAATATTTTTTCTTTTCTATAAATTTTAAATAAACTGTTGATGCGGTAGTTCAATTGTTTTGATAAATATAAAGTTAAGTTTCCAAAGATGAAAATAAATGGCGATTTTTCTGTTATTTGTTTTTTTAGTGAACATTTTTTGACCCTCACGCTTGGCAAAGTCAAATATGCTCAGTAAGGTTTGCCATTTTTGACTTTTGACAATTGAATATACTTACAAACGAACAGCGCTTGCAAATCATTGAATTTTATTATCAAAATGCGTGCTCTGTGAAAAATGTGCTTCCCAAATCACATCCATTTTATGGTCGTCATAATTGACCCACCGGAACAGGGTATTCAAGGTATTGTGACCAAATTTCGCACCAGTTTCACTTTATAGGACATCAATCCACCAATTCCCCTATGCGAAGAGTGCGTACCGAGGAGAATATTGCTACTGTATCGGGTATTGTCAATGAAGATCGCGATGTTAATTCGTCGCCGTTCTCAACAATTGTGCTTGTGTTATTCGACCACCTGGAACATTTTACGTAAGGACCACGGTACGAAACCATACAAAATACAGCTGTTGCAAGAACTAGAACCGGGTGACTTACCATAACATCGTTCGTTTGGTAAATGGGAGTTAGAAAAGTTAAATAAATAACTGGTCATTTCAGCCCTTGAAAGGACTTTGACCTAGCTTCTTATGATCAATTGTGTTGTGCGTGTTATAAAGTTTGTACACAATTGACCGAGAACTGGACCTACAGGTTTAACGCCGATTCCAAACGGCGATGAACAGAATGTTCTTGTTCTTAAGAAGCTATACATGGCATTTTGATTACTATTTGAGGTTTGGCATTATCTGCAGAGAGGTGGCGGCCGTACAGAAAATTTATTTTAATTCAAATAATTTTCTGTCGCTGCAGGGGTTCGAACCCGGGTCTCCAGGTTCGTTGACATAGAGACCTCGCACTTTAACCAACTACGCCACGGACGCCAGTTGGATGAAGGTCCACTTTTTTATCGAAAAATTGTGACGAAGCTCATTATTGGCTACGTCAACAAATAGAATTGCCGAATTTGGTCTGAAGAGAAGCCAGAGGTAGTTCAAGAGCTGCCACCTAAAAAGTGAAATGCTCGATGCGGTTTGTGGGCCGGTGGCATCATTGGATAGTTCTTTTTTTAAAAAAATTAAAATCGCCACGTAACAGTCAATGGAGCAAGGTACCGTGCGATGATTACAGACTTTTTTGCCCAAAATGAAAGAATTGGGCTTGGTTGACATGTGTTTTCAACAAGACTGTGCCACATGCCACACGGCACGCGATACCATGGACCTATTGAGAAGCGAGTTTGGTGGGCAATTAATCTCATGCTTTAACAGTCCAATGGCCACCAGGCTCATGCGATTTTATCCCACTAGACTATTTTTTGTAAGACTACGTGAAGTCTCTCGTGTACAAGGACAAGCCTGGAAGACATCATTACAGATGCCATTGATGAGATACCGGCCGAAATGCTGGAAAAAGTGTGCCAAAATTGGAGCTTACAGTTGGACCACCTCAGACGTAGCCACGGGCAACATTTATATGAAATAATCTTAAAAAAGTAAATGCATTGACGTATCGCTCCAAATAAATATTTCATTCACTTTTGCAAATTTTCTATTTTTTTCCCAATTTTAAAAAATCAAACGCTTAAAAAATCACCTTTTATATTAAGAACGTCTTTTCATTCCGAGGGACTTTTTTCATTCCCCTTTGTATCTATCTACGCAACATCACTTTTGATAGCGTCGTACGAATAGTCTCTTCTTGTAAATATAAAACCCCTCCTTGCTTTGAATAAAATAAATTAATTTTGTGTCCTGCTAAAGGACCTTAGCTGCTTATACGATATGGAGTTCAATAATAAAACATTATTTTTTTTTGTTTTTAAGGTTTTTCAATAATTCTTTTGTTGTTGTGTATTTCAAGAAATTTTTGCAAATTTTACAATATTCATAAACATTTGTTGTTGTTTTGTATATATATATATTATATATTTTTATATATATATGTATATGCATGCATATTGTTGTTGTAATTTTAGCCAATTCGCAGGATTTCGGCCGCTTATTTTACAAAAAATTTACACAAATTTCTTTGTTTTAGTTGTTGTTCTGATTTGTTTATTTCTCAAATTGTTGTTTTTATATTAATTAATATATATTTTTATATAATAAGTTTTTTTATTAACTGTAGCTCTTTTATTGATTTACTGCAGAGCAATAAATTTCCCAATTTTTTTTGTTTATAGAATGTACTTTATTATAAATTAATTTTTTTTTTCTTATGTTTTTGCAATGTTCATGTACGAGAAATATTTAGAAAAATTCGTGTGTAATTGTTGTAATCATTTAGAGTTTTTTGTTGTTATAATTAAAGTAGTTGTTGTTTTTCATTTAAATTCAATTTAAGTTTAAAAGGTTTTGCTATACAAACATTGTTTTTGTTTTAAATTTTATCAATGTTTTTTTTTTGTTTTTTTTCTTTAATTAATATAATTTTTCGCTACAAAGTACAAAATATTATGTGTTCCTTTTTGTTGTCAAATAAAGTAGGATAATACATCTATAAAAAAATAATATTTTGCCTTGCGATGAAGAAATTAATTTTAAATGATAAAAATGGCATGAAAATGTTAAGAGCTTGATAAAAAATGCAGCCAACCAATGTTTAGGTTTTCTGTTGAGTTGTAGGAGAAACTCTGCTAACTTACCGTTTGCATTCAGCAGTTTTTTGATCAAGCAGCAATGACAAGTTTTTATTTGATCCCACAAATTTTAATCTTGATACGGACAATAACCAGAAGTCATCTTGATAAGAGTCTAGCATTGCGCAAAGTTCCTTAAAAAATTGACGATTACGAACTTCGGAAATTTAGACAGCCCAACTGGACGACATTCGAAATTCTCAAACTGACAATTTTGTTGTTCTTTGCTTTTCAAGAAAGCTGTCTGCCAATATTTTCTCACTTTGTTGTCCTTTTAGCACACTTCCCAGTTAAGCAAGCTTACTTGATCCACAGACTGGTAGCTTTTTAAGCTTTGACACAACCTTGACGTAGCTTATGATAGTTTTAGATCATCTTAGCCCAGATTCGATTGAATGGATGCATGATTTTGTTTTATTTTTTCAAGACAAAGTTCCAACAACAACAAAAGAGTGACTTAAAAGCCAACAATATTTTAAAAGGCATAAAAAACAATAAAGTTTGGCGTTTTCTTAAAAAAATTCCAGTAGCAATTATTTTCTTATAAATTATTATTTAAAGCAAAGAATGTAATGTTCCCATTTAGCTTAATTTTATCAACATTACAATGCAAATTCAACAAACAAAATTGTCAGCTTAGCAGATTTTTATCAGTGCACTAAGCTGTAGTTGTCTTAGAAACAGCTGTTGCAGCAACAAACGTTCTTTCCAAAACAAGCGCAATATTTCTTAAGAAATTATCAATTAAAACCGTCAAGCCGACAACAGCGACTAACAGTGGCTACTACAACCCAACAATAGGTAGTTTCGCCACCTATATATATTTAAAACTTAGCTTATATAAAAGATTTTACGAGATGAAAAAACGACGTATTGAATATGTGTGTTTATCGCTAGCTAACAAGAAAAGAAATAAAAGTTTAACGACAAAAATCATTTTCGATATAATGTTCTGATATAAAACAAAGAACAAATTGTTGTTGTTTCGATAACAATTTATGTTGACCCCATCATTCAGCGTCATAAAATGAGGTACGAATGAAAAAAAAAATTAACGATTAAAACTACTTTCTTCCATACAAAAACTTTTGCTGCTCATGTTTTGGGTATCGTTGGTGTTCGTTTTCGTGTCACGGAATGAAAGGGTTAAACTACGTATGCATGTATGCAAGAAATGAGAGCTGCAGGCGTCTGATTCTGAAATGAAGGCGAAGAAACAAGCGCGAGTGATAGATTTCGACAAGTTAGCGCATAAAACTTGACAAAAAGAAGACACGATTTATTGGAATGGTGAATGAAGTTAGTTTAGGTTTTAATTTGATTTAATTAAAAAAAAAAAAACTAGTAAAATCTAATCAGACAAGTATAGAAACGAGCACAATGTGTAGCGTAAAATAATAGAAAAATTATAAAAAAATATGTAGCCTACTTTTAGGCATGATTCAATTATTTGCAATGTATTGCAAGCAAAGGCAAGGCGAAACGTTGTATCAATTTTTTTTTCAACTAGAAAATTGTTGGTGTCTTAAGGAGAGAACGTAGTGTTTGTGTGTTTCGTCTGTTTATGTTTGTGTAAGTAAAGTTTCCTACAATTCATTGACGTACGCTTTTGTTTTCAGTTTTAAATTACTACCCGCAACGCAACTTCCTCAATTTTAAAAATTGTGTTAATTGTTAATATTTTGGTTTTTCTTTTTTAAATGTCTCCATTTAATTAAATTTTTTGCTACAACTTCTTCATCTTGTTCTTTACTTTTGCTCTAAATTTTGTTTTAGGTTTTTTTTTGCTGCTTATATATTAATTGTTTTTGCTTTTGTTTTTTGTTTTAATGCGATTATATCGAAAATGTTTTTTATATTGGTTTTGTTTTTTTTTTACTTTTTATTTTATTTTATTTTAATTAATTTAAATTTAAATATATATATATATAATTCAATAAGATTTTGTTGTTGTTGTTTTTTTGCTGGGTTTTACATTACTTTTCTCAGATTGAATGCTTTCTTTATTTAATCATATTTAGATATATGCATGTATGAATTTTTGCTGTTTATTTGTATGCATGTTTTTTTTTTTGTTTTGGTAGAATTATTAAGTTTCCTTACTTTTCTTCTTCATCTTATACTTCTTCATTTATTTCTCAATTATTTTGTTATTACATAATTTATTTCATATCATATTTTCAGCTATTATATTTAAATATATAAGTAAATTTTTGTTTGTTGCTGCTGTTGTTGTTTGCTTTTTTGTGGTATTCTTTAGCTTGCTTTTATATGGATACTTCAGCGGTTGTTTTTCTTCTTCTTCATCAGTGTGTTTCAATGTTTGTATGTATTGTTAGTTGTTTGGTGTTGTATGTAGTTTGTATTAATTACTCTTTTATTTTAAATATTAAAGTGTGGTGTGGTGTGTGTGTGTGTGTGTGTGATTGATTGAATGTTTGTATCTGTGTGTATGTATTGTTTAATTAATTTTTAAATAATGTATTTTCTGAGTTTTATTTTTTAAATGTTTTATTTTTTTTTAAATTTAAATTTTTTTAATAGATTTTTAGTATTTTAAATGTTTTTTTTTTATCCATAGCAACAATGTTGCGCGATGTTGATGCGCACAGCTGCAGTCTTCGTCAACATCTTAAAAACATAGAAAGGCTTAAAAAGAAGTAGATTAGCTGCTCACTTCGATGTCATCATAGTCACGAATTCTGGAAAAAATAAAGATGGACAATTAGTAAAAGCCAGTCAAATAAAGAAAGATTATTGCAAGAGTTGGAAAGAAAAACTTTAACCATTTATAGAGCGCTAAATAAGAGTTTTCACTAGCACCAAAAGGTAGTGTTTAAGTCAGTATGAGAAGAAAATTCGAGATGTTAAGCGTCAAGTGTAAAAAATGTTGGTGTCAACAAGAATGTTGAGTAACTCTATATGATTCGAGGAACTCAACATGAATTCAATAAATATATAAAAATATAAAAATTTAACCAAAACAGTTGGCGAATTGCAAAGGATATTTCACAGAGATGTAGGATAATAAAAAAATTGACAATTTATTTGTAATTTTTTGAACTTTTAAAAATTCTATTAACGCAATCTTAAACTTATTTATATTCCCTTCATAAAGAGACATTTCACAGAGATGCAAGACCAATAAATTGTGAATTATTTTGTATTCTTTCGAACTTATAAAAATACGATCACGAAAAACACGAAATGTGGTGCTATAAGCCCGGCACAGTAACAAAATTTGCATTCAATTCGTATCTCTTCCTGCTATTCTCTTGCTAACTGGCTATATGGTTCAATGGACTACGTTTTAGTCTAGTCTTCTAATCTGATATTGATTGTGGACCTCAGTTCAAAACCAGCGCTTGGCTTTGAAGTATATTTGAACAATATTTAACATTAAAAATTTTGAACAATATTTAACATTAAAAAGAAAAATTGATATTAATTTGATGAAACTTTCTCCTTTTCTTTACGGAAAATTTTAATTTTTCTAGACTTTTGCTTTTTATTAAAAAAAAAATCAACAAAAACTAAGACATCGTTCTTATTATTGAGACTTTAACCAGGAGACCTGGCGTGCTAGGCACTTCCTCTTACCACTAATCATCAAATGCTTACAACTACGTCGATTTACTAGACATAGGAGTTTACATCATATTACATTAGAACAATGCTGAAGAAAATATTTGCAATTGAACATGGAAATGGTTGCTGGATAATAAAGTTCTTTAGATTTCGTTACAAATTCACTTGGTTGTTTGAAAAGAAAGATTACATCAAGGCTTCGGAGTTGGTTCGAAAAATTACGACTCCGACTCCTAAAAATATTGAAATAAGACTACGACTCCCGCTACGACCTCAATATAATATATTTTGTTTTTCAAATTCTGCTATAAGCTGTGATTTTTACCAAGCGAGGTTTAAAAAAACGCCCGCTTATCATATGAATACTGCTTAAATAACACATCAAACTGTTAGTGGCTTAAAAGTTTAGCGAGCAAACGAAAAAAGTGTTTCCAAGTCATGTTTCAATTATTGTGTACTTTTTCTATGAAGGTGGCAACAGTGACGAATTGTCAGTTAATAGTGATACATGAAGTCGAAACTTGTTTGTACCCAATACTTTGAACGGAATTTTCAAAATGTCTTTTTCACCAACATTTCTATAAAAGACACTATTTAGTAAATAGGATTAACAAGCTTTATCAAATAAACTCATTGCTGAAAAAATATAATTGGTTTTCAAGGGTTAAGGGTTATTTTCTTTTTTCGAAAATAAACCAAAATTCTGAACTATCCTTTCGCCGGCGAACAAACTCTCCACCACATTTAAAAGAATAAGCGTTCATGTACTCGAACAATAATTCCTAATCTATTTTCAAACATATTTAATAATTATTGGAAATTATATTATTATTGTTTACTGAAGACAATTTGCCGACCAGATGCTATAAAATGCAAAATTGTGACTCCAAGCTGATAATAATTGATGACTGTTATTAAAATGGTTAGAGATCAATAGCAGATGTTTTCGAAGTCCGATCACAATAGATCTGTTTCCGTACTCGTTTCAAATACTTCAACTTGAAGTTAATTGATAGCGGTTCCGTACACATTTTTCCAGTACATGAGATAAGAACAAGCAAAATGTTACTTTCTATTACTCGAACTTTACTTGAAAAATTTCTTCGAGCACGAATCTCGAGCTTCAAACAGCTGATTGTCCACAAGTGATAAAATTAAAATAAGCAAAATGAACGCAAATGGGAGCCAGAGGTTCCTGGACAACAATTCCCTTGCAACTTTCAGCAAATTACATTTTTATTTAATTTAATTTGTAAAGAAACAGCTGTTGTTCTTGAAACTTACTTGGAGTCGTTTCCGTACTTTTTGACAAATTTTCTCATTTTGGCAGATAATCAAATTACTCTATATTACTCGAACTTTACTTGAACCTTGCTTACAACGAGTACGGAAACAGACCTATTCTCTTTGAGAATATGCCAAGTAACTGTGGGTGAATATTTTACGAATCAATTACATGCACGCACGACATGCATAGGAAATTTCTTCGCTGCTCGGAGAAGAGCGCGCTTTAGAGACTCGATATTTGCGTGTTAGTAGAGGAAGTCATACCCTCTAACACGGACCACAATTTGTAATCCAATGGGTTCAGGTCTGGGCTACCCACTGGCCACTGATCCGTGGATATGATGTCCGGTACATTGTTTTTGAGCCACTCCTGAGTCCATTTAGCCTTATGGGCAGAATCTTGTTGAAAGGTCCACGGCTTGTTTTCGAATAATGCCGTGTTAAGAGGCTTACAACCAATTCCAAAACATCTTTTCACAAAAATGGAGCTTGGTGCGTTCAGTAGTTCACTCACACTGAGCACGTTCAGTCGTGTACCAAATCATATGAGAGTACTAAGTAAAATCGATACTTGAGATATTTTATAAATTTTTAAAAGAAATAATTTTTTGTATACTATTTATTTTAATTGAACCACATCACCTAATTGCTCAATGAGCAAGATAGTACAATTCCATTAGGGTAGTGAATTGCTGATCACCCGTTTTGGAAAGATTTGATTATTAAGTAGGTGCAACTAGGTGCACTTTTACTGTAAACTAAAATTTTTTTAATTTCATTCTGATACTTAGGATGTCATATATTTTTTACTACAACACTGAAAAAAAATTCAAGAGGCTAACAAAAATACTAAGAGTCTTACAGATAAAAACGGTTTGTTATATTATTTTCTTAATTTTTATTTGTCTTAAACTGTGGGTAGCAACGCTCGAAATATTTGTGCTAATTGCATAAATTCCTCAATATTAGAAACATGCTCTTTTTCGAAAACAACTTGAATTCTCTTTCAATTTGTTTGTTGACTATTTTTAGTATCTGTATTAAACACCTGATTTAATTGAGGACACTTGACTATTTTAAACATGCAGCAGAAGAAAAACACTTCCTCCACAACTATTTAAATATTCGTCATCATGTCGTAGCCGGCCTCATGCACGACAAAGCAAAAACCGAAACTGATTTAAATAGAATAAAAATAAAATATATATAAAACTATACAAATTTCTATTTTCAAGCAGATTTTTCATGTTTTTTTGCAAGCATGTCATGCTGCATGGCGAGTCATGCTGCAAGGTATACAGTCCAATCCACCCTGCCCTTCAGTCTCAATCGCGGAGAAGTAGCGGCTAGCATGTAACATTTTCATCAGCTGCAAATTTAAAACGTCTGCTAGAAGTTAATTTACGCGGCATACAGGCAACATCATCTCGTGATTACAGCAAAAAATAAATTTAATTGTAAACAAAAATAAATTAGCAGAAATATCAGCTAAAAACACAACAAACACAAGGTGGCAGATTTGCGTGCTATTTTTAAATGAATGCGAGGAATGGGTTTTCCCTTCTTTTTTTTCTTTTTGTTTTGTTTAAATAAAATTCTATATCTTTTGTTGTTTGCGTGACTTGGTGGGTTGGTCGGTTGGTTGGTCGATGGGTAAGTCAGTCATCAGGTCAGTCATCACTGAGTAGATTCGAAATTGCTGCTTGCTTTCATTATTATGTTATTTGTAATTAAATTTAAAAAGTATTGCATTTTCCTTAATTAATTAATTGCTAGGAATTGCATTGTAGATAGTCAGATAAATTTGTTTTTGTTGCATTTGAGTTATTCAAAGCGTTCTTTGGTTCGCATAATAACGCCAACAAAAGTAATAACGTGAAGTGAATAAAAATGCAGTTAATTTGGAATTAACAAAAGAGAGTTTCTCACTAAAAGCTGCTTATAGCATCAATGTATCTTGGATCTAGTAATGGGTATTTTTAACCTAGCAAATATGTGAAGAAGTTTTGTGAGATTTGAAAACTTTTATTTTTAGTTTAGAAACAAGGGTTTCAGTTGCTACTCCTATTGAGTCAAGTCTGAACCAAAGAAGGAAAAGTAAATACATTATTTACCTCAGTGTGTTCAGTTATTAAGTGCATCAATTTCTCGATCACAAACTTTAAGATTTAAATCGTCAATATTGAGTAATTTCAATTTCAGTTGATTACAAATGAGGAAAGAAAATTAGGAAAGGTAAACGCTCAAGACCATGGCATGGTTGGGATTCAAAGCCTGGGTGGCAGGCATGCACCCTATCACTCAGATAGAGAGAGGCCGCGCAAAAACAATTGCAGCCACAACATGATATGAAATTTATGGAGAAATTAAACTCGAAACTGAGTCTTTGCCTTCCCCTTTGGCCTATTCTCCCAGTTGAGAGTGGTCACATGTTGAATATTCTATTTTTGATTAAAGATGGCGCACGTTGAGATAAAAATTAGCTCAAAGGCGCGCAAAACTTATTATTTTAGCTAGTTCCTCACCAATGAGTAATGAAGCTGTAATTTAAATCTTTAGAAGAATTGATAGAGAGTTGTCTGCTAAAACTCTTTTTTTATAAAAGAAACACCTTAATATTGCGGCAGGATAAAGGTGAGTTCAAGATAAAATTAAAATACAAAAAATAAAAACACAAAAACAACAAACACAAAAACAAAAATAAAAAAAAAAACTATATTACTAGGGCGTTCAAGATATTGTCGGCCTAACAAAGAAAACATTGCGATGCCCTTTTAATAGTATGATTTCTCAAGATCTCCGAAATACATTTCAGTTAACAATTCGACCTGTTCACACGTCGCAAATCTCCTTCCCTATAACCACCTTTTTAAGTTTGGGAACAGATAATAGTCGCGGGGGCCAAATCTGGAGAATATGGTGGATGAGGTAGCAGTTTGCCCATGGTTTTGATCGATTTGTGAACTGGAGCCATTGTCTTGCAAAAATATGATTTTTTTTTTCGATAAATGGGGCGGTTTGTGTGCGATTTCGTTCTTCAGTCGGTCCACTAATTAACAGTAATAGTCGCTGTTGTTTTTCCTTTTCTCAAATAGTCGATGAACAAAATGCCACTTGAATCCCAAAAAACAGATACCAACACCTTTCCGTCCGTTTCTTGAGTGTTCGCTCGATTGAGAGCACTTCCACTGGAACTTAAACACTCTTTTGCTGATTCCTTCGATTCTGGTGTATAGTGGTGGATCCATGTTTCATCCATGTTCACTTTTTTACGCAAAAAAGTAGTCGGATTTTGTTTAAATATGTCCAAATATTGTTGGGAAGTGCGAACACGTTCATGTTTTTGATTGATTGTTAGCGAACGCGGCACCCATTTTGCAGTTAGCTTTCTCATACCCAAATGTTCATGTAAAATTTGAACCACCGACCCACTTCATATGCCTAAGGCTATAGCTATCTTACGCACTTTCACTTTCGGATTGACCAATACGAAATCATGGATTTTTCCCATATACATTCTGGAGTGCTCAGTTCTTGGTGCTCTCCCGGCGTGTTCATCTTTTATGCTGATTCGACCTCTTTTGAAATTTGTAATCCTATATTTTACGGTTGAATACGACGGAGCAGGATCACGATAATATATATCGGAGCTTTTCTTTAAATAAGTTAAAAGTAAAAGTATTCTGGCTGACAAAGAAAAATAGTGAAACAAGATTATTTTCTCCGTTCGATGAGGTCGTGTTTCTCACTTTGTCGCTCCTACATTACAAAACTCTTGGTTGAAACTATCTTCTGGCCCAACTTTTGATCGAGTGTTTGTAAACACGGCAGTCACCTAGGACAGATCTTCTCCATGCACAAATATTGATGTAAAATATTGTGGATATGGTCATTTCCCCGCCCAGTAGTCTCAGCTATATCAATCACTCTCATTCTAGGATTATCTACCAAGATTTTATGGTTTTGCTCGATAATTTTGACAGTTAATCAAGCTTAGTTTGTCATCATTGCTCGTGCGACCTTTATTTAATTCAAAAACCCACTTTTTGGAGTCCGGCCTATTTCTTCTTCATTACAATAGCAGATTTTGGGTATCTTCGTAAAGTCAAACCTTAAAGAAACTCGTAAAAGTCGATTTTAGTTCACCAAAAGAAGTTTTAGTTTAAAAATAATAAAGAGAAGATAACCTCTGTTTGTTGAGATCTGCAAATTGTCCTTGATTCCTGAATAGCGAAATAAAATCCTCAAATTTTGATTCTTTAATACCTACACTCCGTTTCACATGAGTAGATACAGTGAATATAGCTGAGGAAAAAGACTGGGGCCCTACTCTGTATTGCGATGCAAAAAAAAAAAATCGTAAGATAGCGCAACCGGTACTCCGTAATGCGATAACTACGTGCGGTTTGCTATTTGAATGCGCATAGCGTTTCATTTTCGCAACGCATTGATTTACGCATCGCAATATGGAATAGGGCCACTGCTATTTAATGCAATTTAAGCAAACTATTGCAATACACTGTCTTTAAAACTTAATAAATTATAAAATCGATGCAGACTACTTTCAAGTTATCAACCTGACTCACTCAATATGTTTTGGGACAATCAGTCCAAAATATTAATGATTCGTGTTTGAGCAGGTAGAAAGCGTGACATTGCAGTAAATTGACATGTGTATTCCTTATCCATTTGTTAATTGCACTTGAAATTTCAAAAGGCAAATGTTTCATAAAGTTTTCGGATACTTCTGCAAGTCCATGAAAATGGTCATAAAAATTTTCGCATATTATAGAAAATCTAATCTGTTCCATAACTGCCAATAGAAAACAAAGGTAAATTGAATGGAAATCAAAAATTATCTTTTGAACTGTGCTGTTCCGTAATAAATGTTATTCCTGACCATGGCAACTAGGATAAGTGAAGGTTATCAAGCAGAGTTATTTATGTTTTTGTGTAAAATTTTAAAATTTTTCGAAAGAAAAGAGAAAGAACGAAATGATTAAAAGTCCGTCGAGTGCACAAGATAGATAACATCCGAAAAGTTTGCTCATACATGTCAGAAAACTTAAATAGATAACCTTACATGAAAAAGTTTATCGTGCGTGAAATCAAAAGCTTTGAAACAACGAATTTGAGCTTGTATGTTGTTAACAAGGCAGGTAAAGAGAATAAAAAAAAAATATATTTTCTATTGTGCTAAGTAACAACAATGAATCACAAATGAAATCATCGTCAAAAGCAGCCCCAGTGAAATGCAATCATTGTTGGGCATACTTTTCATGAGAACCTAAAGCTGAATCATGCTCAGGTGACAGGGCCCGAGGAGGTAGAGCAGTAAATAATGAAAGTTAGATATATTCAAGGTGAAGGGGTGTCAGCCAAGTATGTAGGTATGTAGTCCGCCGCTAGTTGCGACTCATGTATCTTTTTACTTAACAAAATGTTGAGGTGATTTGATTTTGTGGTTAAATTTTAGTTGGATGCTTGTTTTTTTTTTTTTTGTTGTTTTTAATTTAAACGAATTTTAAAGCAAATATTTGTGATGTGTGCTGTCTGGCATATTTGTGGTTTTTTGTCAAAGGTGTGAAGTTATTTGATATGTACAAAATAACGCTTGAGATAAAATAGAGCATATCTGACAGAGAACTGCAAAAACAAATAGAAATGGGTACTCGCCATGTGATAAGAAAAAAAAATTGCATAAATAATAAGAATGAAAAATAAACAAAAGCAAAAGGTGTGACTTTTCATGATTCAAAACTAAACTAATGTGGAGTTTATAAAAAAAAGAACAAACAGAACAGAAAATAAAACGCTAGATTATAAAAAAAAAATTGCATTTTGGCTTTAAATAAATAAAATTTGGATCTCGCTAACAAGCTTAACTTAAATCATTAATAAAATACATAAACATAGGCCTAAAGTGGTTATATTAACGGCTACACATCTTCAAACTTGATTATCGAATCACTCAGTGGTAACTAGTTTCGTCATCAAAGTAATATTGAATTCAGTCTGAGTCTATTTGTTGCTATCTTCGTTTTCCAATATTTATACGAAGTTAAAAAAAAAAAACAAAACAATTTAAAAATTCTTAATTATTTGCAATAAAAGCTCCAAAGAATTTTTATGCAGCAAACACAGACAAAGATCAGGGTAAAAAAAATAATTTTAAAGAAAAAAAAAAACAAATAAAAAAAGAAGCTTTGAATCTCTATCTCAGGTCAAATTGCTGTGTGGCAAAGATTTCAAACAGCAAGAAAACAAAAACATTAAAAAACTACTGTTTCTTTCTATTGTTTATAAAATAAATATTTGGTACAATTTTTTGCTTTTTTAAAAGAAATTTATTTGTTTCTTTTAAAATCAATTTGGCCACGAGCCAAAGTTGAGGGTCTTATTTCTGCTCTGCTTCGATTTAGTTGAGGATGATAATGATGATGATATTTGCAAAAAGCCAATCTATATTAATTCTGTAGTTAATTACCACCAACGGCACCAGAGCAAGAAACAAAAGAAAACAACAAAAATGAAATAACATACATTAAAAAAATCTTTACTCTTGATTAGATGGTTGCTAGCTGGTCTGTATTGTACACATACGAGAGCGTTTGTTAATTCAAGCAGCAGTTTATTCATCAAATAGCACGAGCAGGAGAAGAAGAAACGAAGATATGTTGACTTTTAGTGTTCATTATGATGAACTCATGATTCATGAACAATTCTTTAAATTTGTTAAATAAAACAAAAAGCAAATAGGTGCTAGAAATTTGCTAATTTGCATGATATTAAAAGAGCCTTGCTACAACAAAATTAGTTCCGTTTGTTGTTTTTATATTTTTTTTTTCCAATTTAACGACTATAAAAAAAAAATTAGTCAGTAATATTTAATTTCAAATGAATATTTAAACGTTTTTTTATGGTTAAAGTTTTTCTTAAACGCTTTACTTGCTCTCTGATTTGAAGCGATAACACCTACCTTCGTAATTGACCTGACCATCACCATCGATATCAGCTTCTCGAATCATCTCATCGACTTCTTCGTCTGTTAACTTTTCGCCCAAATTTGTCATGACGTGACGTAATTCAGCCGCTGAAATAAAACCATTGCCATCCTTATCGAATACTCTGAAGGCTTCTCGAATTTCTTCTTCGCTATCGGTATCCTTCATTTTACGTGCCATCATTGTTAAGAATTCGGGAAAATCAATTGTGCCGTTGCCTAAGTAAAAATATTGAAAATTAGAAATGTCAAATAAAATACAAACACATTAATTGTTAAATTATTTCGAAAAGGGCAAATCTTTCGATTATAAATTAAAAAGTAGAATATTTGAAAAAACAGTAGACGCATTGGAAGCCAGCATTACTCGTGTTATCCAGCCATGGTGAGAATAAGCCTGAAATTGTGTTTAAAAACTAATTGCAAATCGCTTTTAAATCTTCACCACCTTAAGATGACCCACGCCGTCATGTTTAGGACTAGAAATATTTTTGTTTTCTGTTAGAATATGTTACTAACCACTGAATTATACCGCTCCATATAGAATTTCTATGATTTTTCCTCATATAAACAAAAGGATACCTTGCAACAATTGAGTTGCATGGGAGATGCCACGCTATTTTAATTATCACACATTTTTAACCCTTGTCCTTGGGTCAAAAGCTAAATTATATTAAAAAATCGGTTTGTATGGGAGATGTCACATCCTCTTATAATTGTTTTATAAAAATTTATGTTAGTGAATTGAGATTTCATAGGGAGCTTCCACACCCTATGAGGCTACGCGCCATCGCACACAGTTCGAAATCTTAAAGATATAAATAATTCAAGCTGTATGGGAGATGTCACGCGCCTTATATAAAACTTTATAAAGGGGGAGCATGTACTACATAAAAACTGTGTCAAAATTGACTTTTGAGCTGACTTTACTTTGAATGTATCTATTAATATTAGATTTTTTTCAAAAAAGTTCTGATCAATACTCGAAAGGATTGATATATACCCCGAGATGTAGAGACTGAAAGTTTTGAGGGGACGGAATTTAATATGTACCTATAAAAACATTCCGTTTTTTAAAACTAAAAAAAAGGTGAAAATTACATAGTTTATCTATGAAACCTTTTCACCACATGAAGAACAATTCCAACAGCATTGTTTGTAATAAAATTTCCGTGTAAAGAAGAATGGAATCGTTACATCATTATAAATATTCATTAATAATAAATATTTTTAATATTTCCCAACAGTTCTTTCCCATAAGAATTTAATTTCCCTACGATATGAACGTGTGAAAACTCTCAATCAGTTAGCTAAAAACAATAATTATCAAAATTGTAGGAGGCAAAGAGTGTAATTTCGGAATGTCAAGAAATATTTATTGTAAAACGAAAACAGAACAGTTTTGAATAATAGATTTCATTCAACTTCTATGGAAGAAGTTTAGAGTAGGGACATGAGAAAATAATCAAAAGAAAAATTGTGTAAGAAAAATTAACAATAAAAATTTGTTTCACTAAAAAATTTATTGTAATAGGTAGCAACTGCGCAAATCTATGAAATGAAACAATAATCGAGACAACTCCCGTCCGTGCCACCCTCTACCCAAAAAAAAAAATTAATTTGCAGTAAATAAAATTGCAACAGACAACAAACGACGGACACATGACGGAAACATTAAAAATTTCATTATTTTAAATTGCGATGGTGGCGCGTCGCTGGCAATGTTTGTGGTGAAAACAGGCACACCTCCTCTTTAGGCTACACAGAGGAAGAGAAGACACAGCATAACATTAAGGGGGTGCAGCGGAGTACAGAAACATCCACGTATTTTTGTGCATGCAATAGCACAAGCAGAAGCATTAAAGAGAAGTTTGCCAAAAAATGAAAAATATTTTGTTGGCGTTTATTTTTAAAATTCGCGTCATGATGGATTTCAAAATTAGCACAGCAACCGTGGCACGCACAACAACACGACAAAAGCCATGTATTGAAAAAACCAAAAGAAAAATTATCTTTTGGTAATATAAAAATTCAAATTCACTATTTATCAAAATACAGTTAAAGCAAAACAACCAGACTCGAGAACAAAAAAAAAAAAAAATATTGATGAACACTCAAAATAGAAGAAGGACAGACAGCTGTACAAATAGACAGCAGATAGACAAATGACAACAAAAGCGATACATTTTTGGGAAATCCTTCCAATTCGGAAGAGAAAGAAAAATACCACTTTTTTTTAGTTTTACAAAAATTTCCCCACAAAAGATAAGATGAGGGAAAAAGCGGATGTTGCCTTCTTACAACCCACACAATTTTAAGTTTTCTGATATTTTTGCTGTGGTACGTAAGTTTTTTTGTATTTTAAAGATTGTGAGTTTTTCGTATGACGCCAAATTTTCTTGTAACTAGCTAAGCTAAAAGATTGCGAAAAACTATTTTCAAATATTTAAAAAATTTTGCACAAACTATTGTATTTGAGCGCCATTCAAAAATTATTATTATTTAATTACCTAGAGAAGCATACATCTATCTATATTTTTGGTTTTCAGACTAGCAGGAATTGTTAGTGAAAAATATTAGATGTTTGAACATATTTGAAATTGACACTTGTAAAACATGGCAACAAAACTTAAGGCTATTTGGGCCAGTTTGAAGTGTCATTTGAACATGTGGTGGAATTGAAAAGTTATGTTTTCAAGAATATTACATATAAAAAAAAAATCAATCTTTCCATATCAGAACTAATTTATAACAGTTATGTATGTCAAACCAACTGTCGTTTCAAGTTAAGTTGCATTTTATCGTGATGACATAGACGCATCACATTACAAAATTTTAGGAATTTTCAAAGTTATGGTTTTCGGTGCAAAGCTTATAGAGCACTTGCACCATATCAAACCTAATATAATGGACCATCTGAGACCGCAATTCATAAGAGTTTTGAAGATGCAAATTTATCTATTCAACGTAGTTTCCTTTTTAAATTTCTGTCCTCATTTCTAATGAAATTGAAATCTAAACTGAAATTGAAAATTCATTAATATTAAGACTTAAAAGGTGTTGTGGTAGAGAAGTTTGTGAATGGATAACTAGAATTGATTGAAGTAAAGGCATAACACTTGCCTCAGATTCTAATTCAGATGTTGAATGCCTTTCTCGCCATGCTTAGAACATCCTACACATGTTTCACTTGATTGAACATTCTTTTCACCTACTTATCTAATTATTTCGAACCAAGACAGACTCGACTGAATGGAAATATCTTCTGAAATTATTGGTGCAAAGTTAAAAAATAAAATCAACTGGCTTGGATCAGCTGTTTTAACGAAATATTTTGTCCAACAATAAATCTAATCTTTGGATGTATTGGTGTTGGTGGAGTTAACGGAGAATATTTTTTTTTTTCAAAAAAGAAGATAGTCAGCATGTTACGGCAACTATATTATCCATAATCATAATTTATAATAATGGACCTGAACTTTGGCCTCCAAGATCTTGTGATTTTCTTTGGGTATGTTAAAGACACTAGTCTACGCTGAAAAATCAACAACAATGAGGAAACAAATGCTCAATAAAGCGGTCGAAAACTTCCCTCGAAAAGCTCATTCGGACGATATTCACCAGATCAAGCCGTGGTGGGCATACATTTTTAGTATAAATATGTATTCAATGAAATAACAGCTGTTTTGTTCAAAATCAAAGTTTGTACTTGCTTTAAAAAACTGGCTCATTATCTTAGATATGATCTTATCTTAACTTAAAAATGAGATAGTAGATTTTAAACCCTGTGGATCATTATTTACGGTTTGTGAATGACTCCATACAAATTTGACAAGAGTTTCAGATCTAGTCTGAGTATTTAATGGATTCTATAAATGCTTGATAATGCTTTGTTAAGTGGCTTAGGCTTAAATGGTTTTAATTTTTTATTCCCTTCACAAGATAAAAAAAAGGAATCACAGAAACAACATCTCCATCTTCACTCATGAATATAACCGCGGGCGTGCATAAAAATCCACACTTTGATATGGAATAGTAAAAAGTAGCAAAACAACAAATCCACATACATACAGTTATTTTGAGCCGCGCACGTTTTGCTAAACGAATAATAACATGTTTCAAAAGTATTTTGCCAACATTTTTAGATATTTGCTATTTTTAAAATCTACATAATTGAAATACGCGCTGCTGCTGCTGTTGCCGTTGCTGATGGTTCAAATGATATAGTCTCTATATGTGTAGAGGTGGCATATCGAAAAGTGATGATTGAATTGCTAACGGCAGAGATGAAAAGTATGAGAAGAAAGAAGTAGAGACAAGCAAAATTTTGCAAGAATTTAAGGAATGAATAAAAAAACATCAGCGTCATGTTTGTCAAGTATGTGCGAATGTGTGTGTGGGTAAATTGGGATTTAATTTATTCAATAATTTTGGGTTGAGAATCTTATTTAATGGTTTTTATATGTGCATTAATTTCAACAGTATTTTGTATAATTCATTGTTTTATTATTTGGGTGTGGAACGTATAAGTTTATTAAACTTTTCAACAATCCAGAGAAATTTTATACAATTCCTTATTTTACATGCAATATTGCTGGATATTTTAATAGAAATTTTCGCAACAGTCTTGTGCTGTTAATTTTAAAGTTTAAAGTTAAAAGTTAAAAGTTTTGCCTCTATTCTATTAAAGAAATATTGTGAAATAATTTAAGCTTTATTCTTTATTCTAATAAAGAATATAGGCTCTATTTCTTTCAATTGAAAATTTTTCATTTAAATTTTTCTGATAGGTATCGGTAGTGCGCTTAACTGCCACTATAGGGCTCTTAGGTTCAAATCTCGGTTAAGTCATGGTCCTACGCTTAAACTTTCTGCATTTTTTTCCACATTTCTTATTAACTGAAATTATTACTGTAGTTGGTAGTCTGTAAGAGAAGTTTGTAGATGGGATTGCCTTATAACTAGAATTGACTAAAGTAAAAGCATAACACTTGCCTCAGATTCTAATTCACATGTTTGTACGTATGGCTTCCCGCTAATCTTAGACATCCTACACATGTTTCAATAGAGTGCATTTTCACTAGAAAGTTGGAAATGCGCACATGTTTCACTGAGTGCATGACTGAGTGCGTGATTATTCCACTAATCTAATCATTTCGAATCAGGACAGACTTGAGTGAATTAGTAAAACACCAGAAATCCCTGGTTCAAAGCTAAAAAAATTACATGTAAAGCTTCTTGAGAACATGAACATGAACATAAGTCGTTCGGAGTAAACATTAAAATAAATAATAACACTCACAACATAATTGTCTATATCTTAAAAAATATCTGAAATTCTCCAACAAAATGAAAACGGTTCAATTATTCAACGATATTAATTTTATTTCCTTCAAAGTAATCTCCATTGCAAGCAATACACATATTTCAACGCTTTCTTGAATCTTGAAAACACTTTTCATAGGATTATTTTGGAATAACCTTAGCTCATTCCTTCGAATTTTCCTTTATCGCCTCAATCATCTCAAAACACTTTCCGCGAAATGTTAAGTCGTGAGAATAAGAAAAAGTCACAAGGAGCCATGTCGGGTGAATACGGAGCTTGCGGAAAGGTATGTACGTTGTTTTTAGTCAACTAGTTGCATAAAAGATGTGAGAGCCGGTGTATTGTCGTTGTGAAGAAACCACGACTTGTTTCTCCACAATTCTGGACTCTTTTTGCTCAAAAAAATGTTAGAAACACTAAGTTTCAGACAAACTCTTTGCTCAACTAAAGCTGCGTGCGAATTTCGCAGAAAAGCTATCTGACTTATTTACAAAACTATCTCGCTCAAACTGTCGACAAATGACCTCAAATAGATATTTGAGCATCAGATAACAGATGTACCAACCCAGAAAAAAAAAGAATGGGGAATTCCGGGTATTTTTGATCAGAAGATAAAAAGCTTGGTCGCTACTCTTTTCAAGAACTGAAATGGTGAATTCGGTTTTGGTTTATTATTAAAAAATTTTAAAGTTTTTGTTTAATTTCTGAATTTATATGCAATTTAAATACTCATGCAAATATAAAATAATAATAAAAGAATATACTGTACACAATAAAGAGTTTATTAAAAAGAGTGTGAGAACTTAAATGCGAATTTAAATCAAGTCATATAAACAATTCTCAAAAGGTAATAAATTAAATATGTTTAAATCATAAAATTTAAACACTATCAAGTTGACAGATCTCACAAAATTGTCATCTTAAAAAAGAAAATTTATATTATTTTTAGTGTTTTCTACATAAAGCTATTTATATTACAAGCTATGGGTATAACCTTTAAATGTTAATTTTATCACGTGAAGAACATTTTGCTCAGAATTTTCCAAATAAACGCTTTTGCTTATAATAAAAAGGGATGATTTAAAAGAAACTAAAAAATATTTTAAAGCTTCACAAGGTTGGAAGACATAAACATAAGTTAATCTTTAATTGGCAGCACATGTATTTTAAATACATTTAATAGCTTTGTTGTCTGTCTGCTGAGCTGTATGTCTGAGAAACTGTTGATTTTCGATACAAAAAATAAAATAGCAACAAATATGTGTGGACCTGTGAAAGTGTATATGTGTGCTACGTATTTTAAATACATCCGCATTAGCATGAATATTTATGTGAAAAATGTTTTTAGTACAAAATCATAATCGAAGGAAAATTTTAATTTGAAAACAATTTAAAATGTTTTTCCGGTTCAAATTCATTAAGGAGCTTATAGAGGAAAAACATGAATACCAAACAATTTCACAAATTTTTAGATAATAACGCTGAAAGCTTTCAGCAGTCGACTTGGAAAAGAGAAAATTTGGTTTTAAAAGTTTTTTAATTAAAATAAATGCTTGCTTTTAGAAGGTAAGTCAGCGTGAAAAGCAAAGTAAGCAGCATTGAAATCGTTTGCATTAGCTTACAAAAACATACAAGTTCCAAGGCTTGCTGTTTCGGCTCCTGCATCCCACAACACAGCCAGCTTGTGATCTTAATTTTAAACATTTGCCAAGCGTATTAAGTGCTTTTTCCTCACATCGAACTCGAACTTCTTGGCAATGGGTTGGTTTTTGGCTGCTTTGGCTCAATGGTTAAAAAAACGAGTTCCAATCCTTACTCCTCCCACCCCACCACACCAAAATGGTAGCTCTACCGAATATTTATTAAATTCTTAAGAATAAGCTACCAATTTAAACTTTTTTCAGCTTGGCTTTTGAAGCACAATTCTTTGGCAAGCAGCTTATAAACAGAAAATAAGTGGGAAAAAATATGAAAAACTAAATAAGCTTTAGATAAGCAAGTTGGGTTTGTCCACATTTTATGTAGCATTAGAATTATTAAATTGGTCCCACGATGCGAGTTCATAGATAAGCGTACTGTTGCAATGCAGGCCCTTTATGAATAACAGTTAAATTGAAGTAAGAAGGGAGGAAGGAGAGCAGCTGTATGTGCAAAAGTGCTCACTAGCTGGATGTTGGTTTGTGCCATGAGGCCACAGCTAAGCCGGGTTGGCTAGTGGTTAAGGTTCACAAGTCAGAACAGTAACAAAACAGGAGAGTACTGGCTTTAGTTGCCAAGCAGCATGAAAATATTAAAAGAGGACAAAAAAAATTAGGTCTAGACATAAAAATATCTAGGCACGTGCGCTACAGATGGGCGCAAATATTAATAGAGGAGTAGGGATGATTTTGTCACCAAGAGAATTTGTTGGTGGGTGGTTTTGAGCCCATTTTGCTTATCAAAATTTTATAATGTATTTGTTTGGAAGTAATAAAACCTAATTTGACAGATGAAAAAGAAAAAAGAAAACAAGATAAGTTATTTAATAGCAGCACAGAAATTTAATGGCGTTAAAATTTCTCCCAATTATCACTGTGAGCATGCAATGGAATTTTATGAATAATTATTCTGAACAAATTATAATTTAAGCGAAATGTGATGGTGGTATACCATTTTCAGATGAAGATTAAATTTTGTCGATTTTGCTTCTGTTTCGTTTTCACATCAAATTTCACCATAAACAACTAGAAATTACACTTTTAACCATTTAGAAAAAAATATGTATTTAAAAAGTCTTACAAAAAGAACAGTTTTAATCTGATCAACTTTTTACACATATACTCCGCTCCAGCATAATTTACCAAAAGTAAGTCTAATCTGCTCATTCAAGTGCTTTTAAATTTTTTTCTTATTGGTTTTATATGACTGTTAACAAAATAAGATAAAAACAACATTCGCATACCGTTAGCTTTTTAAAATACTTTTTAATAAACTTATTGGAACTTGGAGCTTCTGGACCGACTTTAATAACGTGCGCGATATCTGATGTAAGCATTTCATCTTCCCTTAACTCTTTTGGGCATCGACGTAGTGTTGGTTGCCTAAGCTTTTTATATAGGTACTACCATGGGAAGTGTTCAAGGGAGATACATGTACTAACGACATCAGCTCGGGTGTTCCCAGGTCTACTCGGGCAGAACATCTCTATAACATTGCCCAGGGGACATCCCCAGAGCGTTGGTTTAGTGTAAAAAAAGTGATAAGTACAGGGTTTTCTAATAGGGACTTGACAACTTTGAATTAAATTTCTGAACGCACCCCCCTTTCACTGATCATCGAACTGTCATGGCCAATTTATTCAGTAAACTCAACATTTTCATCATGGTAAAGTACACGAACGAACGTCTGCAAATTATAAAAATTTACTACCGAAATTCGGAGTCGGTGATCGCAAAGAGCGTTAACTGCAATTTTCGGTCGTAATTCTCGCCCTAGTAGACAGACAATAACAAGTTTAGTGGAAAAGTTTGAGTCTATATATTCGTTGTGTGATGTTGCCGTGCCAGTGAGACAAGGGGTTAGTCGAAGTGTCGAAAATATCGCTACCGTTCAGGCGTCCGTAGCAAACGATAAAAAACAGTAAATTCTACGACGTTCTCAAGATTTGGGCATCGCCCAGACCACTTTATGGCAAATTTTGCGTAAGGATCTTAGTTTACACCCATACAAGATCAAGCTGACTCAAGAATTGAAGCCGATTTACCATTTGAAGCGACGTTCGTTCTCCAATTGGGCTCTGGAAAAGATGCGCCTAAATGATGAATTTCATCGCAAAATTATCTTCAGTGACGAGCTCATTTTTGGCTCAATGGGTTCGTCAATAAGCAAAATATGCGTTACTGATTGGGTGAAAATCCACATGTGCTTCATGAATTATCATCCACAAAAAAATAACTGTTTGGTGCGGTTTGCATGCCGGCGGCGCCATTGGATCATATTTTTTCGTCGACGATAACGATCGTATCGTTACTATGAATGGCCATCGTTATCGCGCCATGATTACCAATTATTTTTGACCCGAATTGGAAGACATGGACTTGGACAACATGTGGTTCCAACAGGACGGTGCCACAAGCCACACAGCACTCGTTACAATCGATTTATTGAAGAGTAAGTTTGATGAGCGTGTTATCTCAAGAAATGGGCCAGTCGATTGGCCGACTCGTTCGTGCGATTTAACGCCTCTAGACTATTTTCTTTGGGGCAATGTCAAGTCATTGGTCTATGCCAACAAGCCGACGACGTTGGAAGAGCTCAGAGTCGTTTCTGCCGAAATGTGTGGCCGAGTCATCGAAAATTGGGTCCAACGAATCGACCGCTGCATACGTGCCCGCGGTGGCCATATGAACGGAGTCGAGTTTCATTCATAAATGTTTTGATTTTACTTCAAGCCGATAATAAAGTTTTTGAAATATCTCAAATGGTTTGCGTTTTATTTAAAAAAAAAGTTGTCAAGTCCTTAATGGAAAACCCTTAAATTTACTTTAATTAATATTTCAAATATTTTTTCTAAATGAGTCGAGGAACTCTTAGCTTGAAAGAAAACAAAATCAAAATAGAAGTTTTTAACGAATATGGTTCGAGTGCTCGTGAAAATGCTTAAAAAAAATAGGAAGATCTGAAAATGTTGCGAGTTATTTTTTAAGGAAATAAAATCCACTTAACCAGTGGAGAATGGTTTACTTCAAGACGAAGACGCAGCATGGTAGAGAAGGCCAGTTCTTCGGCAGTGCAAGTAACCCATGAAATTTCTAGAGCCTCATCTAGGAAACTATAGATACATAAAAATACTGCTACAAAGTGGTGCTACTGCCTTGAGGGGATCCTCATAGCAGGGATAGCTCATCAAAAAACCAGCAGCAATTAAGCTTCTTTAGTGCAAACTGATAAGAAAGTTGCTATGGACGTGAGCACTATGATTTTTCTTTCTCTCCCATGACGTTATTAAGAAAAACAGATCGGATGATCCGTCGCGACGGGATGCGTCGTCTGAAATATATTGCTCGCTTGCGGATGCCCAGAAGTAAAATAAAACAGAAGGAAATTTCCGGAAATATCAATTACTTCAATTAAGTCGAATGATAGACTTTTGATTTCTATTGAAGAGCGACCGAAGGGCACCAACAGCAGAAGCACCCTTGCTGAAGCAGCAGCAATATTTCTTTGGAAGCAATTTGCACTGACAAGACTTGGTGAGCTGATTTCGAGGAAATGTTCCTTGTGATGAGATCTTAATTATATGGGGTTTTCTAAGAATGTAGGGGTTATCTTAATAAATGTAAAATCATATCATATATCAATAAAATAGATTTTACAGTGACTATGATTTCATGTGAAAGGGGTTGAATAATTTATGTCTTGAATACATTTTTTTATATATTAATAATACATTTAAATTTGTAATTTTTTTTTTGCATTGCAATACAAGTGATATCTCTTTTGTTGGCCGCTACAGAACTGTTTAAAAAAGGTATTTGCAGCAATTAATCGGTTAATTCGGTTTATAAGCCTTATGCATTAAGAAATAACGTTGGTAATTGTAGTTAAGTGCTTTTTGTGGTATTTGATTATGGACAAGGAGTAAAAATTTTAATTTAGTTAAGCCTAAAAATAATTTAAGAGTCACATAATTTTTTACCCCCTTCTCCCTTTTACCACTTTTCCCTACTTTTTTTTAGCTTAACTTTCGAATTACGTCCCTCAAATTGGATGGACCATTTCGGATTTTGTTAATTTCTTAAATTTTATTCATTAAATATTATTTCAGACAAACTCGTGATTGATGAGTTTTACAGAGTAAACATTTGCTTGCAATAAAACTACATAATTTTGGGTCCGACAATTCGGATGACGATTAGATGAAAATTCATTCAAAGCATAAAAATATACAGATTTAAGTTGTAGCTCAAGAGGTTTTTTAGTCTTATTCATTAAAAAAAAAAAAAAATACTAGATGTATTACAAAAAGATAGTTGAAAATAACCAACCCCCCCTCTCTCTCCCCCTCGTTATTTAAAATAACATTACTTCTTATTGTATGTTCTGTCTCTACAATTCTTGTTCTATTTAAATGTAGCTTCAAAAAAACGCTTTAAATTCTTGTTCTATTTAAATGTAGCCACAAAAAAATGCTTTGCAAATTTATCTACAATTGTGAAATTCGTATTTTTATCTATCAATTTTTTTTTACCATAATCTTCCATTACATCTTTTTCTCATATCTCATCATGCATCATATTACTTTCTCTTTTACACAGTATGCGAAGAAAAAACTGATTAAATATTTTGCAGCTTTCATTTTTCACTGCATATATTCTGGCGTTTGAGCATCTCATTTTAGTGGCAAGCTGAGAGAAGAGCTAAAAATTGCTGCAAAGTTTCGTTTAGCTGTAGAAAGTTAAGGCTTTGCAGATTGCCGCATTCCGCAAACTCATACC
Source organism: Pherbina coryleti (assembly GCA_943735915.1). NCBI lineage: Eukaryota > Metazoa > Arthropoda > Insecta > Diptera > Sciomyzidae > Pherbina > Pherbina coryleti. The sequence goes on from OX030950.1 coordinate 131,519,023, forward strand.
CCGCTTTCCTACTTATACAGCTCCAGGACCCACGCTACTCTCGACTTGCCATGAACTCAATAAACGTTTTGTGCAGCAAAACTGACGCACATGGGTTTCTTAGAATTGCTTGCCCAGAAATTATCTGATTTTCTGTTGACCAAATTTCTCCATTAACGTGTTTTTGTGCACCAATTTATGTTTTTCTGGCGCATGCGCTTCTTGTCATCTCTCCCGGAATGTTCATTTTCATATTTAACAGAAAGCGAGCATATTTTCTTGGTGCTGTCATGATTATTTGAACAGTTAGTTTACATTTTCGTTGCTCACCATTTTTGGCCAATAACTTTTCGGATATTGCTTTTGTCGCTATTCGTTGTGGACTTAAAAACTTTTCATGGCATATTTTCAGGCGAGCTAATAGTTATTTTTGGGTGGGGCTTTCTTTAGCACGATTTAGCTACGACAAAATGTTGCATACTTTTCGACATACATACATTTATATACTTGAATTGGCTCGCCAAGAATATGAGTTCCAAAGAAGAAGTGAAAAATCTGTCATAATAAAATAAATAGGCAGATTAATTAAAAGAACTAAAAAAAAAACAACACTTAAGTTGACCTACTTTTTTTTAGATGTTTAAGAGAATACATACATTACAGTTTTATGCGTAGGAAAGTGAAAAAATGTGTCTAGATATTTTAATTATCGTCGAATTGACGTTGTTTGTAGTGTTCTTAGTTTTTTCTGCATATTTGTAGGCCTTGTAAAAATTAAAAAAAAAAGAGAGAATTTAATGAAATTAAAAACAAAAGCTTTCTTTTCCATTCTGGTAATAATTTGTATGAACTTATTGAAATGTAATCACTTTCAATAACCGTCGTAACCGTGCTTGCAACGTTCTATGTCAATTTTAAAAACAGGTCAAGTTTACCAAATTTAAATAAATTTTTCTGATAAACCCATCTCCCTACAGACAATGACAAACTTCAGAGTAAATAAAAGCCAAGAAAAGCCACTTGATAACATGAACATTTAGCGTTCGGAGTCGTCAGAAAACATATAGGTCTAATAACACACAACAACAAACAAATTGATCATAAGATGCTTAAAGTCAAAGTCTTCTCAATGGCCAATTCGTTTTCTATTGCTATTTTCTTGCAAAATAAGCAACAATCTGGAAAATCGTAATATTTTATATCAATTTGATCAGGGCGATAACTCTCAGCAGGTTGTTTTAATGTATTAGCACAACCAAGTGCACATGTAAAGCGGTTTCCACTCTGGAAATTTCTATGATAGACACCGCTTAATACGAATTCCGAAATTTCTTGGGTCGAAATTCTTTTAGAAGTTCTCAAAAATGCGTGAACATGGAAGACTTCGACAGTTCATCTTATGATAATTCTGCGGAACTCAAGATTGCCAAAAATCAGTTTTGAATCATTTAGATAAGGCTGGTTACGAAAAGAAGCTCGATATTTGGGTATCACATGATTTAACATTAGCAATGTACCCAAGTTTCATCTGTGAATCACTGTTGAAATGAAACGAAATCGAACTATTTTTCAACAGATTGATGAAAAGATGATCACATACGGTAAGTGTGCGAAAAAGATCGTTATCGGATATAAAAGGAGTTACATTAGCGGTGGCATAGCCCGTACATACGCCACTTAAGGCAATGCTTTGTGTTTGTTAAGATTATTCCAAAGTAGTCTTGCAGCGAGAGCTCCTCCAACCTGGCCAAACTATGGATTCCACTCCCTCAACTAATGCCACACAACACTTGTTGACTGGGATGTTTTAATGAATTAACTGTGTAGCTTGTATTTTGTCATCCAACTATCATTTGTTTTATTCCGCAGAATACTTTTAAGCTTTGCAGAACTGACTTCCGAAAAGTCCTGAAAATTTGTTGATTCTTTTTTTTCCTAAAAATCCAAGAAGTTCAACAGCGTTAATGATAATCGGGTATGGGCAACACTACATTTAAAGCTTCTGTGTTGCTTCTGTGTTGTTTCTGTGTTTGTCTTGTGTCTTTGATTTGTTGTTGCGTTTTGTGTTGCTACATAAGCCTTTGCTCTCAATTCTTGCTTTCAACGCTCCCAGAGCGCTCTCTGCCCATAGCTGATGATAATACCTAAAAAGTCGCACAAATTAAACGAAACTTCACAAATTTATTTAAAGGGGTATTTGAGTCAATTGCAGCTTATATAAATATTTTTATTGGGTGTCGGAATTAATCCGCAGCGTTCTCTTCATGAAAAAATATCGTTTATTTTACAGAGTCAAGTATTGTTCATCGCTCACCTATCTACGCCAACCGTAAAAAAAATGGAACGGTCTAATATTCTGCGGTTTACCTTAAGTTTTTGCATGTGAACATCTAAATTTAAATTAATTCCGATCGATGGTCAATTTTTAATGGGCTAATCGTCTTTGATCGTATCTACAGAAGCTGAGTTCCCGTTTTAACCAAAAGACGACTTACGAATTTCACTTGCTGTCTTTTGGGGAAACTTTTGAGATCTACACACTAAATAGACCGCCTTTTTTATAAGGCTTATAACTTTTACGGGCGGTCGTTTGCGGAATACTATTTTGACCGTCCCATTTTTTATATATATTGCTCAGCATTAAATATCATCCTTTTGGAGACTTGCAAATTGGCCGTACGATTTCGTCTGAAGAATTATGGAGCGCGTGCTTTCGTCGCATTTGATAACGCTAAAAACACGTTGTTTCACAAACGTACGAGGGCAATTTAATAAATAAGTGACTTTTTAAACAAAGATTATGTTTTTTTGCATAAAAAGAGTATTATTTTTCAACATTGTATCCTTTTAGATCGTTACAATGTTGTCCAGCATTTTTCCAATTTTATTATTCCTTACAAAAAATAAGTTTTACCCTCATAATAGGTGCAATAAAGGTCCTCATAATAGGTGTTTGTTTCAGTGATTCGACATCTTCATTATACCCAAATCTCTTACCGCCGAGCCATTTCTTCTGGTTTGGAAATAGGATATAGTCGCAGGTGTTAAATCTGGAGAATATGGTGGATGGGGTAGTAGTTCGTAGCCCAATTTATGCATTGTCAATGTGGAAGAGCACTTTTTTCTTACCCAAATGCGGTCGGTTTTTCTTCAAATCAATTTCTAATTTCCAACAGCTGTGAATAATATTCGCCGCTGGACGTTTTACTCTTTACATTTTACGCCATGACCTTATTGGCCTTCTTTGGTGAACGTTTAATCGGATAAGCCCACTGCTTTGACTATTCCTTGGTTTCTGTTGTGTTATGATGTATCCATGTTTCGTCTGCGGTTACGAAATGGCGCAAAAATTCCTTCGGACTGTGGTTGAACATGGCCAAACACTTTTTGAAGTGGTCACATGGCTGCGCTTATGGTAGAGTGTGAGTAATCGCACCGACAACTTTTTCGTTTCCAGATATTCCTGTAATATATAATGTAACCGCTCAGTTGACACAGTTGCTTTCAGCCTCAGCCAAACGTAATTTCATTCTCCGATCGTCCAATATCATTCCATGGATTTTATCGCCGATTTCTGGTGTGACGACCTCTTTTGGGCGACTTTGTTCAGGTTACTTATGCTGGTACGACCACAAAGGTATTCAGTAAGACATTGAAATCGATGGTGAATAGTCCCCATAGTATTTATCAAGCCCTTAATGTCAAACACGAAGGCTGCCAAACATAAACTAAATAAACTGACTATCTACAGATGGCAGTTGACAGGACCATTAAATTATTTTTGCATTTAATGTTACTATGCGGGAAATTCAAAAAGTCATTGACTTCTCAAATTGCTCTCGTAAGCTTTATAAGTAAAAATAAAAAAAAATAACTGGCCATTTCAGCCCTTGAAAGGACTTTGACCTAGCTTCTTATGATCAATTAATTGTGTTGTGCGTGTTATTAAGTTTGTATACAATTGACCGAGAAATGGACCTACAGGCTTAACGCCGACTCCGAACGGCGATGAACGAAATGTTCTTATTCTCAAGAAGCTTTACATGGCATTTTGATTACTCTCTGAGGTTTGCCATTGTCTGCAGATAGGTGGCGGCCGTACAGAAAAATTATTTTAATTCAAATAATTTTCTGTTTATAAGTGGTGTGTCAAATAATATCCCGGACAGGCTCTAGAAAAGATAATTAAAACATGATTTCTGTTTATTTTTCGGCGTTTTTATGCAAAGCGTTAGTGATTCTATAGTGATTCAAATGCCTGCTCTAGCTTATTTTGCGGGGTTGCCTCCAGTGCCCGTGTCGTAGCTTCTTGGATAGTGGGAATGTTGTTAAAAAAGTATCCTATCAACTTTATTTTTAATTTCGGGAACAAAGATAAGTCGCACGGTGCCAAATCAGGTAAATACGGCAGATTATGTAACACACACTTGATTTCGAGCCAAAAATTGACGAACCATTTAATATGTGTGGAACAAATTTTGCACAAAGCTTTGTTTAGATCAAATCCTCGAGAAGAATCATTCGAAAAGTCACTTTGCAGATGTTTAAGGTCTCTTCCATCATTCTCACTGAAGCATTCCCTTCTGCAACAAAATCACATACTTTTTGGATGATTTTAGGAGTCCGAACTGATATTGGTCTGATATTTGAATTGAATATTGAATTTGATGACAGCTACGACACGGGTACTTGATGCAATCCAGCAAAATGACAATGAGAAAACAGTGACGATTTTTCCTATAAGTCCTTTAAATTTTATATTTCAATAAGCATCGTACTTAAAGTAACATCGTTGCTAATAAGTTGCACGGCACTTTAGACAGCTTTACAAACTTTAGTTCGATTATCCAGCGTTATTTTAGGCTTTATAAATAAAATTTCAAAAATGTGCAGAAGATTAAGTAGCAAACAAAGTAGGTTAAATACACAAAAATTTAAACACAAACCAGGTAATACAAACATGACATTCATGAATATTTATTTTAATATCTTATCAAATCCCTCTGGGAAATATAGGAAGGCTTCCATATGGAAGTGATTTGGAAACATTCATCGTATCTTTTGGAAACTTATGGGAAGTTTTAAATTGATATTGTTTCCAAACCGTTTTCTTAAGAATGTACGTGGAAACAGTAGCATTAGAAGTGATAGGGAAACATTCTTCATCGTATATTTTGGAAACTTATGGGAAGTTTTAGAATGACATTGTTTCCAAATTGCTTCTGAAGGAATGTATGTGGAAACTTTTGCTTGTTTTGGGGCAATTTCAATTTATTTCCAATAACAAAATCTCAAATAAGGCCGCCTTGATAGTCGAGTAGATAGCATGCTTGACTGCCAGCCCAGAGGTCCATTGGTCGAATCCCGGCCAGGTAAACCATTTGTAGTTGTAATTTATTTTTTGTTGTTTCCACATTAATTTTGTAGACAATTTAGAGGAATGCATTCATTTTTAAGACACCGGAGAGGAATGTTTCCCTCCAGTGACATAGTGTGTATAGAAAAATAAATGGAGCGTCTAACGAAGGGGAATGATTCCTACATTCTATGGAATGTTTCCTGCTTATATCCGGGAATGTTTTCATTTCCCAGAGGGATAACTCTATAAAATCTGTTCTTTTGTATTCATTTTGTTTAATCAATTAAATATGTATCTAGATTGTTTACTTTATTGTTAATTTTAGTGAAAGATATTAAAAAGCATAAAATACGAGTAAATATCAGAAATGTCAAAATATCTGCTATCTTCTTTTGCTTACGATTGCTTTGTAATATTTTTATTTCTTTTAAAATGGGCGCAGTGCCAAATATAAAGACTAGGTGGCGCTGCAATTCTAGCTACGATTAAATGAATTGACCGGCAACCATAGGCAGCAGAAAATGGTGTTTATGGCAAAATAGTTTATGTTCAAATATTATTATTTTGTTTTTATTTGTTAATATTTTTTCTTCTTCTTCTTCTACCCTGTTTAGCGGAAAAGATTTTGTTTGAGTTGAAAGACAAATTTAAATAATAAAAAAAAAAAATCAAAAATACAAAAACAATTCAGCAGAAATATGCTTTATGGGGGCTGCATTTGCTAATAAAAATAAGTGCGACAACGATTGAAGTAGACTGGCGACATTTTTAAGGGGTTTTTCACCTTTCCGAATATAAGAATGACGCAGAACGTAGAAGACGCTGAGACAACGTTGGCACAACATTTGTTGCAGAAAAAGTTTTGCGGCATTTCAATGTTCATTCAACTATTAATAGAAGAATTTTTCGGTGGACTTTCCAAAAGTGTTCCAAACAAAAATACAAAACTCGTAAAGCGTATTTCGAGATATTTTGCAGTTTAAAACCCAAAAACAATAAAACGTTTCTGAACTCAAAAACAATTAAAAACTATAGAGCATTTCTCGCAAAGTAACAACAAATAGCATTCAAGCGTTTTCAATGACATGCCACATGACTGACGGTTGTGTTCCAGTCGACTGAAAAAAAAAAAAAACAACCCAAACACAATTCCAACATCAAAAAGAAACGTACGTTTTCATTTATGTAGAAAAATAATAAAATCATTATTCTATTGAACGATCTTCAGCATCATCATTATTAAAAGAAAACATTTCCGACTATTTTATTGTTGTTTTGTTAGGTAGTAAGTAGTCAGTCTTGTGTTGGTGTACTTTCGAAAATAAAAATAGAAATTTTCGCACATGTACCGTACAAGACGCGTACTTGTTCGACTTTGATTTTTAATAAAAGACTACAACGAGCGAGCGGGCGGAAGTGAGTAGGTGGGAGAGAGGTAGTTTAAGGTTATTTGATGTTCGATTATTAGTTTTTCGTATGTTTTGCCAATATTTTATTTACCTGTGCTGTCTGTTTAAAATGTTTAAAACACAAAAAATCAAACAAACAAACAATTTTTCCAGACAATCGGGTATTTGAAAATATATATTTTTCAAGTTTTTTTGGCACATGAGGTCGACCTATACTTGCAAGTATTTTATTTAGAAAACAAGAATAGATTTGCTTTCAGAGTGGTTTATACTGTTGAGAGTGACACATCTGTTTATGGCAAGTATTTTCTTTGGAAGAGTGTGGAGTAATGGCATAAATTAAAGGACTGACGCTCGTAAGAGTTTACTGCGAAGATTCCCGCTCCTTTTACCATTTTGGACATATTCGTTACGAATTCGGATGGTTACTTAATTAGTTTTTTTCTAGTATTCCCAGTTATGAATTATTAGGAAGAGTTTTTACTGTAGAAATACGTAGGAGCATGCTGTCGAGGGGCGTGCAGATCGTCTTGCTTTTGAGAACTGATTAAAGACAGATGTTCCTGTAGAAGGAGAATTATTATTTATATTTCCTAAGGGAAAAATCCTGAGCAAGTTGAGCCTGGCTTCTATTTAAATATGAATGCGAAAGGTAAAGGGTGTTTTTTTAGAGGTATAGAACTTTTCTTTCAAATAAAACACAGCACAGTTAATGAAATGGCCACTATTTTGCAAAATTGATGGCATTTGGTGTTTGAACAGTTTCGGGCATATGGCCACCACGACTGCGCCGTTTGAAGACCATCCTATCGGTTCAATTTTGCATCATCTTTTATAAACATAGCTGTCCTTATCTCGCCAATAACACGCCGAATGTTGGTTTCCAACTGGTCAGTCGTAGTTGGTTTATCAGCATAGGCCAGTGACTTGACGTAACTCTACAAAAAGTAGTCTAACAGAATCAAATCACATGGCCTAGCTGGCTAACTGACAGACGCAATTTTTGATATGATTGATTTTCAGCCCATTTACCGAACTTGCGACGAAAATTATGGTCTGATGGCCTTAATTCCTGTACTAGTTGGATTTTATGCGGGTGTAGGTCAAAGTATTTCCTCAAAATCTTCCACGGAGTTACGGGCAAAGGCCGACTTGTTGAGATCGGTGTCGAATCGATAAATTTGGTTTCTTAGTCACACTCATCTCTACAGACATAAATTGATTGAAATAAATTTCCACGATTTGTAAACGTTGTTCCATTTAAGTCTGCATGGAAATTTGCCAAAACAAACTGAACATAACATAAATGTCAAACATATGTGTTTACTTTGATAGCTATCCCTCAAGGAAATTCTATACCTCTCAACAAACACCCGATAGTTAGCCCTACGATGGTCAAAGACTTCACCTATAGTGCACTCGATAACGTCGGACATTAAGGGTTTATCAGCAAGAGGTGTAGGGCTGCAAAGGCGTATTGTTTAACGGCTGATCGCCAGGCAGTTGTCATTTATAAACGCGCGAAATTTACCATGGAACGCTACACAGCGAAAGAAAGAACAGAATTCCTTTAATTTTATTACGAAAATTCGCGTTCAATCGCAGTTACTTATAATACGAGCAAATTTTCATCGTAATCATGTTCCAAGTGTCAGGTTGACAGCAAGATGTGACTTTTGCCCGAACGTTCTACCGAAAATATCGAAGCAGTGATAAACAACCCAAGCACCTCAATTCATCGCCGTGTCCAAGAACTCGAACTCGAACTCGAATACGAACTCTCCACCTCCACAATGCAGCGAATATCAATTGACTCAAGAAGTGCAGCCAGAGGACCATCAACAGCGCCGAACGTTCTCTGATTTGGTCTTGGAAAATATGAATGATGATTTTTGAAAAAAAAAAACGTGTTTTCCGACGAAGTTGAAGCTCATTTTCACTTTGACGGCTTTGTTAATAAGCAAAATTGCCGCATTTCGGGATCCGAAAACCCGTGAGTGATTTAGGAGTTTGACAACGAGTGACTGTTTCTTGAGGATTGTTGGGCCGCAGATGTCATGGAGCCGTACTTCTTCGAAAATGACGACGTAAGTCAGTCAGTGTGTGTTACAGACACATGATAAACAATTTTTTTCAACAGGATGTTCCTACGTGCCATAAGTCGCGAAACAATCTAGTTATTGCGCACGAATTTCTCTGGTCGTGTTATTTCGCGTTTTTTAGACAGCAATGGCCACCAAGATCTTCCGATTTAACACCGTTAAACTTCTTCCTTTTGTGTTTTATAAGAGTTATTTCGAAAATTTCGAAAAAATGTTTAAAATGTGCACGTTAAGCCGAGGCGGCCATTTGAAAGCTGAGATATCGAAACAATTGCTCGTTTAATTAAAAAACATATCCTACACCTCGTGTTGATACACCCTTTATATAACCTGCAGTTCTTTGCACTCGATCTAATCGCTTGATGGCTATTATTTCTTGAGGTTTCAACCATCATACCACTGTGGCATAACATATATCAGGGTGGCTCTGAGAATTGTAAAGTTTTCGTTTCTCGGCAAATAAGTCTTTCCTTTTAGGATGCAAAACTCTCATTTTGAACTTAACACGCATTAAGTTGGCCACGTGCTTAATTCAGGAGGAAAGATAAGAGAAAATAAATAATTTTTTCAATGATTTCATTTAATTTTAATTTGTGATTTGAAGAATTGAATTGTAATTCCATTATCTTGCTTTTAAAAAACATAAATATTATTTTGTATAACGTACCATATATTTATACGATTGAATACTTTGGGTTTGTACATAAAAGTCTGGACGTGTTCCGTAAGAGCCCAAGCTCTGATAAAATGTACAATTTTTATGTTTAATTTTGTCCTAACATGTCACTTTTTTCATTCAGTGTTTAGCATTAAATGGCATTTCGAACCGTCGAAGTTGATGGGTTAAAAATTCTCCATTCTAGCACGATTTATTTTCAGGTCAGAATTTCTTTCAAGAAAATGACGGAAAAAATAAAGTTATTTTTAAGAAATGATCACGCTATTAATCCTAGAAAGATAACCTACGTCGATTCGACGTATATTATATACATATTTTCAATATGTATGGCAAATATGATTATCTTTCTAGGGTTAAACGTTTCTCTGATGACACAAATGATTGTCATCAAAAAATTCATAATTAGAAAAAATAATCCAATGACTCGATATTTGCCATAGAGCTTTGATATTTAATTCGTATGCTAATTGTAAAGCGCCCATACAAAATGACGTCAACAATTTAAGCAATGAATAAAAAATAATCCATCATCTTGACATTTTTTACAGAACCTTTGATATTTAATACGCTTGGCTGGTTTGAAAACATCCAAAATCGGATGAAAGCCGCATCAAAGTAATAAAACCAACATAAATTCACAAAACCTATATATTCTGTTGGCATCAGGACTCGTACATGTGCATTTGTCTCTGATGCATTTTTTCAAGTCAGGTTAGGTAAAATAAAATATCATGCCACCTCCAGGAGTATAAGAACTTTTTTGGTTTACTCAAGACTCCGAAAATACTAAAAAACGTGTGCGTGACTGTTAAGTTCGATCTAGTGAAGGATAATTGGCAAGTTTTTAATAGAAAATTTTGCCTTTTTCAAATTATAACTGTTTCAATTTCAAAGGCTTACCATCAGCATCGACTTCATTTATCATGTCCTGTAATTCTGCTTCTGTAGGATTTTGGCCCAGCGATCGCATGACTGTTCCCAATTCCTTTGTTGTGATGGTACCATCGCCATCCTTGTCGAATAGCGAGAATGCTTCTTTGAATTCAGCGATTTGTTCTTCTGTGAGTTGATCGGCCTGAAAGAGAACAGTAAAAAAATCAGTTAAAACCTTTTAATATCACAAAAAAAAACCAACTCAAAAGACTACGCAAGATTTTGCCTGGGCTTTGGGGGTACATTAAAAAGTTAAGCAAACAGATTAGAACAGTTCTTTAAATTCCATTAAAATAAAGTCCTTTTACTGGGAACAAAATGTACTTAAAACTAATGGATAATGCCTCAATCTTGTAACATTCACTTAAAGCAAAAACAAACAAACATGACCGCATAAATTCGCAGAAAACTTCACAACTCCAAATTGGGCGATAGAAGTGGTGGAGTGGTAAACGCAACACATCGACGAAATAAACCATTAAACCGATAGAGATACGAAGAAACCCAATTTAATTTATGTGATGGCAAAAATATAAAAATATAAAATAAAACTCTCAAACCAAAGAAAGATAAAAACCAAAATGAACTCATACCCACCATTTTTTTGCTTCTTAATCTTGGAACTTATTTGCAAGTCAAACAAAAGCAGTTCAGCAGCGCAAATAAAAAAAAGAGGGGGAGAAAAAAAAATCGATATGAACAAGAACCGCGTCTAAAATAAAGCCACGAACAAAGTTTCAAGATATGTACAGAAAAAAATAAAAATAAAACCGGAAGCGGTTATATATAGTAGAGAAGATTCTGAATTAATTCCAGTTTTAAGCGGTACTCGGTAGGTAGAAATGACTGCGCTGACTTGATGGTATATAAGAGCGTTTATACGCTACGGCGGCTAAGTTCTTTCTTTAAATATATTTATTTTTAAATTTTAAAATGTTTTGACACAAAACTGCCTTTTTTTAAAATATGACAAATAAACTTATAAATAAAATATTTGAAATTTAAAGCAGCGCTTTTGAGACGAGTTTGAGTTCTTCTCAATTTGTATTTTGTCTACGTCAAAGTATAGTTGTTGTTGTTTTTGTTGTTGCTTTTGGCGACACAGAGTAGAATTGCTAATAAGCTGAAACTAAAAAAGAATAAGAATAAAGCTGAAAAAATGTTGACTGGGTTTGCCACAAAAGGCAGCTACTGACGTCAATGGAGCTTTAAAAAAAAACAAAAAAAAAATCAACAACAAAAACAGTAAAATCTATTCAAATAAGAAATAGTTATGGAAGAGAAAAGTAAGAAGCATGACAAAAATACAATAAAAAAAAACGGCGACACAGAGCACATAAAAACTTAAGTTCAAGACGAAATTGATGACAAGGGATGAGGTTCTTATCTGAGTTGAAAGTTTTCACACTATTCATTTTATTAAATAAACAATTTTACTAAACAAACAACACTTTTGAAGTCAAGGATTTGACTTTGATGGTGATAAAATTAGGACGCTTTCATTTCGATTTTAATAAAATGCTCAAAATGTTCGCACGTAAAAATTAAAATTTAACTACTTGGGCTGAAAATGACAAGTCCAAGGATTTTTAATGAAAATATTCGTTTTTTGGGTAAAGTTATATTTATTCCTCAGCACAGTTGCCTTCGAGGGCAATAACTTGTTCAAGCTTTCGAAATTTGTCTCGGTTTCCGCGATGACTTCTTCATTCGCTTGAGTTTTGGGAAAAGATAATACTAGCTGGGGGCCAAGTCTGGAGAATACGGTGGGTGAGCAATCAATTCGAATCTTAATTGGTCCAATTTGGTCATCGCATTCAAGAACGTGTGTGACGGTGCGTTATTGTGATGGTATAGAACACTTTTTCTTCGCCATATGTGGCCGTTTTTGCTTTATATCGTTGTTCAGTTTGTCCAATTACGCTACATAATACGTGACTGTTCTTCTGGTCTACAAGTAATTAATAAAGATTATTCCAAGAGCATTGATAATTTGTCAGCTTTAGTCGGCTTTCCAGCCACTCTGCAGACTACCTATTGGACTAGGGCGTAGGGTAATGGACTCTTGTTTCATCCATCTCACAAAACATCGAAAAAAATCAACTCGATTAAGCATCGCCTCTCCTTTTTTTAAGGAGTGGGTTAATATGTATGACCGAACCCCATTATTTTTGCAAAAGGAACATTTTTTCCTTGGGGACCTATTCCCTCCGACCACTCCCTATGGGGGCTCCCATTCTTATTCAAAAATTTCCTTTGGCCAAAATCTTGAGTGTGCACATATGAGTGAAATATCGTTGGAAAGGTGTACCAATTACCTGTCTATTGGTATGCATATTGTAGGAATTCTGCGTTTCAGTTTTGAGAATTCTGTCATTGAAAAGTAATCCTTACATGAAATAACTTATTTGCATAGGTTTATATTTAAAAATATTTTTTAAAATTTTTCATAAATTTTTCAACTTTTCTGTGTTTCCAAGTCGATGTCAAAGTGATTTTATTACAAATAAATTTAAATTCGTACCCAAAGTTAAATTCGTACTTTGCATAGAAGTACGATTTTAATTTCGTTCTGTCGTTAGTTAAATTCGTATCAAAAGTTAAATTCGTACTTTGCAAAAAAGAAATATAGGTTTGTGTACACTCAGGGAAAAAAATCGTAAAACCAAAGAAAATACACTTTGCCACAAAGACTTATTGGTTAGATTGTGCCCAAAGATAAAACATCCTTACAGCAAAGGCACAAAGATTGGAAAATTCCCATGAAAAATATACTTTATAGAATATAAAGACTTAAGTTCTTGTGACAAAGATGTACGTCTTTAAAAAAGTCGATTTCTTTAATACTATCTTTGTATGTCCGCCTTTTTTTCTATTACTCACCCCTTCTCCACTCTCCTTCCCACCCTCTCCCCCTTCCCACCCTCTCCCCCTTCCCCTTGACATTTAACCTATACGATTTAATCTAGTGCTAATTACAACTTATATATATTAATACATCAATTGCCTTATATAGTACATATTGCCCACAAAGTAACTGCAAACTATAAGCGTGTGTATTTTTAAGAAAAATATGATTTTGTAGAAAAAATTCTCTGAAGTTATAGACTTTGTCTTTGAAACAACGATGCTAAGCTTCAAGAAAACAAAGAAAATTTGTTGATTTTGCGTACTTTTTTCTTTGTTAACAAAGAATAAAATCGTTATAGTAAATAATTTATCTTTACGGCAAATATTTTTTGATTGATTTAGCTTCAAAGAACCTCAGTCTTTTGTTTCAAAGATGCAGCAGTTGCTTAGTTAAAGAATAAATCATTAGTGCAACGATCTTTTCTTTGTAGCAAAGATATTTTGGTTACAGTCTTTTAACAACTTTTTTTCTTTGATTTTAAGGCGTTCAATTTTCTCAGTGTATAGGTTGTTGTATAGGTTTGTACAGAGAAGAAATATAGGTTTGTGTCTTTGCTAAGTTCTCTTCGGATTTACGAATTTAACTTCACGCAGTTATTATCTGCCAACATATGGATACAACAAATTTTTTAATAACATCTTCTTTAAACATGTTTTGTGGAAAAATGCCTTATCATCGGTTTGAAAGTTTAACAAAATTGTATGGAATTCAGGATAACTTCAACTAATTTTCAGCTTGGTTAATGCCTTTGCATGCCATACGTGCCATTGCACATAACATTTCTATTATTTTTACATAAACATCTTTAGCTTGTAGTTTGTTACTTCATTTGTATGGTCGATTCATCAATAAATATGATAAAATTCATATGCACAGTTGTAGTTGTATTTATCTTTCTCTCTCCCTCCCTCCAGTATATTTGAATACTGGACTTAATAGAGTTCTAGCGAGAACAAATGGTTTCTTTGAACCCAATTTTTATTTACAAAATAAAAGGTATTCTCAGAGAAGTGATAACGATGTTTAGAGTGAAATTGAGACTATGGAATTTTAAAAAGTCAAGCATTGAGTAAAAAACTACTAGAAAATGTAACATTAGGGGAGGGTTCCCTCATTATGGACAAAAATAAGGCAAAGTTTGTATTTTTGTTGTAGGACAATGAAAAGGCGTACGAACTTTTGGTTTTGATGATTATATTAGTTTATTATCAGAGAATTTAAAAAAGTGAAAAAGTTGAAAAAATTCAAAATGGTGGCTACAAAATGCACATTTCCGTGGGCCCCTGCGCGCGAAACATGGTGTCCTAACTAAAATTCTGCCGCTTCTTGTGGTGGACTGAAATCAAAAATTGTTGTTATTACTTAAAGATAATGATATTTTCTATGACTGGAACTAAAATTGTTATTATCCATGTAAAATTCATTGAATAATGAACATTAGAACTAAAAGTTAAAATTTTGCTTGTTTTTTTCCATTTCAACAACGTTAAAAAAATATAAATAAATAATTTTTATACATGATGTTAGTTCAGGGCGTACAAAAAAGCATGCACTTCCAAACAGTTCTTAGATAAAGAGAATCGGATCAATAGATCAGGCCTGAGAGTTTTAGTTAGATCGGAAAACGTGGTTTCGAGATAAGTGCGTTTGAAGTTTTTTTAAGTTTAGTTTGGACGTAGCGCGCGTGAGATAGGTGTCTTCAAGACGTTGCCATTCGAAAAATATTCGTCGGATCGAAAAATCCATTTACACACATATTCTACGCATATGTGGCTTTCATTTTTTGCAAAAAAAAAAAAAACGATTTTTTAGTCCAAAATGAGGGAACCCTTCCCTTAACTCGAAAATATCTCGAGTAACTCGAGCAATTATCGTAATTTCGAGTTATTCGAAAAGAAGATTGAGTCGAACTCGAAGCTACTCGCACAGGCCTAATAGTTATAAAGTAATTTTCATTGTAAAAAAGCCTGCTGTAAGATTTTATTAAAAAAAATATACCCAAAGAACCGAGGTGGGTGCACGGGTGGGCTTTTTTGGGCTGGGGGAAATATGCCCGCACAAATGTATCAGCAGGCTTTAGGACTAAATCTCTCAGTGTTTAAAAGTAGTTTTTTTAAAAGATTTAAGCTATATAGTAGTCATAGACCTGCTTCAACAACTATGACGTAACCGCCGATAACTTATCATTTTCGAACGACTCAAGCAAATTCATTAACTGGGTACTAAAATTTCATACATGAGTCGAAAGAATTTTTTAAGATCAGCTTGTTAATCAAATTACCAAGAATGAGAACTTAAATTTCGATACAGATAGCTTTTTGATTAATAAAAGTTAAAGCATTCAAAAAATACAACAAACATGCTAATCAAACAAATAGTTTTTTCCAACAATCTGAGCAAATATTTAACCCTATTTCAGCTGAACAAAAAATATGTTTATACATACTACACCCATACAAAACAAACGCGAAAAAAATTAGTACAAGTAAAAAAAAACATTTTTTTTTTATCATGCTGGTTCAACTATTTGCAGTTTTGTCGCTTAGCAACTATTGCGATAATTCCTCCTTCGTTCTCGCAGATCGCTTGCCTTTGGCTGCTGATCGTATCACTGAACTCGCAGGCCTGAAAGAACTCGACGCCTTCGCGTCTTTCTTGCTTACATTTTTATTTCAACGGTTGAATGGTTTAAAAATATGAAAATGAAATAAAAATGCCGGCGAAAATATTCCATTCGAGCGCGCAAAAGAGAGGAAGAAGACAAATTTACAGCATAAATAAAAAAAAAGAAATAAAAAAATCTAGTCAAACAAGTAGTCGCTGTCGTTAACAACGCCGAATGCGCTCAGAAGGAAATGAGAAAAACCGGCATTTTATGATAAAAAATAATAAAATAAAGAAAATTATGAAACAGCACAACGAATAAAAATAATCGCAGCCATTGCAAGAAGTACTTTGTAGAAATTCTTCTCATAAGTTCTAAAATGAGAATTCATCGCTTCGAGTGTGTGTCATAAGTTTAGCACGACAATACATTATATATGCGAACCCTCAATATCGTATATATTTCTCTATTTATTCTAATAAATAATATTTAGAACAGGAACTGCTGCCCTGTATTTTTATTGAAAAAGGCGACAGAATTGCCGTCAAGTACTACCCGGAAAAAGTTTTCAAGAACCATCTGAAGCCTAGGGTCGTCAATATTGAGTTCATTTGTGGTCATATCATAAAACTCAGTTGTTATATGAATATTTATTAGTCACATTACACAACTGTGAATTTTTAATTTATACAAAAGCTAATAAAATTTATGTAAAACTTTGAAAACAAGATAAGCATAAAAACGTTATAAATTCCAATGAATTTTTAGCACAATATCACGTTAACTCCACGAATATCTGAGTAAAAATGGACTGAGTAAGCCTTTTTCTTGAAAATGTTCTAGAAATAAGAATTCACATTAACAAGAAATTTTTCGGAATTAATTTATAAATAAATGTAAAAATTAAAAATTATAAATATAAATATAAAAATAAATATAACATTTATAAATAAATTATTTCATGGTAGGATTAGACGAAAGTATCACCGTGCATTGGCCTTTCGAAAACACTTAAAAGAACCGTGTGGTCGTCCATGGTTGGAATATCTGACAGAAAATTTCCTTCGCACCCCTTCTACAGGCAATGGCAATCCGTCGAGAGCAAATTACGGCATTTAAAGCTTCTTGAGAACATACACATTAGCCGTTTGGAGTCGGTAATGAAACTAGAAGGACCTGTACCAGATCATTTGTGTACAAACATTGATGAAATTGCCAGTTCGTTTTTTCGTTTCGCATTAAATTCAATGCAAATATAATGACTTTAGACATGATGTTGTAATCAAGAAATCATTGCCATTTATAACTGTTTGTACTTTTCTCACATGAACGCAGTCGTCAGATACTGATCAAATGGGCTGTCGAAATCAGCTTATTTTCGACACTTAATATCTTGGGGAATTTTTCTTCGAACGTCTATAGCCGGGTACGATTTTGATGGATTTACATTCCTGCCCTTCCAGCTCTACAGGAATTGAACGAATTTTGTTCTACATATGAATTAATTTGACCCAATCGTAACGTCTTGCAACTGAAAAAAAGACCAAGCTTGTAAAACTGTATAGATTTCTTCGAGAAAATAATCCCAAATGGGAATAAAGAATATTATTGTAATATTTTATTATATTATTTACAGGGTGGGCCCTTTAGCGGTTTATTTTTAAATCATACGTTATTTTGACACTGACAGCTGTTTCCTGCTCGAAATCTTGACATAAAGTCAATATATTTACGCTTGAACCACGTTGGGAAATATTGGAAACTTATTTCCAAAGTGAGTGCTGTGTAGTCCAAACAGAGCGTTAACTGAAAAGAAGTTTTGGCCGAAATGAAGCACTCACCGCGCCTGCTGTACGCAAGTTTGTGCAAAAAGTTCGTGAGACTGGTATGCTAGTGGACAACACTCATGGTCCCCGTCGTCGTACGGTGCGCACAAACGAGAATGTGGCTGCTGTAGCCGAGAGTATGAGACTCAATTCGCGAACATCAACATTTCCCGCACTAGCCTGAGGAGAATCCTGTACAAAGATTCCGGATTATTCGTTTACAAGGTCCAATTGACTCAGCAATTAAAGGCGCACGACCATCCGCTTCGTTATCGCTTCGTAGTTTGGAGCATAGAGCAGCTTGAATTAGACAACAATTTTGAGCGAAATTGGAGACATGAAATTGGACAACCTCTGGTTCATGCAGAGTGGTACGCCATGCCACAATCGATCTTTTGCGCACCAAATCGCGTTATCAGCCGTCTTGGCGATGTCAATTGGACTCCTCAGAGCTACGATTTGACCCCTTTGGACTTTTTTTTGTGGGGAACCGTAAAGGGCCGACGTTATGCCAATATCACCCAAGCAATCCGTGAGCTACAGCCCGAAACCATACCGGCCTCGGTAGTCGAGTAGGTTGGTAGCGTGCTCGACTGCTACCCCCAGAGGTCCCGTGTTCGATTCCGATTATTTTCTATAATAATCAACTGAAATTAAAAATTCATCAATATTTACGACTTGAAGTTGTATTTGATGGTAGAGAAGTTTGTGGATGAGATTGCCTTATAACTTGAATTGACTGAGGTGAAGGCATAACATTTACCTGTGATTCAAATTCACATGTTTCTTTGCCTTTCATCCCCTTCGAACCAAGGCAGACTTGACTGAATAAGTAATTCCACCTGAAATCCTTGATTCAAAGCAAAAAAAGAATTTTTTTTATAATAAACTTGTATTTGGCCCACCCTGTGTTTGTTTAAATCCTTTCTATTTTTTAAAAGTTCATTGAAATGAAATAAAAAAAAAAATAATTTAAACTCGTTTTGAAAGATTTAAAACTCTTTTTACTGAATATTAAAAAAATCCAATTAATCCCAATGGAAAAAGACTCTCTGGCAACTCTGTGGAAAAGACAAAACAAAAAGGATAAGCGAAAAAGTATCACGCATGAATTATAAAATAATATACATATATATATGTATGTTAAATTGTTCACTAGAATTGAACTGTTTAATTGTGGTATTGTTTGAATCTTACAATAAATAAGTGGGTTATTACAATAACCTTATCACAAGCAAAATTAGACTTTTTTTTTTTAATTTGCGAAGTAAATACCCTCCTCTTGTGTTACAGCTCATAAATATTTAAATTTCTACATAGGGATATACCCCTCCCCCTAAAAATCTTATTTGAGTAGAATTTATTTACCTCTATTATTAATTATTTAAACTTCTAATTTGAAATTTCCGTCAATAGAAAAGATTGAGTTGTTTTCGAGTTGAAATGAATAAAGAAATTGCTGACGAACAGACAAACATTTATTATAAAAATTGATGAAAAAGTGTAGAAAACACATCACCACTTCCATCATAAAAAAGAAACATTCTTAATTTGTTAGATTGACAATTATTTCCGCAATAAATAAAGACAATTGTAGGTTTATTTATTATGAATTCAAATTAATCAAATAGAACGACGCAAAAGGAAATATAAAAAAAAGTAGTGAAATAAAAAAAAAGAGATGGGAAATCACGAAAATTTACATTAAAAATAATAGTAGGTACCCAACAAGCCGAATACCAAACTTGGTAATTGGGCCGATGTAGCTTAGTGGGGGGAAAATAAATCAGCAAAACAACTTTCAAATGAAGGCGTTCGATGAATAGAAATTGAAAATAATGAGCAAAAAGTATTAAAAATAATAAGAGTCTCTCAAAATACAAAACGACGACACGTAGGCCGCGGTGTTTTGGTGTGGGTGGTAATATATACAGGGCGAGGAGTGCGGTTGACCTCGCTTCCAATGAAGCCTTAAAAGGCATTTGAAAAAAAAAAAAAATTAAAGATGAAAAAGGTGAGGAATGACAAATCAAAGACGCAAAATGAGCAATGCATGAAATCATGCTTAATTTTTAAGTGAAAAAATTTTACTGTATGAACTTTGTAGTTGTTTTATAATTTATGATTTAAACGGCAGAAAGACTTGTGTAAAGGTAAAATTCAACAACATATATAGGGTGTAGAAATAAGAAGTTTAGAACTTTGAATTGAAATAAAATACAGAGATTACATAATTTCCAACAGAAAATACAGACAGAACATGGTAGAATAACAGAGATAGACGCATTTCGGACTGCGCTCTCTTCCTCATAGCCAAAATTGTCTTTCAATAGTAATTTTAAAATGAAAAAAAAAAAAAAAAAAATAAAAATAAAAAAAAAAATCGTTTTCAGATTTTCTATGGGCAGTCAATTTCGTTTTGACAGTTGCGGCAGTCTGCCTCTCTGAAATGCTTCTACCTTGTTTTCATTGTACCATGAGACAGAATACATACAGAAAATAATAGTTCATAAGAACGTCACGGAGAAAAAGCCAAAATCAATGGTTCACAATGCAATTGTTCATTACGGAAGCAATGGGATCACTGAGAGCCGAGGTCAAAAGAGTGCAGTTGAAGATCGAATAATTTGCAGAACAAGCAAAGCTGATTCTTTTCTGACTTCTACCCAAATCGACAAATAAATAAAGGAGGCAACTAAACCACATCATATCCGATCACACCGATTACTTGATGGTGAACTCCGCGCACGTATTGCAAAGAAAAAGCCACATGTTAAAAAAAAAATTGCATTCAGTTTGCAAAGGAAAAACCTTAAAAGTGAAGAGTTTTGAAAGAGCATACTTTGGAATGATGAATCTAAATAGAACTTTTTTGGATATAATGGGGAAAAGTATGTGCGTCGTTCCACAAAGAACTCGAGCCTCGCTATACTTTAAGGACCAAACAGCATTGTGGAGGAAATATGGATAGGGGCACTTTCATCGTGGTTTGGAGTGGCCCTATTCTTCGAATTACTGAGCGTATGGACCAAAATGTGTACAATGATATCGACTCATAACCGCCAAAATATCTTAAGCGCCAAAAAGAAAATTTTACAGGAGAAGGTTTTTTTTAATTATCTTTGCTATTAATTTTATCTTTTATCTCTTATCTCTTTGCTATTAATTTTATTTTAATAATTTTATCTCTTATATTGATTAATTTCTTTTAGAGAATTTCATCTTAAGCGACACTTTGCTGTCATGAAAAATGTAAACAAACATGTAGTGTGTACTTAAGCTAAAATTGCTTTTGGTTTAAATTCATAATCTAATTTCGTACACCTATGAAATTTTGACAGACGATGTAAACCATCGCAAATTATCGATTTTCATCAAAAAACATAAATCGGATATTATGTCGCTTAAGATATTTTGGCGGTTATGAGTCGATATATTGAGCACAATGAAGCCCTTTGCCGACGAATACATACTTGCTTCATTCATTTTTATGCAGGATAACGACCCAAAATACTAAATACTAATAATAGATGGGACCGCTCAAAGTCCTGGTCAAAGCCGAATCGAAAATATCTGGATAGATGCCATGAGGGTTTTAGAGAAGAAAACAACATAAAATGCAGTCACGAACTCTTTCAGTTTATAAAGGAAATATGGCAGAATATTTCAGTCAGCATTTAGTGGCTACTCTACCAAAAAAATGTAATGAAGTTTTGAAATCAAAGGGATACCCACAAAGTATTAGATTTTAGTTAAATGTTATCCAAAAAATTTTGTTTAATATTTAAAACTCAAATAAATCGGAAAAAGCTATTAGTTGACCAAAATAAATGATGAACATTTCTTAATTTTGTTTTTTTACGTTGCTATGAATGTGTTAATTACCTTTTTCCCAAATGTAAATATCGTCGGCTTACAAGGAAACTGACCAACTACAAAAATTTGTTTTTTACTTTTTAACGCAGTATAATTTAGTCATTCAAAAAATTCGGGCAACACTGAATATCTCATATTTGGGCTAAAAACATCCCTTTGGTCCTTTCAAAGACCAATTTTAAAAGGAAACACAAGGACTTTCATAACAATAAAAGCTTGTTTTGCTTTTTCTCACTTAAACGAACGACGTTTTTTTCAGTTGGTCAGTTTTTCTTATAAGAGACGACGATAGAGAAATACATTATTTGTAACTTAATAATAAAATACAAAAAATACAACTTCAAAAAAAATAAAATACAACTTCCTATGAAAAGATTGTCGATATTTCAAAGCGCTAGCTGGTGTCCCTGATTATATGATCACCACTGTAACTCCAGAGAAAATAATCCAAAGGCGTTAAATTACACGGTCTTGATTGAAAATTGACTGGCCCATTTCGAGAAATATAACTCGTTCGCCAGTAATGTTTCCTCTGGTAAAGCGAATGTTTGATCCTCTGTATGGCTGCGAACATTGTGAACGCGAGTTGCTGAGCCGAACCGAAAAACATATAAGAGCAATACAGTACGCAAGTCATGCATCTCTTTTACCCAAATGCGTTTTTGAGTTTCAATCGGATCGGATCAGCAACTCGCGTCTACTATGTTCGCAGCCTATGGCGTGTGGCGCTGTCCAGTTGCAAAAACATGTGATCAATGAATATCCCATTAAATTGGGTCACGAAAAATCGGCAATCATGGTTCTATAACACCAAACAGTGATTTTTTTTGTGAATATAAAGGTTCCTCGAGAATTTGTAATGGAATTTTTGCACTCAAAATGCAACAAAAATGAGCCTCATCCCTGAACGGAATACTGCGATCAAGGTATATTTAACAAGGTAGTCTCGTCCCGGAGTGGTGGGTACAGCAGTTGTCAAACATAAGCAAACATAAGAGCACACAAAAGAAAAAAAAAAAAAAAAAACAGCGAAAAGAAAATTATTCGTAAACAGCTGATTTTGACAGTTGCCGTACCCACCACAAGAGAGAACTTCAACTACTAACATTACCTTGTTAAATGTACTTTGATTGCGATAAGACAGTGGTTGGCTTAGAGTTCATTTTCAGCTCATTGACCGATAGTACGGCGCAAACTATGGCCATGCCGCAAAATGGCAAACCCAACAGCACAAATGATATTAGAGTTGCCAGAGATAAGCACCGTATTACAGTTTTACTCCTTGTCGAAAAATGTAGGATCTTAAAAAAAAAATAACCACCTTATACGATAAGAAACTAAAAAAAAGAAACAATCTAACTTAAAAAATTTTTTTTAATATTTATTATCAACCCCTATTTTTACCTTTAATATAGCCATTAATAAAACGCTTGCAATACTTTAATTTACAACAATAGCTCCAAAAAAACGTTTTCGTTCAATAAATAAGGTGATAAATAAATGTTTTTTAACACTCAATAGCAGAAGAAATAAAAAAGACCGATAAGGCGATAAGTAGCGATAAAGTTTATTTGGTGAAGTTGTTTCCTAGCAAAAATTTTGATCGGCACAATTATCTTAATTAAATTATGAAATTATTTCTTTGTCTGTCAATTCATTTGTTAGGCGTTTGCTTATCGAATTCCTAAATTTTATTTTTAATTCAGCCGACTAATGAGTACATTTTTTTATGATTATATATTTTATTATATGATTAAAATTATAATCACCAAATACACAGACTAACAAGGCTCTTCTAGTACATATATTTTTTCCGGTGCGCTGAATTGGAATCTGCCTTCAGAATTGCTCCATCACGTCAGGTGCAAAAAATGTAATTTTTCGACATAATTAAGGTTATGTATCATCATAAGTTATTTTGTTTTCACAGAACTTGCAATAGCGGAAAATTTTTAAAATCGATTTTAAATCATTAAAACCTATTTTTTTCACCGAGATATAACAATTTGAAGTTTGTGGTCTCATCGATCTAGTCAAATGCAAGCCTCTTTGTGCATATTTTTCGATCTAATACTATGTTCAGACTGAGTTTTAAATGCGCATTTAGAAGTTCGGAAATTCTTAAAAATGTCAAGTGTTCAAACTATGCAGAAGCCCTTAATTCGCATTAAAATTGACAGATTTCTTAATATTATTTCTATGTTGTGAAAATGCTGACATTTTAACAAAAATATGATTGCAGGAACCATAGTTGAATAAATAAGGTTGTCTCGTGACTGATCGTACTCTCTTCTCAGTACCCATAATTGTCAAAATCAATGAAAAGCAACAACAACAACTTCAACGGCTTTTCATGTTTTTAATTTTCGTTTTCAGATTTTGTATGAGCTGTCAACTTCGATTTGACATTTATGGGAACTCGCTCTCACCCATGCGACAACCTTATTTATTCAACCATGGCAGGAACGAACCAGAAAGTTTTCGGAAAATTGTAAACATTTATTATTTTTATTTGAATATATTTAAAAACAACTTTATTAATAATTACACAAATGTATCATTGACAAATTAAATAAAACTCCTAATTAACCCAAATGGTTTTTTGTTATATGTTTTGCAATTAACTTGAGTATGCGAGCCTGCGCAGGTGTCAATACTTTTTCTTCTTCGTACACGGTGTAGTCACTATAGAATGCTAGAATTCCCTTTGCAATTTGGTAGGCATACACAGTGAAAGCAAATGTGGCTCCAGTGAGTGTGCAAAATCTTCGGGTGGACCTCCTTTTAATACCACTGTTTCTGTGGCTACAAAAACACTGCGAACATATTCTACCGCTCAGTAATATTTTGTCCAGTCATCTCTTGCTTTGGCGTTTCAGTGGCAGTCCATCCTGTCGCAAAGTCTGTTGGAAAGCTTGTGGAAACCTGTTTCAACTTCTTCAGCTTTGTTTCGTCCCAAAACATTTGGTATGATTTTTACCAAAGACAAATCTTGAGTTTGCTTTCCATTCTTGTCGTAGATCATTCAGCAGATAATTGTGCATATTTTGCACCTGAAAGACAAGGATGAGAGGATGTTTTCCCACGCAGCGGCGCACGTCTTCTATAATTTGTTGTTTTCAGGCCAGTCCTTTGCGATCGGTTTTCACCAACGGAATCTCCTTATTTATTTTTGAACAGGACTTTTTTTGTGTATTTAATTAATAAAATTAAGAAAACGAAAAACAAAAACTGTTCAAGTTTATCAATCGAATGGCGAACAGCCATGGTATAATAATACAAGGTAGTATTGACAGTTGCTTGGGAAACGAGCATCTGTCAAAAAAAAAGTCAAGAAAGAGAGCGTTCAATTATTTCTTATGTTTTCGCCATTGTTTATGTTTCAGCGCTTGCAAATAACCATACATTTTCTTACAAAATATTGCCCATTTTATTTAATCAAGTGAATTATTATTAATACAACGAAGATAACTTGTGAACTTAATGTTATTAAGTGCAAACATAAAAAAAGAGGTTGAAAACGTTTAAATGCAGCAACCTCAGCAGCTGCAGATGCATGTGGACGAAATTGAAGAAGTTTTCAATTAAAATTAAAACACCACGACTGGAAAACGTTAAACACATATCACACATAATTTTTTCACAACTTTCATTATTATAATTGTGTATTTAACGCACATGTTTTGCGGAATTTGTTTATTATTACATTCGTTTAATTCTTGTTGCACGAACAACTGTTTTTGACAGATGGTCGTTTCCTTGTTGCTGAGAAAATCTATGCTTGTCAATGCTACCTGTATAATTGTATCATGGCGAACAGCTGATGGAATTTAATAACGAGTACTGTCAAAACAAACGAGTAAAATGTATTCGAACTTCGAAACAGGGTCGCAAACTGCTAAATGCTCATTTGAAGTAGAATTTATGTGAATTTACTTGACAGAAATTTATATGGGTAAATTCGCATTTAGAGAAGTATTAAGGAAATAAATGCGAATTAAGCTCTAAATGCGCATTTAGCTCCCAATCTGAACATAGTATAATATTAAATTACTTTATAAGCATTTTCAATGCTTTTGATTACAGATCCAATTCTTTTAATTTAGGATATCACAAAAACCTGACGTGATGAAGCAAGTCTGAGGCCAGATTCGAATTTGGTGTAGTGAAAACTTTCTGAAAAGTGTAAATAAATTTAATATACAGTCCACTTCGACTTGTATGTTATGTTGTGAGAAGTACTGGGCGCCTGACATGAGTGGTGTGGATATTGCTATTAAAAAGGGTGTTTTTTCCACTTGTTCATTCATTCCACTTGTATGTTATGTTGTGAGAAGTACTGGGCGCCTGACATGAGTGGTGTGGATATTGCTATTAAAAAGGGTGTTTTTTTAATTAATTGTAAATATATTCTTTGGAAATACGAATTATTGTCACTATGCCACTTAAGAACACCACCTTAATAAGAAAATTATAAATGACAGTCTGAAAGTTCATTCAGAAAACAAGAGAAATATTGTATAAATTTACGATTTCTCTGTAGAAATGTTTAATTATAACAACGTCAAGTAAAGTATAACAACGTCACGTTAACCTTGTCAATTTCACCATGATCACAGCATTTAATTAAGTTTTCATTAAAATATTTAATCCAAGTTTTATAGTGTTGATTAAACATTTTTAATACATTAGAGAATGTTAGTTAAATTTTATTCAAGGAAACTACGAAAACAACCTATTTAAAAATGATAACAATATTGATAGGCGTTGCTCTAGACTTTAATATCGTTCGTCATAATTATACAAAATACACAAAATAGAGGTAATTTGGAGAATAATTGAAAAATAGTGGAGTATTCGCAATGTTTTGTATTTGTTCTTGTTTTGTGTATTTGTGATTAGTTTGACATTTAGTTGTAGTAAATTTTTGACATTCACAAAAACAAAATACATTGAATTTTAGATACAAAACTTTATCAAATACAACGAATAAATCTTGTATTCGTGGTAAAAATATTATTATATTTAAACAAAAAAATAAAAAAATTTCTACATAAAAGTTTTTTCTAACAAGAAAATCTACTTGAAAATATGAAAATGAACAAAAACATACATATGAAAAAATACAACAATTTACTACGATTTCAATTAGTCTACACCTTTTCAAATTGTAGTTCAGAAAATGTAAATTTTATTTCAGATTATAAGTTTAATTTCAGAAAGCGGAATTTGTATTTCAGAACTGTGAAATGTAGTTCAGAATTCGTAAATTGTATTTTAGAAAAGTGAATTGTAGTTCAGAATAGTAAATTCAAATTCAGAAATCGTAAGTTGTATTTCAAAATAGGAAATTGTAGTTCAGAATAAAAAATTGTAATTCAGAAAAATAAACTGTACTTCAGAATAGTAAGTGGAAATTCAGAATTCGTTCATTTTATTTCAGATTAGGTAAATGTAGTTCAGAATAGTAAGTTGAATTTCAGAAAGCGTAAGTTGTATTTCAGAAATACAATTTACGGATTCTGAACTCCATTTCACAATTCTGAACTACAATTCATATTGCTGAAATAAAATTTACGTTTTCTGAACTACAACTTGAAAAGGTATAGAAAATATGTATATTTTTCAAAATTATATCACTAATACACTACATTGTGAATAACCCTTATACATAAGGACGTGAACAAAATAACAGCTGAAGCGAAAATAGAGATAGTTCTGAGTTTTAAGAGTAAAATTTTAAAATATAGCTTTATATTATTTTTGCTGTACACATTTTAAGGTTTTAAGTACTACTAATAATTCTGATCAAACCCATATCATTGTTTTTTGGGCTGGCAATAATTATGAAATAAGTGCAGAATTAGCTGTCGAAAAAAAGAAAAGTCTTAGTGCAACTTTAGTTGTTGAGTTACCCGCTTGGTTTTGCCGAACGTTGTTTGTGCCGAATAGTGAATTTTTGTACAAATTCTCTGAAAATGGGAAGAAGCCAGCATTGCTCTCTCGAAAACAAAGGCAATTAATAAAAAAAAATTGCTCAGCAAAGACAAAATGTTTAGGGACTTCTTGGTGTATCCAATGGAATGATTAAAAATGCACGGAAATGGTCACCAAAGATCGAAAGTCGGGGTAGGCGTAGGAAAATGGATCAAACGGATCTTTGAAATGCACCCCTTTATAACGTCTACACAGACTAGAAAAGAATTAGACCTACCAGTCGCTACACATCGACAATAAGAAAACGGTTGATTGCAGCCAATTTTTCAGCAAAAAGTCTAAGAAAAGTGCCTTTGTTGAAAAAAAAATTTATCTAAAAAGACTTCAGTTTACCAGAGAGGTTGCCAAAGAACCTGATACCGATGAAACTAGTGCTGCCATATGTCTCGTATTTCACGGGACGTCTCGTATTTTGCATGATTTTTTAAGTGTCCCGTATTTTTGACATTTTTGTAAAATGTCTTTGATTTCAAATACGCATTCACATGAACTGAGGAATTCAGAAACGAAGTGTAAGCCGACCATAATATGCATAGAACTAATACACAGTACCTACATACATTTCAAGCAAAACTTAGTGCGAAATATATGTGAAGCGCAACATTTGAGATTAAATTTATTCTGCGTACGTTAATAAATTGTTTTTTTCTGAAATAACTGGCCATTCAATAAGTCCGTAGGATTAGTAAGAAAAAAACAAAATTTTGATAAAACTCGATTATATTAACTATTCAAGATAGTTGCCTTCGAGAGCGATACAGTATAGCGATTTTCCAACTTTTCGATACCACTTTTATAATACGATTTGTCTTTCTCATCACAATAGGCCTCAGTTTCAGCGATTACTTCATCATTGGACTTGATTTTCTTTCCAGCAAGCATTCTCTTGAGATCTGAAAACAGGAAAAAGTCGCTGTGGGCTAAATCTGGAGAATACGGTGGGTGGGTAAGCAAGTCGCAGCCCAATTCATTTAATTTTGCCATCGTTTTCATCGATTTGTGACACGGTGCATTGTCTTGGTGAAACAACTTTGCGATTTCAGTCTTCAATCGATCTAAAAGTATACAGTAATAGTCGCTGTTGATGGTGGTTCCTTTTTGGAGATAGTCGATGAATATTATTCCTTTCGCATCCCAAAATACAGACACCATCACCTTACAGGCCGACTAAAAGTACACCACCAAAACGATTAAGCATAGCAGTCTCGGCTCATGCTATGGGGATGCTTTGGGTCGAACGGTGTTGGACCTTTAGCTCAGATCGTTGTGAAAATGGATGTCAACTTCTACATCAATTATATGTTAGAAGCCGTAATATTCTCTTACGCTGAAGAGGAAATGCCTTTGAGATGGGTCTTTCAGCAAGACAACGACCCAAAGCATACCCCAAAAAAGCGGAGTGGTGTTTCCAGGATAATAATATCAATGTTATGAAGTGGCTGGCACAATTGCACCTTAATCCAATCGAACATCTTTGGATAGATTTTAAGAAAGGTGTAAGAGCGCCCAAAAGTATGGAACAAATTTGGCATATAGCGAGGATTACATGGGAAAATATTCCACACTCCAGATGCTCCGCGTTGATAGCTTCTATGAAGTCCAGTTGTGCCGAAGTCATCGAAAATCATGAATGGGCTATTTCATATTGATTATTTATTTTAAAAACTAGATAAATATTTTATCTACATTTCATAAATATTATAAATAAAAAGGAATAAATTCTTCCCATTTTGTTCTTATATTTCCGAACAGCTGATTTTGCACATCGTTGAACATTATTGCCAGCACAGAAAAAATTTGTATAAAAAATTATAAATAGATACTCATTCAAAAATAAAAATGAAAACATCGACACAAATTAAAACAACTTTTCTATGAAACGAACAATGTCCTTATTTTTAGTCTCTTAAATAATCATAGGAATTCCCATAGCACTAAAAAAACAAATTTATATTAAATATAAAAAAGTTAGTTTATTTTGAATTGATATTTTTTTTGTATCGGTAATTATGGCATTTTTCTAATTAAAATAAAAATTTTAGATATATTTTCTTTATTATATTCAAATGTGCATGAGCATGAAAAATTTTTATCAAGATCTAAAATTTCATACAACAAAAATCATGTTTACAACCACCTGGAGGGGATGTAGATAAGTAACAAGAGAATGTGCCAAAACGAAAAGGTAAAAAAACAACAATAAAAGCAAAATGCAAAGTTTGTTGTCACCACTTTCAGCTGCTACAGCGGCTGGCTAGCTTGCCCCATTATTTTTTGTTGCTATTTTTGTTCTTGTTTCTGCTTTGTGTTAATTTTTTAATTCTTTTACAAAATGTGCGAAATATATTAAGGGGAAAAAGCGCCAAGCAGAAACATTGATCAAAAGCGAAACGCCAATAACCGCAATGCGGCAAACGGTACGAAACGGTTTAAAAAGCAGAGCGCGAAGGTGAAGGCAAACTGGAGAGAGCGTCGTCGAACAATGTGAAAAAACAACAGCAAGAACTTGCGCACAGCAGCGCTGCTCTCTGTGGCACTCGCTGCAGCAATAGCATTGAAGAAATGGAAGAAATTAGACTGTTGCACAGGTAAAAAGCAGAGCAAAAACAACAAAGATGTAACCTGAGAAACAGGAGAATGTAATGGAATACAGAGCGGAAAACAGCAAAGAAGAATTAGCAAGTTGGAGAAAAATGTAGGAGAATTCCAATACGAAAGAGCGGCACACGAAGTAGAGAGCAACTTAACGAAACGAAATTTATTTTAACGAAAAACAAGGCTAGACCGCAAACATGGAAAATTCTTTGCAAATCGTTCCTAACCTCAATTAGTTTTTTTTGCGAGTCCAAATATATGAAAATGTTTATCATTTTAATCAACATGAACGGATTGTGTGTGCAATGAAGGAAGAAGAACATCATAAAAGTTGGTTATAAACAATAAAAAAAACACCCTAATCTTAAGTTATTAAGTTTTCTAAAAGTTTGATCAAGTTTATTGTGATATATAAACAACGATTAGTGCACAATAGATATCGGACTATTCACAATGCGCGATTTTCAAGGGGTGATTACAAAATAGTTTCAAGAGAACAATGGGTTTTTTTAGTTATGTTATGAAAAGGCAATTTTTCATTACAAATTCATTCACAAGGTTTATACAAGACGTATTAGGCTCATTACGTTGTAAAGCATTTCAAACATATACAACTATTTTGAGTTTTGTTGTCTATATAACATTTCAACAAATAATATTTTCATATTTAAAATATCAATAGAGAATTTATTTAATTTTGAGAGTCTATGATTTAAGTACTTTTTTAATTCAAAATTAATAAATTCCATTTGCTTTAGTGTTAAAGTTTGAACATAAACATCAACTAATTAATTTTTGAGTAAATTTTTTTTATCTTATTCATAAAAAATAATTTTGTAAATATACAATATTGATTAAGGGCTGATTTCTTCATCTCGAACCGCTTTGTATCGTTTGTGAGGAAAATTATAAACTTTAAAATTTTTCATACAATACAATATTGTGCTGATTTCTATGATGAACAAGTGTTTTTTTATGTACTTAAAGCAGTGTCGACCGCGTACTACACACGCGTGTGAATCAACATTTCGTCTTTTTACGTATACACGAAAGAGTAAATGAGATGAATGCGTTTGCTGTGGTCGACATTGACTAAGTAATAATTAGATGGGCTCAAATTAAGCGCCTGAAATTCTACAAATCTACTTTTGCGGAGAAACATGGAATTTCATAAATATCAATATAATCAAGTTTTATTAACGTTTGGAAAACAATATGAAATTAAAATCTTGCAAATCATGGGGGGAAAATACCATGTTTTATATTGAACACAAATATAAGGACTCTTTGAACAAGATGTTGTTTTAATTTCAATCATATTAGCATTAGTAACATATAACACGTAGGAATATAAATATTGCACTTTATGTTATTATTACACGCATATCTTTGTTTGGTAGGTCCTGAAGCTTCTTTACATCGTCGTTGCAATTAAAAACCATAACTACATTTGGGTAATTTAGTATTTTCTAATATTTAGTTTTTGATGGAAATTTATGAGATTACTGAACACAGTTTGACATTCTCAACTGTCAAACCATAGACAACAACCATCGAAACTTATCATGCAGCTTAATAAACACCTTGTATAAAGATAATTTCTAGGGAAATTGAATACATGACGTCGATAAAAGCGATTAATGTAAGATTACATTTCTTTAAAGCTTCAATTGTGAAACACTCAAAATATTTAAGTCATGAAATTTTTGATTATTTTATAAAATGATAAAATTTTAAAAGCAAAAGGACTGAAGCTTTAAGGTTTCAATGGTTATTAGAATATAGGTTTGGTTGTTAACTTCCCCCTCTTATACAGATGTTATAAGTCTGTATAACATCTGGAAAGGGTTTATTGTCATGAGTTTTTGTAAATGAAGAAAGGAAGTTAAATTGTTAATACACCGAATTAATGCGTTCGAATTTATTCGAATTTAACCTATAAAATATATAAAAATTAACCTATAAATATATATGAATAAATGAACGAATAACCTAGGCTATGTATAGAACATTTGTAATGGAACAAAAAAATTCGAATTTGGAATAAAGTTACTAATGAAAAAAAAAAAATATAGAATTTTCTAAAATACAAAATTGAAACGGTGACGCAAGATCAAAGGACACTATAAAAAATTTTAAAAGTACATTTTGAATTCGCACACAGCCAAGGAATTTTTTTTTATATAATATTTACGATAAAGCTCTTTTATTGTTATCCAGCTTTCTCTGCCAAAAAAAGACTTGAACAATAAATCTAAATTTTGGATTGATTATTCAAATAAAAATTTGAAAATAAATTGCATTATTTAAAAATTTCTGAGCGCACTGATTTATTAAAAAACTTTTTTAGCGTTTGTGTCTTGATATGAGTAGAAATATTTTCGTAGACAAAACCATGGTTGAATTAATAAGGTTGTCGCATGGGTGAGAGCGAGTTCCCATAAATGTCAAATCCAAGTTGACAGCTCATACAAAATCTGAAAGCGAAAATTTATAACATGTAAAGACGATGAAGTTGTTGATTTTTACAATTGTGGGTACTGAGAAGAGAGTACGATCTCGTACACATTAACCGAATTAACTCATGGAAAAATGGTTTCAGTTCGTTAACTCTTCAAACAAAAACAAACTACAATATTTATTTATTTATTTCAAATTCATCTACCGGTTAAAGCCCTTACAGAATACTGAAAACAAATCTTAAAATAGTTCTATGCTAAGGAGTATAGAATAAATTTAACTCTCTCAAATTACGTGCGGGGACATAAAATGGAATTAAAGCTAACAATTCAGAAGAATTAATTTTACTACTCTTATTATGAGACGTTCGATCTTGGCTTGTTATCAAATATCGAATGTTAAATAAATACTTATTAAGAGCATTGAGTTAAATTTTAGTTGCGATTCAAATTTTCAGTCGAAAGTAATTTTTTTTTCGAAACGATTTTATTATTATTAAATTTGTTACAAATACGAGTATTTTGTGATTGTTATTTTCTTTTGACGACTTAAACCCAATTTTTAAATGCATTTGTTAATTTTATGTAGATCTAAGGTTGTGAGCAAAAAATTGCAGTAAGAAGTAGTTGATACAGGCAAATACTTTAATTGCAAAGATCATTTGTTCCAAAGTTAAGGCGAAACAGATATGTGAAGAAATCACTCTGGAATTAAATTGTTTAAGACAACCAGTTTCAACATCATAAAAGTGAACTTAGATTAACTAAATTAGAATTATATCTGTAATTATCAACCAGTTGATAAAAATGTATTATCGTGAACAGGGGTAAACGAACGAAATTCACAATAGTATTTCTTGTCGAAAGCACATCGTCGCTCGTAT
Source organism: Pherbina coryleti (assembly GCA_943735915.1). Classification (NCBI taxonomy): domain Eukaryota; kingdom Metazoa; phylum Arthropoda; class Insecta; order Diptera; family Sciomyzidae; genus Pherbina; species Pherbina coryleti. The sequence continues at coordinate 131,552,637 of OX030950.1, forward strand.
GACTAACTGACGTATCTGAAATTTCTAAATTGTTCAGGAGAGCAGTTTTTCTTTTTTCGTTTATATGTTTTAACGTATAATATATCAGATACGCTCAAAGCCATTTACGTTTTTTAGTCAAACTGTTTTATTTATAGTTTTAATATTTTCTGACATACTGCAGTATGACTAAATAAATATATTGACACCTTTAACTCAATTTCGCAAAAAATGTTAGTTACGTCGGTTAGTCATACGAGCGACGACATCATGCCAAATGCAAATTTGTTTGATCAGGCAGGCCTTTCGACTATAGTCAACCATTGCCAGAGTTGCATTGGAAAAAATTAAAAAGGTACTCTCAAATTAAAAAAAAAAAATTTCGGCATGATCTAGGAAATAAATTCGATTTTCGACCTACTTTACTATTTCGTCCTGCCGATTTAAAACTGATGAGAAAAAAGTTCTTAACTATGCGAACCTGTATTTACTCCCAGAAATTTGAAAGGGCTAAAAAAAGAACTCTTTTTCAACCGTACCGTAAAAGTACGTGTACAAAAAAAAAATCCTTATAAAATCGTATTTGTTCTCTACTATATAATACGTACTTAAAAATAATAAAAAGGTACCTTAACAAAAAAATGTCTTACCCTCAATTTAAAAACGCATCCTTCTTAGTACGTAAGTATGTTCCGATGCAACTATAGCCATTGGCCCTTGGTAATAGAAACGTAAAAACTCGCTTCTAAACTCAAATTTAGTTAGGTGATTCTAAGCTACTTTTTAGGTTTCATAGTAATAAAACAAATCTAACAAAAGTCGACTTTAGTGCTTCTACTGTGAACTGATCTTAAATTTCATGTCTGAACGTACCCTTTGTTCTCTTTGCTTTTTACAGCGGATTTTATTAATAATTTTTGCATGCATCAAGCAAAACAAATGGAAGCCGATATAAAAGTAAGTTGCTTCTTTTGTTTCCTTAAGCTTTAAATCATTTATTATTTCTAGATCCATAAATATTCTTTCATCGTCCATATTTACTGCAATAATTTCAAATGTCACTTTAAAATTGACTTAGAAGCTGGCGAGCCACAACTAGATGTTTTCTAAATTAGAAGTGACTTTTTGTTATTATTACTACCGAATGAACGTTAAAGCCGAGTTTAAGATAAATTTGACTTAGAATTTCTTTATTACTAAGGGCCATTGCTTTTAGCCAATTTTAAACGTCTGACTTCGAATATTTCACATCTTCAGTTTAACCCAGTTAACTCAGCTAGAATTAGTAAAATACTGAAATTTTATCTGAAAAGCACTGAAAATGTTGTTTTCAAGCAACAACGCAGACGTTCTAATTACAACGCGAAAACTCCAAAAAGACACGCTTTATAAAGCCATTTAGGAAAGTTACCCTTTAGAATTGTGATGTTTTCTTTCAAGTCCTAAGGTGACTCTAACAAGTTTGAGTATGAATTTTACATACAAAGTAAAAGAAGTGCCATATATTTGAGAAGATAATGCATATTTTATAATACTATGCAATTTCTAAAATTTTTTAATTAAAAATTTTTACTGAAATTGAATAATTGTAATTGCTGACTGAGGAAAAAATTGGCAATTTGAAAATAATAAAACAACGGGGTTACCAATTCTTTGCTGAGAGTCCTATGATCAAATTGTGTTGTGTGTGAATATTTTTTGTTTTTACAAACGATTGAGGATTTTACTCTTACCAGTTTCATGCCTACTCCTAACGTTTGATGTTCACGGTCTCAAGAAGCTTTACATGTTATTATTTATTCTCTGAGGTTTACTATTCTATGCTGATACATGGCAATTGATCAGAAAATTTAATTGAATTAAAAAAACAAAAATGTGTCAGCTGGGATTCGACCTCGGGCTGGAGAATTGGCATTATATGATCCACGTACTTTAACTCACCCGGCCTAGGCCACCAAATATAACCAAATTTTAAAATTATACATTGCTCGCAATCTGGTCTTTTAGTAATTTATATTTATTAAATATATTCTCAATAAATAAACATTGCAATTTAATATTTTGTCATTGATAACACATTTTTGTTGTTCGATTTAATGTTGGACGACGCAAAATCGTGGAGAATTTTTTCAAAAATATCCTGTTATGGGTGTTTGATAGCATTATCTTGCATTTTTTTTTTGGAGTGGATTGCACCTCGGTGCTTTTCACATCTTCCTTTTGAGGTTATCATGTTCCAGAGTTCGAAAAAAATTAAAATAATGATAAGATGGTTGAATTAATAATGTTGTCTCGGCGGTGAGACATACAATATATTATATTATTAAGAAATGTGTCATTCATTGGTGGAGTAAACAAGAGTCTGTTTGGTTGTAAATTACCTCAGAACAATTGGGGAACTCAAAATGGTTGCTCAGTATATTAATTATTATTTACACAGAAGTGCGAAAAGACTTAGCAAGAAACTACTAATTCTAGGTGCGGCACAGACTCTGGGTAGCAAGTTAAGCAATTGATTAAATAAATAAAAAATAGCCAAGTTTGATATCAATCATGTTGTGAGGATCGCTCTGACCCATCCATCACGCCTTTAAATTTCATAAATAGCTAATTGAAAAATTTTTCATACAACTATTGTGAATGATCCGCACAAACAATTTTTTTCTATCTGCTCTGTTGCCGGTCTGTCAAACGCTGTTGTTTTTGTTGTTATTATCAAGGGGGGAAATGACAAAGACAAGATGACGAATCATCGCAAAATGTAGAGAAACTAAAAAGGAATTTTAAGAAAACCAAAAAGAGACCAGTCAGCTACAAATATTCTTTTATGCATGCTTAAAAAACTAAAATTAATCCAAAAAATTTACCATTTTAGCGTCTATTTGTGTTATTTTGTTTGTAGATGGAAATAATATAGATGTTTAGTGTAGTTGTTATAATCCCTGCGTTGACAAAGACTACGACGACTTGGTGCTGCTTCTGCTTTTTTTGGTGTTGTTGGAATTGAAGGAGAAACTGTTGGGTGACAAATAAGCTAACTTATTTGCACTTTTGTTGTTGTTGTAGTTGTTGCTGCTGCTCGATTCGAATTTTTTTCGTACTAATTAAAATACAAGTAACGAAATCTCAAACGAATTTTTGCTATGGAATTTTTATTTTCAATATTTTTCAACTTTTATGTTGCACTAAAAAAAAACATGGTTGACGTTTAAAATCTTTAATCTTTTTCTTTTTAACAAAAATTTTCTTCTTTTAATACCGTCTGTAGCTGAGAAGAATAGAGTGCTAGGAAAAGTATGCGAAATTACTGGATTTCAGCAATTTTTATCTTATTTTACACTCTTCTTCTCCTCAAGCAACTAGCAACGGAGCAAAAGCAAGAAAATTGTTGTATTTTTAAAGTTGGCACAAAAAACACGCACACGTTAACGTTTCGCGTTTTATTTTTATTGTATTTGCGTTTTAATTGCTCTGCTATTAACAAATTATTTATGTACAATTATATATTTCTTTTATTTTTTTTTTGTTTCAATTTTCTATTTCATTTTCTCTGTAGGTGTGTATAACAGGAAAAACACAATAGAAAAAATTGGCAACATTTTCAGAAATAAATTGAGTAGCAGCAAAGAAATCACGCAAGTGTCTTTTTCCCAACAAATTTATTGTTGTAATTTATGGTGTTTAATTTAAAAAAAAATTAATTTATTATAAAATGCTATAATCTACCGCTTCGAAAATAATTTCAAGTCCGATACGGTCCACAACTAAATTGCAACTGAACTGTTGAGGGCGCTCGACGTTGTGCTTCACCTTTTGCTTTTCATATCTGCTTTTGTTCGTTGGCTTTGTCTCCTCATTCGTCGTCTAAATTGCTGCAGATTCGTTGAGTTTTTGTTGTTCTGCAATTGCTGGTCGGTTCGAAAGGGGAAATGGTATATTTCTGTTGCGAAGAGTGCGAGAGAGTGGGAAAGCGATAAGCAGCCTGAGCGTTGCGCTCACTTGTTTCGAACCGCTTCACTTTAGTTTTAAGTAAAATTTTGCAAACATATTTTTCTAAATTAATCATAGCACATATCTATTAATTAATCCAATTTAAATGTTGAAAATAATAATTTAATAATTTTCAATTTTATCCGCTGCCTCGTTGCAACATTATTTTCTGCGCTCTTGTCTGCCGAATTTTTGCAGCATTTTATTCCCGCTCTTTTTTTAGTGTGAGGGGAAGATTTTTGTGTCCTTGCAGCATGTTGGAAAAAACAAGGTAGACTCGCGACTGAGAGCCAAGAGTCAGAATTGTCAAAAAGCACCGACTAGCAGAAACAGCAAAAAGAATCAACAAATTATTTGTATAGATTTTGACAGTTTCGGTTCAAAGTGGGAAGGATTTACATCCGCGAGATTGCCTTCTTCATTCTACCATGCCTTGCAGCATGTTCGTTGCATTTTTATTATTTTTTGGTACTGTTTGCTTTCATAATTGCATTTTGCCAAAAACTTAAAATGGAAACAGGGATGCCATTTACCTTTCCTAAATGGTACAAACAAAATTTGTTAAATATATTGTCGCAACAATATTCTCGTCATTTAGGTATGTATTTGAATGAGCGTTATTATATTAAACTTTTATGGATATTAAAACAAAATTGCAAAAATAAATTACACTGTGCGGCACCAAAAAATAACTCAAAAAACTCCAATGGTTTCTGAAGCCTTTGGTCCATTTTGAGTTAGTTCAAATAACAGATTTTTTCAAGGTCACATTTCATACTATGGCGCCGTAGTTAATTACCTTTAACGCCTAAACTAAGTATAATGTTGATTTAAGACATTCAGCGAAATTCTTGCATATTTAAAGTCCTTTTGAATTGGGGAACATTATTGCTCCCTAATATTCACACAGTGGGGGTCAAAAACACCCTTAAATTAAAAGAAGTTGTCGCCACAGTTAAGCAATGCAAGTGTCAACAGTATACGCTCATTGCAAATTATTGCAAGTTGTACGCACGTAAACGAGGGCAAATTCGCTTTTTGTTGGTTTTAAATAATAAAAAGTATTTAATTCTATAAAATTTATATTTTATTTCTTGATATTTTAATCGTTTCTTATAGTGGCAGCTAGAAGAAAAGAAGTTAGTGTCGGTGAAAGAAAAATATTTATAAAGCTTTGGGAAAATGGCCAAAACTATTGGAGAAACAGTTGGCAGAGCATGGACCTCGGTTTGAACCTTTCAAAGAACCGGAATAACAACTTCAAAGCCACGTCCAGGGCGCCCACCTAAGCTATCAGAACGAGAATCTTGCAGTATATCACTTGTGAAAAAAAATTCTAAAATTACTGCTTCTCAAATATCTCTTGATATTAATCAAAAGTTTTGCAAGACTATTAGTGTATCTATTGCTAGACGAATTTTGAGAAAGACCGGATATCATGGAAGAGTTGCTCGTAAAAAACCCTTCATATCATAGGTAAACTGCCAAAAGCGTATTGCCTTTGCTAATCAGAACGTAAACAAACCATTTGAGTTCTGGAGAAATGTCATGTTTACAGATAAGAGTAAGTTCTGCATTTTCGGAATAAAAGGATGGCAGATTGTGCGGAGAAAGCCGGGTAAAACCCTCAATAAAGAGAACTTACTGCCAACTGGTAAACATGGTGGTGGAGGTGTGATGATGTGGGAGTGTATGGGAGCTAGTAGAATTGGGAATTCTGTGTTTATTGAATCGATTATGGTTAAATTCGGTTATTTAAACATTTTGAAAGAAAACGTAAAACAAAGTGCAGAGAAACTTGGGTTGTCAAGTGAGTTTTACTTCCAACAAGACAACGACCCAAAACACACGGCTGAAATCGTAAAGCTTTGGCTACTTTACAATTTACCAAAACAGCTGAAAACACCTCCAGTTACCAGATCTTAACCCTATCGAGCACATGTGGGCATTGCTAGAACGGAAAATTCGAAAACGAACTATTACAAGCAAAGAAATGCTAAAAAGGGTAATTACTGAAGAATGGTAAAACATCACTGCTGAAGAAACAGCTAATCTCGTCAACTCAATGCAAAAAAGGCTTAGAGAAGTCCTTAAACGTCGTGGTTATTCAACAAGCTACTAACATATATTTCATATATTTTCATTTTGTTTTTATAAATTTTCAGTTTTATGTATAAACTTGTTTGAGGAGCTTAGACTTTTGACTCTTTAATTTCTGTATTTTGGTTAAATAATGCTTTATATTTTAAAAAAACGTTAATAAAAAATAAAAACAATGTATGAATATAAGACACCTATTACTATCGAAAAATATCTTATAAAAAAATTGTTTGAAAAAATAATGTTTTTTTAATTTTTTAAGCCTTAATTTCTTTTTACGGTAGGAGCGTAGACTTATGATTCTTAGTGTAATTTTCATTACTTCTACAAACAAAATTTTCATAATTTTATCTGTAGCTTGGAACAAAAAAAAATCAGCTCTTCTATCAAAAATCGTCATTCAAGCCTTCCGCCTAAAGCAACTCCTCACCCAATAGGAGCAATAAATAAAGCAAATCTAGAGCCGTTTTTTTATTCACTTTTTCTAACTTTTGTTAACTTGTACAAGTTAAATAACTTTTGTCAACTTGCCAAGTTGTTAAACTTGAGAAGTTGAAAATTTAAATTTCTAAAGTTAAAAATTGCTTTCATTCAGTTTTGGTTTTTGTCGTTGACATTTCTAGCATTAAAGTTGAATAAAGTTATAATTTCTCAGGTTATCAAAATATCCCAAGAAAATTAAAATCATTTATCGTAAAAACACAAAAAATTATGAAATTATAACTATTAAAATTGATTGTTACTGAATCAATCAATCGAGTTTAAAAATAATATCGTTATAATATTTCCGACTTCTGATTTTAAAGGAAGAAAAGAGTTGGCTCTGTTATGTACACAGCTGTAGTTATTTGACGTAACAACGAATCTTAAACTTTGTCCTTATTCTTAACCACCTCCTTTCCACCTAGTCCCTTTTCCTCATCGTTATTCTTATTCTTATTGTTATATCCTCATTTTTTTATGTGTATAGATACTTTTCCTACTTATTGTTCAAATTTTTGTTTTAATCCAAGTTCAAATTCTTGACCTTATCCTTGTCCGAATTCCTTTCGAAATTCTTGTCCAAATCTTATATTTAATTCTTGCCCTAAGCATTTCCCAAATCTTTTGTCTTGTTTTCGTTTTATTCCTGGTTTTAATCCTTGCCTTCATTCTTTTACTAATCCATTTCCTTACCTTTGACCTAATCTTCTTCCAAATCGTTGTTCTTACCATTGTTCCATCATATACCCTTATCATCACAATCATCCTTTTCTAATTTATTTTTTTTTTTAAATTTTTATTTTACATTTTTTAACTTTATTTTAATTTTTTTTATGAGAACGTTCCCAGCAAAAAATCGCTAACCGATTTTACCAACACTTAAAACAAATTTCAGCTTTTCACCAACACATTGAAATAAAATTTTCTCCTCACTTCATTTGAATAAGACAACTACGTATTTTTTATTTTTGATAAAGTAGTCTTTCAGTCTTTTGAAAAAAAAAATGTTTGTTGTTTTGAAAAAGGTGATAAAAGTTTTGCGAAATTAGTTAAAATTTTAAAAAGAAAAAAGAAAATGAATAAAAAAAGATACAGTAGTTTCGACTATGTCGTAACACAAGACGTAGAATTAGTCAATTCGCTTTTGATGACATCTTTTTTAAAAACTATTTAGCAAAATATTTATTCCATACACCTGAGCATATGACCTTTAAAAGAGTGCCGGAGAGGGTTAATATGTATGATCGACCCCCATTACTTTTGCAAAAGGAACATTTTTGCCTTTGACACCTATTCCCTCCGACCACTCCTTAGGGGGGCTCCCATACAAATTTTATGGTTTTTGTTTATTTATTCCATACACCTGAGCATATGACCTTTAAAAGAGTGCCGGAAAGGGTTAATGTGTATCACCGACCCCCATTACTTTTACAAAAGGAACATTTTTGCGTTTGACACCTAATCATTCCGAAAACTCCTTAGGGGGGCTCCTATACAAAGTTTATGGTTTTTGTATATTTTTGCCATACACCTGAGCATATGACCTTTAAGAGAGTGCCGGAGAGGGTTGATATGTACTACCGACCTCCATTATTTTTGTAAAAGGAACATTTTTGCGTTTGACACCTATTCTCTCCGACCACTCCTTAGGGGGGCTCCCATACAAATATTATGGTTTTTGTATATTTATTCCATACACCTGAGCATATGACCTTCAAGAGAGTGCCGGAGAGGGTTAATATATATGACCGACCCCATTAATTTTGTAAAAGCAACATTTTTGCCTTTAACACCTTTTCCCTCCGACCACTCCTTAGGGGGGCTCCCATACAAATTTTATGGTTTTTGTGCCGGAAAGGGTTAATATGTATCACCGACCCCCATTACTTTTGCAAAAGGAGCATTTTTGCCTTTGACACCTTTTCCCTTCGATCACTCCTTTGGGGGGCTCCCATACAAATTTTATGGTTTTTGTTTATTTATTCCATACACCTGAGCATATGACCTTTAAGAGAGTGCCAGAGAGGGTTAATATGTATGACCGACCCCCATTACTTTTGCAAAAGAAACATTTTTGCCTTTGACACCTATTCCCTCCGACCACTCCTTAGGGGGGCTCCCATACAAATTTTATGGTTTTTGTTTATTTATTCCATACAACTGAGCATATGACCTTTAAGAGAGTGCCGGAGAGGGTTAATATGTATGACCGACCTTTTCCCTCTGACCACTCCTGGGGGCTCCTATACAAATTTTATGGTTTTGTCGATAAAACCGTAAATTGGCGATAAATAGGTAGCAAACTTAAGCAAACAAAAACATCAAATTTTGGCTTTATATTTCATGTAATTGTGTAAAATTTATATAAGTTAGAGAGTTCAAACATGAATTTTTGTCGCATTGAGGATCAAGCAGACCAACAAGTGCTAACATCAACATTGTACGATCAGTACTTTAGGCCCACCAAAGGCTCAAAAAGTTATATAAATACCGACACCTGATCACTATCAACCACCCTACTTACCTCCGAGAATGACGTTTTCTATGTCAAAAATAAATTTTTATGTCATCAGGTAGTGGAGATACCAGCCAATGCAACAAAAATGGAATATTGTTGAAAAAAATTGATGACGTCACGAGAGTATTCAGTGAACTGCTCAATGTAACGCAGACACACCATCGTTGCATTAATTTATTGCATGGGCTAAGGTAAATGTGAATGGCGGCGCTGACAACAATCCCGCCAATAGAGATGATATCCTAGAAACTTCAATTGTGAGCGACAGCGTTAAAGTTCCGCTGCCCGACTATAATGAAGTACTGAAAGCTAAAGCTTGGCTAAGGAACAACAAAGCCGCTGGAGCCGATAGCTTACCTGCTGAGCTCTTCAAGAATGGAAGCGAAGCTTTATTTATATGTATTCATGAGCTTCTATGCAGAATATGATCGAAGGAATGATTTCACTTTGGGGCCTAAATATATTTTTTTCTTATTTTTATAAAATGTATATGAACCTCCTTAATCTATTGGTGCAATAAAATTTTGTCGGTCTCGAATGGTTTAGGAAATACATTTTCATATACGAAAATAATCATATTTTTATACAGAAGAGTAGATATTTTTACTTTACTTTTCCGAAAGAATTTATTTTCAATTTCGACAATTTGCCTAGGCGATCGTACATTTGCATACGTTTTTGTCAAGCAGAAGTGCTGTGTGACGTCATGCACTCAGTTGAGAAAGAGAGCACTAGATAATGGGACTTCGGAACGCGTAATCTTGGTTCAATCATTCTTGGGTGCTGGCAAGAGTTCTTTGGCAGCAGCTTTCTCCTTCTCAGCTACCTCAGGATCACGATAGAAGAACAAGTCAACAACGATGGGCCATTCCACGTTGCGTGAGATAAGTAGTACCGCGAAGACGTAGCACTTCACGAGACAACAACCACCACATCAAACCGATGGAATGAGGAGACTTGTTATTGCATGGAATAGCAATATAAATATAACGCAATGGCGAATCGGTGTTGGTGAAAGCAATGACTGGGATGTTGACACATGAAGTTCCATGATGGGCTGGGTGGCTCGCGAAAAGCGGACTGAATCTGATTGGTGAATGCACCGGGAGTGAAACGACCAGTAATTGGGGTGATGTCGGTGTACATACTTGGCGATCTTCAAGACTGCACGTTGACCAATGGGACGAGATGAGATGACGAAGACATCCTGTGGATATTCTATGGCGGCAATGGCGCTTGCGGCCAAGCTCTCCCAGGTCTTGCCCAAGGCAAGAATGTTCACGCCATCGGGGCGTTCACGTTTTCATTGTTTCATCTGAAAGTTCACGTTTTCAGAGCCCAAATGGGTGGTTGCGATCAACATCTTTGTGATATCATCCTCTTTGAGAGACAAAATGTCTAAACCTTCCGACATTTTAACGTATAAAGAATTCCGGAACGTTGTCGATGCCACTGGGAGCGATAATAAAATGGAAGTATAAGGTGTTTTCACGATTCAGTGCATTTGGCTGTGCAGTTGAGCATGAGCAAAAAATCCATGCTTTTTTTATCATTGTATGTACATTTTGTTAGTGTAAAGAGAAAAAAGGCATGGATTTTTTGCTCATGCTCAAATGCACAGCCAAATGCACTGAATCGTGAAAAGCCCTATAGACTATTGACTAGATACTTACGCTACGCCAAATCTTGAAAAAGACTCTACAGAAACAAATCACACACCATCTTTTTGTCGATTACAAAGCCGACTTCCAATAGGTAATAAGGAAATAGTCAATAAGGTCCGATAAGGAATCACCTGTACTACACCATGTCTGAATTTGGTTTCATAGCAAAGATCATTCGTCTTTGCAGAATGACACTGAGCAACACCAGCGCAGCAAAGTTAAAATCGGAAAGGATTCCACCCACCCATTCGATACCAAACGCGGTTTCAGACAAGGTGATTCCTTATCGTGCGAATTTTCCAACCTAATGATGGAGAAGATCATTCGAGCTGTTGATTTCTACGAAAGTATTATGCTGCTGACGTATGTTGATGATGTCGATATAATTCGCCATAATACGCGCGCGAAGTCAGTGCAGAATGGGTCTCCAGATTAGCGAAAGTGTCGAGTCGAATAGGTCTTCTTGCATTGAAAACAGAAAGATAAAATACCTAGTGTCAGTTCTATTAGTTTTATTTTAAACTTTTATTAAAAACAAAAGTGAATGTGATTAACATCATTAGAGTAAACATGTCCCAGCGTCTTGGAAACCATGTCACTGTGACAACACCTCCTTAGAGGTTCTTAAGGACTTCGTCTACCTGGGATCCAGCGTAAACTCATCCAACGATGTCAGTATTGAGATAAAACGAAGAATATCTCTTGCCAACAGGTTTCTTTGGCCTAAGTAAACTCAAGCTCTTAAGTCTATAATTATGCTCGTCCTATTATATGCAACACAAACCTGGACATTGAGAAGTTCTGATGAAAAGACTTTGGGAGTCTTCGAGAGAAAGATCTTTCGTAAGATCTTCGGTCCAATCTGAGTCAATAGCGAGTACCGTTTTCGATGGAACCACGAACTGTACGCCGACATCGACATTTATTTTCTTTTATTTTTATAATGTGTAGTTATAATTATAATTCCATGCAACGTTTTTTTAATTTTTGTTGCATATTTAATGCATTAAGCGGTAACCTCTGTGATGTGGAGGTTACCAAATTTTGTTTTTCATTAAATGTGTAAACATAAAATGTGTAAACATTTTCAACCAATCAAATTCCCACCCAACAAAACTGAAGAAGAAAAAAAAAATCACAAAAATTATATCAATAGCTCATATGAAAGGCCCATGTTTAGGATGGAAAAAACTGAAATTCAAAATTTCTAATCGTTTAGAAGATATAGATTGTTGACCACCGAATGTCATCGAATTATTATTAAATGCCAAAAAACCCGCTATTTCGTTCACTGTGCGTCGTGAGTTAATTACATTTTTAATTAGTGACTTTTCAGCCATAATTTTTTAAATATGCGTCGCAATATCTAACGAAATGACGTTTACATGTTCATATAAGGTGCAGACAAAAGTAATTAGCATTAACAACTGCTGAAATTTTCCCATTTGCCCCACTTACAAAAGTCTTCTTTCACTTATCAAACATGTCGTCATACACACGAGTGCCATACCCATCACATGCATGTTTATTTAAGGTACGCTTCGTTGAACTTAAATTTCAAGATGTTGAGAGTCGTACACTCACACTCTCAATCACATAGTAGAAAATCAAACCATGTATTCTTAAACATCTATGTACATTTGGTAGGTTTTGTCAATTTCAAAAATTTTCTACTTGATCTAGCTTTTCGGTTCAAGGATTTTACTAAAAAATCCAGCTACACGAGTTGATTTCATTCGATATAATGTGATTGAAGTTTGAAATTTATCGGCGTTGATTATGATGATGAGGTGAAGTCGAATGAATGTTCCTTAAGGAAGAATATAAATAAGCTGAGGTAATTTTTGATCCTTTATGGATGAAAGTGTAAATGCAAATCATTGACACTTCTCAACGGTTTAGTGGAAATAAAGAGAGTTATAAACAGAGACGTTGTTAGAAGCAGACGAGGTAGGCTTACGTCTCTGGCGTTAATAAGGAAGGTGTGTCGACGTGATGATACAGTATGTTCCTCTTGTTTTTTTCCTTTAAAAAATTCATAAACTCTTATTTTTGGAATTTCAAAGCTTTATTATTTGCAACTTGCATTTACTCATTTACTACGTTTGACGCAAGTAAATAAATATTTGTCCATTTCTTAAAATTCAATCTTTAACATTTCAAATCCAACTTTTCACAAACAAAATTAAACTTCTCACACCCCTAATTGACCTTTTTCTATTTAAAAAAAAATTGTTTACATTGATGTTTATTACATGTGATCTATGTTTATAACAGTTCAGTTATAACAGTTCGGTTATCATAATTGAAGCATTCAGAATAATAATCCGTGTATAGAAATATCCTTCGAAAATATATTTCGGATGTCATTCCAAATTATTGAAAGATTAAATTAAATAATTTACTTACTTACTTATCTGGCGCTTACCGTTAAGTAAGTAACTTACTTACCGTTGATCAGATTTGGCCTCATATAAGAAATTGCGCCAGCCATTTCTATTTTTCGCTTGCTGGCGCCAGTTGGAAACACCAAGTGCAGTCAGGTTATCCAACACTTGATCCTTCCAACGAAGATGTGAAGGCCCTCTTCTGCGTTGACCACCACCGGATCAAATATTTTTTTCGCTGGAGCGTGGTTTTCTATTCGCTCAACATGACATGGCCAGCGGAGCCGCTCGATTTTAATGCGCTTAACTATGTCGATGTCAGCGTACAGCTCCTACAGCTCGTGCTTCCATCGAATTCGGTACTCGCCATTGACGCAGATTGGACCGAAGACCTTGCGAAGTATCTTTCTCTCGAAGGCTCCCAAAGTCTTTTCATCAGAACTGCTCAACGTCCAGGTTTGTGGTGCATATAATAGGACGGGCATGATTAGTGACTTATTGAGCGTGAGTTTTGTTCGTCGAGAGAGAGTTCTGCTTCTCAATTGCCTACTCAGCCCAAAGTAACACCTGTTGACAAGAGTTATCCTTCGTTTTATCTCAATACTGAAATCGTTGAAAGAGTTTATGCTGGATCCCAGGTAGACCAAGTCTTTAACAACCCCGAAGGAGATGTTGTCGACAGTGACGTGGTTTCCAAGAAGCTGGAACTGTTTATTTGTTGACACTAGGTTTTTCGTTTTATCTGCGATCACTGCAAGACCCATTCGACTCGACTCTTTCGCTTATCTAGAGAATGCTGCGCTGACTTCGTGCGCATTATGGCCAACGATATCGATATCATCAGCATACGCCAGCAGCATAATACTTTTGTAGAATATCGTGCCACTATGTCTTAAATCAGCAGCTCGGATGATCTTCTCCATCATTAGGTTGAAAAAGTCGTACGTAAGGAATCACCTTGTCTGAAACCTCGTTTGGTATCGAATGGAGGGGTGAGATCATTCCCGATATTCACTGTGCTGCTGGTGTTCCTCAGTGTCATTCTGCAAAGGGAGCATTCCAAGATAATCGCTACCAAGGCAAAAATTTTATATTTTAAGATATCAGATTAAAACCTATTATTTATGGGAGAGATTTAGTCTTAGTTAAGTGTCATATTTTAAAAAATTAAAAATAAATGGTAATCTAAGATATTTTTCACTTTAAAGTTAAGCTTTATAATGAAAAATATTTTTCACTTTTTAAATAGAGCATCACTGTAAGCACTGTTCTATGCGTCAATTAGTTGTCAGTAAAAATATTAAAGTGGAATATGAAAAAAAAATTGACGAAGGTAAAAGCTAATTGTTGTAATTCAAATTAAGTAAATTAGCGGAAGCAATATTTTAGATTATTTAAACTTGCTAGGTTATTTGTAACACCCGTCACAAAAAACAACAAACAGTTATGTCAAGTTGTAATCCAATTTATGTGTAACTTTACAAAAGTAAGGCTATGCATGCAGCTTATTAATTGCTAATATTATTTTTTCTAATTGTTTTTGCAGAGCTCCAATTTAACACGATAAAATTGTGTAACACCCGTCACAAATTTTTTTTAACTATTACACCTCGATAGTTAGGTAAGATTTGTAAATATATATTCGAATAGGTCTGTTATTCTTTCATACCCTACACATATTAATGTTACGTAGGTTGACTTTTAAGTCTTGAGGTATGCCAACACTAATGCGAATATATCAAATTTGACATTGTCATAGTAAAGTTCAATATTTTTAATGATGAACGTACTCAGAAAGTTTTGTCATACGAGTGCTTTTTGTGTTGTTTACAGATACTTTACAGAACCCTTTATATTGGTAAAAAAATGTAATTAAATGGTTAACATTTTCGTGCGATGATTGTCTACGACTTTCGATGTGGATTAAACCAATAGCAGTTTTCCGATAGAATTCGATTTTGTTGAAGCCCCATCTCGAGACACAATGTTTTGCTGGTTTTTTTAATGTGATCATGGTCGCACTTCGCTACAGGACGAATTTCTAAAGGTCGCCCAAAATAGGCTGTTGTGATACAAAAAGTTCAAGTTTCACTGTTTCTTTCATTCTCAACAAGCAAAGATTTGCAACACAAAAAAGAAACAACTACAGACAATACAGCTATATTCCAAGTTGTACCAAGTATACCGAGAACTACTTTATAACTTCATTGATTAGGCATTCTTCGCAACGGGCACTGGAAAAGGTCCCATCGATGGTATCGGCGCAACAGCGAAGCGCAGATTATGGTGTGTCACGAAAACTCAAAAAGTAAATTTAAATAATATATTCGATTGCTTCGATTACCTCGCCACGGACCTAAATACACACGTCAATATAATAAAGGAAGTTCTTCTAAAGAGGTGGGAAACTTTAAGACCGATTCCGTAAATACAAAAAGTCATTAGTTTATGCACTTGTGGGAAATAAAATTGCATACGGAACAGCAGCATATTCCAGACAACATAATATTGCAGTATTTGAAGAAACCATATCCTGTGATTGTCTCCTTTAATTTGATTAGTTTTAAATTTGTCTTTATTTTTCTACTGTAACACCCGTCACAATCTGTGTAACACCCGTCACACATTAAAATTGTAATAAAAACCTCCAAATCGTATTTTTAATTTTTTTGTTTTAATACAGGGTTAATCGTCATAGATTATTTAATTGACAGAAATTAAAATGGTTTTTTTAACAATACTAGTTTGGCTGAATTTCACAAACATTCAAAGTGAAGTCTGATTTTTCAATTAGTACTCGTAACACCCGTCACAGGTACTTTTATAGAAATTACACAAACATTGACCATGATTTCGAAAGATTTTTTCCACGTATGGATAGACAAGCATAAAAGCAATTTTTTATGACTGCAAAAATTTTAAATACTTTTATGTATGCTAAAATATTGATATTTTAAGGCGTGCAAATGTAACACCCGTCACCGTGGAATGTTCCAAAGACTGATGAGCTCTGCAGGAATAACAAATTCAGACATGGTGGAGTATAGATGATTCCTTATTGGACTGTCGAAGGCGGCTTTGTATTCGACAAAAAGATGGTGTGTGCCGATTTGTTTTTCTGGGGTCTTCTCCAAGATTTGTCGGTAAATATCTGGTCTATGATGAATTTTCCAGGTCTGAAGCCACACTGATAAGGTCCAATCAGCTGGTTTACGATGGGCTTCAGTCTTTCACATAATACGCTCGACAGGACCCTTTATGCGATATTAAGAAGGCTTATCCCACGGTAGTTGGTGCAAATAGTGGGATCACCTCTCTTGTGGATTGGGCAGAGCACTCTGAGGTTCCAATCTTCGCCTTCATTCTTGAAAAGCTCAGCAGGAAAGCCATCGGCTCCTGTGGCTTTGTTATTTTTAAGCCGAGCTATAGCTTTCAAGATTTCAGTATGATCGGGCAGCGGAACTTCAACGCTGTCGTCCACAATTGAGGTTTCCGGAATATCATCTCCATTGGCGGAATTGTTGTCTTTGTCTCCATTCAGAAGCCTGGAGAAGTGTTCCCTCCACATCATCAGTGTACTCTGGATATCTGTCACTAGATTCCCGTTTTCATCCGTGCAGGAAGAGGGCCCCAATATTGACACCAGCGGCCAAGCGTTTTATTTTTTCGAATAATTTTCGGACCTCATTTCTGTCATTATGCATCTTAATTATCTCACACTCACGCTTTTTCGTTTCTCTTTTCTTTCACCTGAAAATGCGTCTCTCTTCCTCTTTTCTTTGTATCGCAGGCTTTACAACCGACTGCAGTGTGGCTTTGTAGGCGGCGTCTTTTCTGCCGTGGCATCGCAACAGTCCTGGACGTGCCCTTGGTTTCGGCGAGGGAGGTGATACCCAATCACCTCTTTGGCAGCCGTGGGAATTATAGAGTGGGAAATGTTCTTCCACTGCGCGCATATATCGTCGATCGGAGGAGTGCTTTCTTGAAGCAGTAGTGAGAGTTGAGTAGCGAAGTCTTCGGCTGTTCGCTTTGATTGCAGCTTTTCGACGTATCGCTTTCCACGTGCGATGCACCACGGATCGTGCGTACATCTAAAACACTGAAAGAATGCCTTCCGTCAATCAAAACGTGATCAATTTGGTTGCGCGTCTTTTGATCAGGAGACAGCCAAGTGGATTTATAAATATTGAGATGCTTGAATCTAGTGCTACTTACGACCATGTTTTGCGTTGCGGCAAAGTCAATTAGCCTCATTCCGTTATCGGAGGTATTGTCGTAGAGGCTGAACTTTCCGACTGTTGGACCAAAGATATTTTCTTTTCCCACCTTGGCGTTGAAGTCACCAAGCACGATTTTTAAGTCGTGGCGAGGGCTGCGCTCATAGGCCTTTTCAAGGCACTCGTAGAAACTGTCTGTGGTCTCATCGTCTTTGTCTTCTGTCGCAGCGTGCGCACAAATCAGGCTTATGTTGAAGAATCTTGCCTTGAAACGAATTATGGCAAGTCGTTCGTTCACAGGTGTGAATCGCAGGACATGATGCCGTAGTCTCTTGCCAACCACAAATCCGCATCCAAACTCGTGCTGCTCCGCAAGGCCGCTGTAGGATATATCACAGGATGCTTGCCATGAGCAACCCTGTCACTTCCATCGCATTTCTTGAATTGCAGTGATATCAGCCTTGTATCTTTCTAAGACATCTATTAGTTGGATAGAGGCACTATCCCAATTAAAGGTGTTGACGTTTCAAGTGCATATCCGTAAATCCTTGTCAATTTTTCGTTTGCGGTAGTTGTCATCGGATTTGGGGATCATTCGTATATCTTTTCTTATAGGTTTCATTGAAATGTTTTTTACGTGGTGGGCTTAAACCCGACGCACCACATTTTAAAGGCAGGTAGCCCGCCACTCAGATTAGCCGTCAAACTAACGGTTGTCAGTTTGTCGTTTCTAGAGGACACCACGGAGAGGTTTGAGTCGACTTGAGACGATTTCGACATGGATAATGCTGGCCTCACCAGGTTGAGGCAGTCATACAAGTTGCCTGACCCTCACGCGTTGCCTTGTGAGGATCGTCCTCCAATATTTAATAATAAGTTTCCAATATTTCCAAACGTTGTTCAAGCGTAAAGCGACTCATTTCTTTTTGCGGAGGTATGCTACTGACTTTATGTCAAGATTATGTCGAACGGGAAACAGCATTCTGTGAGGTATGCTACTGAATTTATGTCAAGATTATGTCGAACGGGAAACAGCCTATGATTTAAAAAGAAACCCCTAGATGGCCCACCCTGCATACACAAAATTTCATCCCAAATAAACAACTCCTTTTCATGACTTCATTAAAGAATTTTAGCTGGGTTCCCTATCAATATAACATAGCTTCTGTTTATGCTAACACAAAATCAATTTTTACCTTTCATAAAACTTTTCGATAAAAAGTTCTTTCTTAGGCTAACAAACCACAAGAGTTTTCTTGATTTATTGCTTATTTATTACAAAAATATAATAAGTCCTTGTACTTGTACTAGTACATAAAAAGCAATATTTTATAACTACAAAACTCTGTCACAAATCCATTCAGTAAATTTCCTAAATAAATTTCATAAAAATATCCTTGGATAAAAATAGTTAAATATCGTGTGAATTGCCGATAAATACCAATCTATTAAATGAGCTATGAATTTAATGGGTAATTTTGAAGGTTCTTAAACTAAAAATAGCAAAAAAAACTCAACTGTTTCTGTGTTCAAAATCTGCACGTACTGTCCATATAACAGCTGAGGAGACAAAAACTTACTCCTCGTAAAATGACTATTTAGCTATTCATTCAACGTTTTCAGCTATCGAAGAGTTGCCTGGCATGCAATGCGACGATTGACAAAACAATGACGCTACAAGCTGCTGCGTCAATGGACGGGATATTCAAGTAGTTTGAGTCACTGTTGATTGCCAAACTGACTTGCGAAGAGGTGTTAACTTTCGTAATGTTAAAATATTTGCATATAATTTTTGATATTTTATTTATATTTTTGTATCTTATTTATAACAAACAAATGTATTTTTAACGAATAAACTTTGAGTCACATGCCATAACACTTAGAAATAACCCAGTAAACCAAAAGATATAACTTCGATATTGAAACGATATTTCTCGTTAAATTTAACTATGGATCGTGTAAAATGGGTATTTCAAACAATAAAAATATAAGATTGAGTTAAAAAATACAATATTTTTATCCTTAGAAAAATATTTCGTTTAAATAAAATCAAAAGTAAATATTACAGCATTTAAAAAATTACATAAAATGTCGCTTATATTCCTAATTCTGGCGTTTGATAGTTAGTTACACGATAATTCCGAATAACTATAGTACAGACTCTGTATTCGCAACCCTTGATACACGCGTTTTGAATGTCTCGTCAATATACGAGCTACAAATGTGCCTTCTGCATTAAAATTAATGCTCGAATACATTTATCAATCGCTGTGGTACGAATGCCATATGGTATGAGCACTTGCGATTACGACTGCCTACGAATCAAGAATACCCAACGAAGCAAGACATGGGCAACATTCGCCAAAAGCAATGAAAATTCATGCTTTTATGTCTATTCGTATGAAGGAAAGAATGTTAAATACACTGTTAAACAATTGTCAAAAAAAAAAACCCGTGGGATTTGATGACATCGTTTAATATTTTCGAAGTCGCTGTAACCGAATATGGAGTCGGTTTTTTTTGGTCCCACTAGGTTTGCGTACTACAGGGGAATGCGCTGGAAAGGGTTAATATGTATGACTGACCCCCATTACTTTTGCAAAATGAAAATTTTTCCTTGAGGGCCTTTCTCCTCCGACCACTCCTTAGGGGGGCCCTCATACAAATTTTATGATTTTTGTATATTTATTCCCTATATCTGAACAGGGAGGCTTTAAGGCAGGGCCGGAGAGGGTTAATACGTAGGCCCGACCTTCATTACTTTTGCAAAAAAAAACATTTTTCCCTTGGGGGCCTATCCCCTCTGACACCTCCTTAGGGGGTCTCCCATACAAATTAATTGATTTTTGTATATTTATTACCTACACCTTAACAGGGGGCTTAAAGGAATGGCAGGAGAGAGTGCATATGTATGATCAACCCCCATTATTTTTGCAAAAGTACAATTTTTCCCTTGATAACTTATCCTCTCCGATCACTCCTTAGAGGGGCTCCCATACAAATTTAACGATTTTTTTATTTATTCCCTACACCTGAACGGGGGGCTTTAAGGGAGGGCCGGAAAGGGTCAATATGTATCACTGACCCCCATTACTTTTGCAAAATGAACATTTTCCCTTGGAGCCTTTCTCCTCCAACCACTTCTTACGGGGGCTCCCATACAAATTTTATGATTTTTTGAAAAATTCATGCAGCAGCAGACACTCGAGTTTTAAGCGAAGCATCCGAATGTCTGCATTGTTTGGATGCTGCCTTATATCTATTCGCAATCGTAACAAACTGTGCTAACCACCAATCGTTGTTAACGGATTCGAGTGGTATTCATGCATTAATTTTTGTGTGCGATTGTGGCTGACGACGAAAGTTATTCGAGTGGCAAGAAATGACGAATGATCGCATGCAGATATCTGGTGCATAAGTCGACAATCACGAGAATAAGAAAATAAAGAGGATGTAATTCTAAAATACGCCGGTAGTATGGAAACCGGGCCAAAAGACGGCAAACTCTAAAGTCCTGTGAGTATCCGAAAATGCAGAAGGCTCTCTACAAATGGTTTTTAGTTCGGTGTCTAATTTCAAAAAGAGGTATGGCCTTCGCCACTTTAAATTTGTGAAGAAATGCTTTCCAATAAGTCAGCATCTCTCGAACTATTTGTAATCCAGCTTAGAAATAAAATCAAAGAGCTAAGTCTTTCAACAGAACAGATTCCAAATACTGATTAGTTCGGATTATTCTAGTGAGCTGCAAGGAAACATCAACTCTTGGTCGCAAAACTAGCAAGAAAAGAATAATAGTCCTCTCCTGTACAAGTCAAAGTTTTTGTGATTAGTAAAGTGAGAAATCCTGGAGAACTCAAGCTCGTCAAATTCGACCGTTTTTTTCTTGACTTCATCACTCAAACGCTGCAATAAGTTCGCATAATACTCGCAGTTGATTGTTTTTCCTTTCTGAAAATTACCGGACTCCCATCCCAAAAAAATTGACGCCATGACCCAGGGGCGGTTCCAGGAATATATTTCGGGGGGGGGGGGGGGGGTGGTGTTTCAGAAATATTTATGTACGTTATATATATAAAGGGTAGTTAAATTTTAAAGGCCGATGTTGATTTTGAATAAAACACAAATTATTAAGGAAATTATTGTCATTTCTTTTTATTATGATAATATTGGTATGGTTCAATTATGCATGGAACAAAATATCGGCTAAATGGCCGCCGTGACCTCGGCGGCACATCTCCATCCGATGGTCCAAATTTTCGATGACGCCGAGGCATAAGTGAGGTTCTATGCCGTTAATGTGCCGAATTATCTCTTCCTTTAGCTTTTGAATTGTTGCTGGCTTATTGACGTACACCTTTTCTTTCAAATAACCCCAAAGAAAGAAGTCCAACGGTGTCAAATCACATGATTGGCGGCCAATTGATATCGCCACCACTTGAGATAACACGGCCATTGAATTTATCGCGCAAAAGAGCCATTGTTTCGTTAGCTGTGTGGCAAGTGGCACCGTCCTGTTGAAACCACATATCGTCCACATCCATATCTTCCAATTCGGGCCATAAAAAGTTCGTTATCATCTCACGATAGCGAACACCATTCACAGTTACTGTCTGACCGGCCTCATTTTGGAAAAAATACGGCCCAATGATGCCGCCAGCCCATAAACCGCACCAAACGTTCACTCTTTGTGGGTGCATTGGTTTTTCGACAATCACTCTTGGATTATCATTCGCCCAAATGCGGCAATTCTGCTTATTGACGAATCCACTGAGGTGAAAATGTGCCTCATCACTGAAGATGATTTTCTTCGAAAATTTATCATCCACTGTTGGCATTTCTTGCCACCATTCTGACCGTGTAAATGCAAGTCTTTATGCATAATGTTCTTCGACGACGAGCGTGAGAGGTGCAATTGTTGGGCACGACGACGACTTGAGGTGGACAGCTCTTCAGCCACACTATCGCGATACAGCAGCAATATTTTCTGCAGTACGAGCTGTACGAGCATGCACTGGTATTTTCACATCTCCTACAGACCTGGTTTGTTCAAATGTTTGCACGATTTTTCCGATTGTACGCACATTTGGACGATTAAATTGACCGAAAAAATCACGAAGTGCTCGATATGCATTTTGATTTGAAAACCCATTTTCATAATAAGCCTGAATAACTTTAACGGTTCAAATTGAGTTGGTCTGAAATTGAGAAATGTCAAATGAAATGCAGAAAAAAACTTGACATTTAGGTGTGGTTTATATTCAACATCGGCCCTTCAAATTTAACCACCTTTTATATACACTCTAAACTATTTGCTGAAATATACTATCAAAATGACCGTAAATTTTTGTTGAATTTTCTGTTGTTGCCTAAACTTATTATCTTTTGGTGCCATTTAATGAAAATAACCAGAAATTGTTTATTTTTAAACAGAAAGTTGTGAAAAATTTAAATTTATACAAAAAAGGTTTAAATTACTACACAAAAAATTGTAATGTTAAACTCAAAATGTGTAAAAATTTAAAATATGACAAAAAAATGTGCAAAATTACACGCAAATGTGTAATGGTGAACATGAAATGTGTAATTTCATTCACGGAAGAAGATTTGGTATCACTGAACTAAATCAATGTGATTTAAAAGAACAAGTTCGAGGCAAAAAAAAAAAAAACGTCAATAGTATAAAAAAACTAGTAAGAAATGATCTTCGACTGGGCCGAAGTTAAAATACCCCCACGGCCGAACCAAAGTATATTCAAAGTCTTAAGCAATCAATAAAATGTTTATCTGTAAAAACGTTTTCGTTATATTTTTAACAGAAAATATTAGCTTTTGTTTTTTGATAAAGTCGCTTTGTATGGGAGGTGGGCGTGGTTTTAACTCAATTTGGTTGAATTCCATACACATAGTACACGTTATATATCAAAGTGTATATGCAAAATTTCAAATCCATACATTAATTTTTGTGGATTTTACAGAAATTTGACCTTTTTGATAAAATCACTTTGTATGGGAGGTAGGCGTGGTTTTCATCCGATTTGGTTGAATTTCATACTTGCAGTGTATTCTGAACATCAAAACTCATGTGCAAAATTGCAAGTCCATACATTCATTTTTGTTGAATTCTAAGAGATTTTACCGTTTTGATAAAGTCACTTTGTATGGGAGGTAGGCGTGGTTTTCAACCGATTTGGCTCATTTACGAACTTGACCTTCATTTTTTAGATAAAAGCTTAAATATCGAATTTCGTGATGATAGCTTTAAAATTACGGCTGTAATCGTGATCACAGACAGACGGACAGACGGACAGACAGACGGACATGGCTAAATCAACTCGGGTGGTGATGCTGATCAAGAATATATATATTTTTCTATACCTACCACGCCTCCTTATGGGAGTTACAAACGGAGTGACAAAATTAATATACCCCCATTTACGTTTTTTAAACGTGGGGGTATAAAAATCAAAACAATTACACTACTCCACAAATTTTCGAAAACTTTCACCACAACGAATTGCGATAACATTTTCTATAGTAGAATTTTCCATAGAATCCGAATATCGTAATGATTTTTTTGGATTAGCCCCAATTTTTTAAGGAAATGGAAAAATTAAAAAAATCCACTATTTGGAACACATACTTTACATAAATGCTTGTAAAAACTTACATGTTCAGTCAATGAATTTTAATTTAATTGCATGTAGTAGAGGAGAGTCAGATAAAAATTTAAAGGTATAATATGTGCCAATAACATCAGCGATATGGCTGTTATGATCCCAAACAGGTAAAAAAAAAAATCACGTTTTTCGTTTTTTTATAAACATATTTTATGTTTGAAGCCCCATATTTCAAAATAATTATATGGGAGAGAAAAAGTTAGCCCTCTTGTGTCATAGATAATTTTATTACAAAAATTTCAAGTATAAACATGTCCAAAGAAAATTCGTAATTCACTAACTTTTTTAACATCAATGCACAAACCATTTTTTTAAAAAAAACATTTTTTATTGCAGTTAAATTGAGAAATGCATGCATACAATGATTTGTTTCTTACCATTAGGTAAAAATGGGTCGCTGAATCCGAATCTGATGTCAGAATTTCAAAATTTTGATATTTTAACAATAGCGTTACCACCTAATAATATATTTTTTTAAGAGTTTTAAACATTAGCTATCTTACAGTTTTAGGGGGTCGCTAATTTCGAATCTAATGTCAGAATTTTAAAATTTAAGATGGCTATAGGGTTGCCACCTAGTTTTATTTTTACGAATTCGGTGCTTTTCGAACACTAGGTAAAAATGGGTCGCTGAATCCGCATCCGTTGTCAGAATTTCAAAATTGTAAAATTTGGCAGCCCTATACGGATACCTAGTGTTCGCCCCAGCACCGAATTCGTAAAAATAAAAGAATTAGGTAGCAACTCTATCAGACATCTTAAATTTTAAAATTCTGATATCAGAATCGAAATCAGCGATCCCCTAAAACTATTGGAAAATGTTTAAAATTCTTAAAAAAGCATATTATTAGGTGGTAACCCTATAGTTTTCAAAATTTCACAATTTTGAAATTCTGACAACGGATACGGATTCAGCGACCCTTTTTACCTAGTGTTCGCCCCAGCACCAAATTCGTAAAAATAAAAACTAGGTGGCAACCCTATAGCCATCTTAAATTTTGAAATTCTGACATTAGATTCGAAATTAGCGACCCCCTAAAACTGTAATATATCTAATGTTTAAAACTCTTAAAAAAAATATATTATTAGGTGGCAACGCTATTGTTAAAATATCAAAATTTTGAAATTCTGACATCAGATTCGGATTCAGCGACCCATTTTTACCTAATAGTAAAAAACAAATCATTGTATGCATGCATTCCTCAATTTAACTGCAATAAAATATTTTTTTATCAAAAAATGGTTTGTGCATTGATGTTAAAAACGTTAGTGAATTATGAATTTTCTTTAGACATGTTTATACTTGAAACTTTTGTAATAAAATTCTCTATGACACAAGAGGGCTAACTTTTTCTCTCCCATATAATTATTTTGAAATATGGGGCTTCAAACATAAAATATGTTTATAAAAAAACGAAAAACGTGATTTTTTTTTTTACCTGTTTGGGATCATAACAGCCATATCGCTGATGTTATTGGCACATATTATACCTTTAAATTTTTATCTGACTCTCCTCTACTACATGCAATTAAATTAAAATTCATTGACTGAACATGTAAGTTTTTACAAGCATTTATGTAAAGTATGTGTTCCAAATAGTGGATTTTTTTAATTTTTCCATTTCCTTAAAAAATTGGGGCTAATCCAAAAAAATCATTACGATATTCGGATTCTATGGAAAATTTTACTATAGAAAATGTTATCGCAATTCGTTGTGGAAAACCTTGTTGAGTAGTGTTATTAGTAAGCTGGAAAGTTGAACTTAAAAGTTTTCTATTTCTATTTTTATTTTATTATTTTTTTATTTTCTTAAAAGTGATTACATTATTTTAATTATTTTTTTATAAATTAATTATAAAATTAATTATCATTTTCTTATATGAATTAAAGCTAAAAGTGATAATAAGCTACCTGAGTTTACATATGTTTTCACATAACTACAATTTGAATTTAATACTACGGAATACAAAAATATATTATAAAACAAAAAAACATTCTATATCTTACTTATTACTTACTTTTATTAACGCAAGAGTAATGAAATAGAGCAATGGTACGAAGGAAGGGGCATATTTTTACACATTTTTTGTTGAAAAATAAACACGAAGAGTTTCAACTTTTACACACAAGTTGCGAAAATCGTTAAACATTTTCTGTGTAATATCCAACAAAAAATGTTTAAAAATGTGCATGTGTAAATTTAAACACTATTAGTCAGAAAAGCGTTGCCGACGATTATCGTCGTAAAATTCAACAGAAATCGTTTAGAGTGTACATTAGACCGGGTTAATTTTTTTTTCAAAAAATCGAAGGCGTGGATAATGTTCTACGGAGCAGATTCAACTTTGCTCAAGAAACCGTTAGTCTAAAATCTATTTCGAGCCTTTGGTTTTTCAAAAGAAGGTTATAATTTGTGTTTTGCTGAAAAAATTATTCCACTTATTGGAAAAAACTTTGCTACGAAAAAAATAGCCATCCACATTTCACTCCATATTCACTCCATATGATTGTGTGGTGCTCAGGATTATTTTTTTGTGTTAAATACCACAAGCTGACGCTGGGGTGAAGATAATTATAATAATAAAAGTTATTTCTCTGTTTATTTGACCCGAATACAAATCTAAAAGGCCAACATAAAACCAACATCAAAATAAATAAAAACTACAAAAACCGGAATTTTTCTCCATTACTGTATAAAAAGGAATTTTACGTCTACACTTCCGATACTATCGAAACTGTGGGTTTTTAAATTAAAACTGTGTGGTGTTTGGATATATTTTATCCAAAAAATGCGGTGTTTTTGTGATTTCGGGTTAAGATTGTATGTGTGACTGTTTACAGCTACAGGCGCGATATCGCAAAAACAAACAGAAACTGGAACAGAATTCAGTATTTTATCAATACGTGTAGAAACAGCTACAAACGTTTACAGCATAAGGGTGTGAATATTTAAAGTAAATTATAAAAAACCAATATTTTTCTTTTTGGTACTCTTAGCCCACATAATAAACATCAGTACATCACATTTAAATACAGGTTCTTTTAGAATTTCGGGGGGTATTTGAACCCATTTGAACCCCCCCGGGGGGGGGGGGTCATTCAATACCATTTTGTGAATTTTATTCACCATTTCTGTTCGTCTTGGCAGCTAGTACGGTCTGGTTTAAACTCTGCCACCCAATATTTTACTATTGTAAACGAAGGAGCAGACTCCTCCAGAGTATAATATTGCTCCAATTTGCTCCAAACTGAGGCCTTTCAAATGAAAGTAATGTTTCACATAAGGATGAAAAATTTCTTTCATACTTACAAATTTACTAAGAGCGTTTACTATTGATGGCTGCTGCTAAATACCGAAAAACGTAGCGTCGTCAAACTTAATACTGAAGCTTTTTAAAGTTGGTCTTCTTTCTACCGTAGTCATCAACATAACCGTAGTTTTTAAACAACAACTGCCATCTATACGTCTGGTTGGGTACTTCTGGGACTACCCCCGTATATCTATCATATATATCCAGATGTAAATGTAATAAAAATTTTGAGATCGACCGTTTATTACAACAGAAAGATGTTTAGTGATTGTTTTGATTCTTTTTGCTCCGAAAGTTCAAAATTTGGAAACAACCTTAACGCTGTAACTTTTGATCCAAACTGTATTTAAAAAAAAATAATTTAGCCTAGGTCGATAGTTTGGATCTTCTCCTTCCAATCCCGTCATCAGAATCCTTTGTGGTGTTATGGATAAGGTTATGAAATTTTTTCGGAAATTTGCCGATTTTCTAAACGTTTCTCCTCGAAAATCGTATACTTTGACATTGATAAAGGCAATACGAATCATTGCAAAAGCCACTAATCGCGTATTCTCTATGAGCCCTATCCTAACCCGTTGGAATTTTTGTTTTTGGGGTCAGTTAGTAAAAAATGAGAATCATAACTTTTTTATTTCCATTCATCATTTCATCGATCGTTATACTTACACGGATTACATTTAAATAAACATGAGCCCAAAACAAATAACAGTGGTTTGAAAATTGTATTTCAGCAAAGAAATGAAATTAATACGTGAACATTTTCGGGTGAGGATTTTTTACGATTTTCGACATGGATTGTCGGAAAAAAAAAAAATGCATCGATCAACTTAGCTCAATTTATGGCGATAAAGCACTGCATCTAGCGACTATAAAACGCTGGTACAATGAGTTCGAGCGTGGTCATCGTTTTCTCCAAGACGAATTTCGTGAGTATTGTCCTAGAACGGCTGTTGTGACAAAAAACAATGATGCTGTGCTGAAATGTTGGATGTAGACCGGATGATGTATTTTGGTACACTGTGGGATGGAGTCAGCCTTGGGCATTAGTGGGGCTAGATACATTCGATTTTACATAAGCATTTCGCCGTCAGGAAGATTTGTTTCCGTTGGATACCCCATAATTAGACGGTTGCTCAAAAACAGGCTCATGTTGATTGATGCAAGGAAATGTTGAAAGAAATACAGCGGGGGTGGTTCGAAAGACTTCTACGATATCAGCACAGTTGACGAATTATGGATCTACCCTTATGAACCCGAAACAAAGCAGTAACCCAATGTTTGGGTCTTTCAAAGTGAGCAAAACACTACAAAAGTTGTCCGTGGAGGGAGCAAATCCAAGCAAATTGCCAGTTTTTTTTCATAAAAAACCGATCATGTCTCAACTGAACCACTTGAGCAACGTAAAACTTTTAATGTTGAAGGTACACATCCATTTGTTTGCCGGAAGTCGTTAGAGAATTGAGGAAAACTAACCACCGAAGGAAGATCATCATCCATCACACATCAGCTCAAACCAAATAGTTTTTGAGCACTTAACATATCGAATTGATGGGTCATTCGCCTTACAGTCTCGATTTGGCACCCAATGACCTCTTCTTGTTCCCTCACATTAAGAAAAAAATGCGTTGTGAGGGTTTTTTTACGACTGAACAGATCGTTGACATTAAAAAACTTGGTTTCGGAGGTACCAACTGCAGAGTGACAAATCTATTTCGAAAATTTGTTCGAACGAATTCTTGGTTCGAGTATTGGTCATCTTAAAGAATACTTTGAAAAACAATAAAAGCATTTCACTGATAAACCACTTTTTTTCATTGTTAGGCGCAGGACTTAAAATGCAACCCTCGTACAGTCCTTACTGGATTTCAATAAATTAACCATTCTTAACTTACAAAATGAGATGAAAAACCTTCGAATATGTTAAACAGAAACATTTTTAAAACTAGGTTAATGGCTTATGCGAAAAATTTTCCGTCGTTGGTTTTCTTTCTCTGAAATCTCCAAGAAAGTTTCTATCTAAAGTTTAAGAAAATTCTCTAGGTTAAGCAAAATCCAAAATGGTACAGCAACCAAATTTTTTCTTTTTTTTTAAGGGTTTCATATGGAATGAATATCTATCGTAGTATAGCAGTTGCTTGACAGCGTCATCTTAAGCTCAAGCTAATGATAATCGAGCAAGTGTCAAAACCAAATGACTTTAAAATGACAAGTTGCAAATTTTCATGTCACCAAGACCACAAATTCTGAGAAGTTGGCTAAGGAGCGAACGTAGGGAGTGAATCTTATAACCTTTTCTACTTTCTTTCTTTCGTTGCTTACTTCTAGTAAGCTCGCAAGCCATGAGCCGCATGTTCAAACCACACTCATGCAACATCCAACAGCAGCACAAAATGCTGACTAAAATTTGAGTTCCTTGTGTGAATATCTCGCATATGTAACAAAAACAGAACGAAAGCCTCCCAAAAATACAAACAACCAAACTACAACTTACGGTCATAAATAAAAAACCCCCACTTACTAGGAGGCGGCCATAAAACAGCAACATTTAACACAACTTGGCCAGCAACAGCAGCAGTTGCCGCCATAGTGAGTAACACGAACAATGGTTGCCAGAAGTATGTTTAGTAACGGGTCGACATAATGGGCCAACCGCCATAATGTTGTCCACAAAAAAATATGAGCATGAGCGCAGCCAAGAATTGCAAAAGACAAAAGCGACAAAAAAACAAAAAACGTTGGACGGAATTGCAAATCATGGCATGCGACATAAAAATAACGTGAAAGAATATCTGCATAGCGTCAAATGAGTGGTTAATCCACTGCCGCCTCTACGTCGCATTTCTCTCACCCATTTGCCACATTGCTTGAGAACAGCGTCAAGTCATGTTGTAAATGGAGAAATGAAAACCAACAGAAGAATAAGAAAAACCGTATTGAACCTTACGAGTTTGCGCTCTATCGATTTCCTCAATTGTCTGGTTATATCAGCAGCTTTGTTAATTTTTGTTGTAATTATTTTGTGTGTACTTGTCGAAACGCTCTTGTTCGTGCGCTTGTTCAGTGGTTACGCACCTGCAATGCGTCAACTGCTGCTTTGCAGTCTTTACTGCTGTAATTTTTTCATTCGTAAAAAGCAAATTCGATTATTTGCGAAAAGTTTTCCATGTCTTCCTTCACATTTTTTTTCAGCAATTATTTTATGAGCCTTCGTTTTATTTTGCAGTGACACGTGATCACATGCCGATTTTTAAGTGTTGCCATGGTATCTCATAGCATTTTCTGCCTAGGTGCGTTTATCCACCACTTAAGATAATTTTTGACGTAGTATTACGTCTTACAGCGGGGTTTGTATGCGGTCGTTTTCGCAAATTTTTTCAAGCGCATGTACTATAGTGTTTCTGTCAGCTCTTTGGGGTATGCATACACATTTTAATATTCATCGCAGAAAGATAAAATATATGCCAAAATATCAGTTATACGGCGAATGAAACGAAGATCTTCTTTAATAAAGTAGCAAAATAGCAAAATCTAAGAAGAAAAAGCTCTAATTTTTACATGTTATAGTTTGTTTGTTGTTATGGTTGTCGTTTGCTGAAGCGAATCGTTTTCGAATATTTCT